>JANZLQ010000037.1:21667284-21695530 GCA_026212715.1 Elanus axillaris | reverse complement strand
GGCGGGCGGAGGAGCCGCGGCAGCGCGGCCGCCCTTAACCCTTCCGCTGCCCCGCGCTACTTGCGCGCAGCGGTCGTGTCTGTCTGTCTGTCCGTGTCTCTGTGTGTGTCTGTGTGTGTGTGTGTCCCTCCCCCGGCACAACGCTCCCGCGGGGGGCGGCAGGCAGTTTTCCCCCTGCCTTACTCCTTTTCTATATATATATATAATTATTTTTTTTTTTGCTTTCGTTTTTTTGGTTGGTTGCGTTTGGGTTTTGGTTTTTTTTTTTTTTTTTTTAGCCCGGGGATGGCTTTTCCCGGAGCCATCCGCACCCGCGGAGCCGAGGCGGCTGCTGCCCGAAGCCCCTCTGCTTGGGGGGGGGGGGGGCAATGACTCCCCGCTGCCGGGTTTTGCCCCATCCTCGACCAGTCCTAGTCCTGCTAAGGAGGGACCCGAGAGTCCCACATTGCAGCTCGGGGCATTTTAAATTTTTTTTTTTATTATTATTATTTTTCCTCCTCTCTGCCTTGGCCTCCAGCATTAATCCCCGATTTGCCATAATTGTTCTCACTCTTCAAAAGCTGCCTCCCTCCTTCAGCCGCCTGCTCTGTCACTCTCTCGCTCAGCCCTTTGCTCCACTGGTCCATCCTCTCCTTTCATCCCTTTTCTGACCCTCCTCGTCCAAGAAATGAGTGTCTAGTGCAGGGAGAGGAGACCAGCCGGAGAGAAGAGCAGACGCAGGTACCACCATCCCTGCTGCTTCCCAGCCCTCCTGGCCACCGCTCTGCCCAGCGACTGTCCTTATCCTGCGCTGGGACGTGTCTCGGGATCCCTCCTGAGGGTCCCTACTTGCCACCGCAATGCAAATAACGAGCCACGACCTGCTTTGAAAGTCAAGAGGTCAGGCTTCATAAGCAGAGTGATCTAAAGGCACCAAGAAAAGGAAAAAAAAAAACAAAAACCAACCCATGTATTCAGAAGCGAAGGTGGGACCTACCTTTTCCCCCTTGTCCTGGAACCGCGTCCCGGGAAGCGCTCGCAAAAGGTTTTGCAAAAATGCTTTTCAGTGCAAAGAGGGTATTCAGTCTTAACTGTGCCTCCCCTGGGTTTTGAGGGATTAAGTGAAACCCTTATTATGTTTAATTATCTCTAGAGTTGCTCTCTGCGCTTGCTGCCTTGCTTTATGGTTTAATAAACTGCGCATCGATATAAACTGAATGACAATTAACATTAGTGCAGGTTGGATTCGCGTTTATTGCTGCTTACAGGTTCGCACTCGACGTGCCTTCACTCAGACGTTTCGTTCCCATCTATCAGCAGCTCTTTATTCGCCCAGCTCCCGGCTCCGGAAGGCGGTCGGGAAGCGCTCCGAGCAGCTCGGGAGGGCGGCTCTCCCGGGAAATCCGCTGGCACCCCAAACTCAGTCCCCCCCTCTGCGGGTCCAAGGGGCTCGGGCAGCGCTACGCGCCGGAGCAACGCAACGTGCCGGCGGCTTCTCCAGCCGTCGGAGATAACGGAGCACCTTTGGTGGGCGCAATCCCGAGCAGCAGCTAAGTACCCCTGCCCAGAGAGCCTTAGGAACGCTCAGCTCCCGCGTGATGGAGGGTGGCCCAAAACATAGTCCATGGCTCGTGGAGAGGGCAGGAGGGGCCAGTGCCGCCTTTCCCGAGTCCTAGCCAAGGTTTAACCTTGGACCCAACCGCGGAACGACGTCTGGAGGAGGCAGGAGGGTTGTACTCGAGCCGTGTGCGAAAGGATCCCCTCGTGCTATGAATCGTTATATAAATGTTATGTATTATTTGTGTAATCTCATTCTGATTTACACAATAGTGGGAGACTGCTCGGTAATCCAAAATAAATATATTTCAAGTTTAGCGCCAAGTGTTTTCAATTTGGGAGTGCCTCTGTCTCCAAGGTCACCTCATAAATCCTGGCACTGTGGCACGGCGCTGCCAATCTGCGTGGGGTGTAATAACTCTTGAGGGAAATCAACGCTGAAAACGCTTCCGAATTTTTCAAAAGGAACATGCGTAGAATACATCATCATAACCCATCTGAGCATGCAACATCCTTGCAAGCGCCAGGGAAAAACATCATCCACCCGCAACCGGGCGGCAACCAAAACCAAATAAGATCGGAAAGGTAAACCCGTGGAAGCGGTGTGGGCAGACAGATGGTTTCCCTGAAAAGCCTTTTGGTTGTGCCACCTTCTCTGCATGCGCTATAACTCACCTCTGAACGAACAAGCAAACCAGGTCACCTGCTTTTTTTTTTTTTTTTTTTAATCCAAACCAATCCACGAATAAAGCCAAAGGTAGAAGAGTCAGAAATCAAAGACTCCAGTTTAAAGCTTGAAGGTACTCTTTTTAGCAAATAGTCTAAAATACTTCGTAAATCTGGCAAGAAAAACTGCCTCGCAGGTTTTTAAGATCACTTGTAATGGTGAAGCTGACACTTTGAATAAAGCCTTACAGCGCGACCTTCAGAAGCACGCTGCTGCGCAACTGTCTCCGTGATTGACAACTGGGATATTCATGCCAGAGCATCACGACGGTATTTAGCACGGTAATATTAATTACATAAAAACAAACTATTTTTAATTACCGTGAAGGTTGTCACACAAGCGTGCAAACAAAGCCAAGCAGAAGACAAACCTGGGGCCGTCCCCAATGCGCTCGCAATGTCCTGCCCTGGGATTGCGCTGCGGAGGGGTCCGAGACCCCGGAGCCGACGTCCGTGCCACGGGCTACCCGCTGCCGGCACAGAGGAGTGAGTAAAGCGGTGCCCAGCCCTGCTGCACGTCCACAACCGTTGTAGGGATAGGCCAGAGATAGGGCCAGGCTGTGATTTATGGATGCGGAACTCGCAGCCCAAATTTGGCAGAGGCTTCTTCGTTTAGGCTGCAGTCTGTGTAAATCTTAGAAACGGTTTGGGCATTGTTTTACTAATACAATAAGACTTCGTTAAGCAATTCTGCTTTAAATGACGGCTACAAAACATCTCCAAGGTTTACACTGTAGTTTTGTCTGACCTTTAATTAAAATACCAAGACCGTCTTCACGAGGTGATGGCTATTCCTAAGGTCCTTTGAGGAGCTGCGTAAGTCTAGGGCTGCTTATATCTCGGTGATACAGGGGTTGATACAGCTTACACCGAGATTGGGAGAAATTTGCCTTTTTGTTTAACCATCACCAGCCTTACATAGGCTGAGGTTCACTTCAGGACGAGGCATCAAATACATCATTTTTAAGAAGATACAATGGGAAAAGAGTGATCAGCAACTGGCTGAGAATTATTTGTGGTGTGATCTGTAAATATTCTCAAGTCCACAGACACATAATGACACAGTAGGTGCTACGCAGGAGAAGAAATCTTTTCTACAAAGGTGCAGTGATTTCAGAGCTGTGGGAAGGTGGCGGATGGACGGCCTTGGAGGCCGAGGTCTTGTTAGGGAGCGAGGAAGAAACTGAAGCAAAACCTCGCTCTTTTGCCAGCGTAACCCAGTGCTTGTTTCAGAAACCATTCCTTGGAGCTGCGAGGCTGTATTTGCTCCAAACGGATTCGGTTCTGGCCGCTCTGGTGAGGTCCCTGCCAAAGATGCCAGCTAGTGCCGATTTCAGTGACGTGTTTTGAAAATGTGGATATTTACCACTAACAAGATTGTTGGGAACCAAAGATCTGACCCTACAAACTCAGTGTCATCGAGTAGTCCTCAGATGTGGTCTTCGACAACCTCGCTGTTCAAGGATAAAATACAGCTTTCAAGGTGTGGGTTTCTAAAGGAGGCTTCATTTCTTTAGCTTAATTCCAAATTCTTTAGATCCGTAAAGTCTCTGGAAGACAACAGCAGTTCTCCCTGAATCAAGGAGCACAGGAACGGACAAAATAATTATAGCTGGAAAAGAAAGCCTTTTGCGGTGTAAGAAGCTCGGCTTAAGTAGCAGCCGAGTCCTGAATCTTTGCATGTTTTTCATTGGACTTTCTGCACCCAAACTCTCCCTGAACCTTTACAAAACCCCCTTAAGGCTCACGCTTCCTCATTCCATTTGATAATAAAGCACAGGTTTATGACCGAATCATGAAATTCAGGAGTTTTGAATGAAAATGATGCGATTCTCAAATGGTAAAACTATAATTTACCACTCTAAATTAAGGCCTTAGGTTACCAAGCAAAGAAGTTTAACACTAAAAGAAAGCAGAACGGGAAAAACTCAAAGCTTCTCAGTCTAATAATTATAAATTCTTTTGTCATGATTCGGAATCCAAGGTGGCACCCACTGCTACGTTTTACTAGTTAAAGAAACAAGTTAATATAAACTTCATTATCCGCAGTGAATTTTTTTAGACTAGATTTAAAATGCAATAATCTAATTACTTTAGAAATGAAGATAAAAACTCACCGTATTTCTAAATCGTTGCAAAAGGGAAGTTTCAAATGACACAACCTTAATAAAACGCACGTTAAAAATGTTAAAAATAAATACCTTGAAAACCACACAAAATTCAGAGTGTGTTGCCACGATAAGGTGGTGACATTTATAAATGCCGTGTGATTAGCATGTGAAGAAGAGATACACATTCATTGTATGCTAAGACCTATTAATCATCCGTCACCTGATAAACATACAGCATAATGCCCTCCCCATTCCCTTTCAGAGTCCTAACGAAGATGGCTGTTGGCGCTGATAACGCAAATACTTCTTCAGATCCGTTAGTTAGGACGTTTGATAACAATAACTTTGTGCACCAGCTGTGCACAGCTGGGATTCTTGTTCAAGAATACAATGCACCTGCACCGTTGTGGGTCCAAATTAAAGATTGGATGAAAGAAGGAGCGTCAACCAGTTGTCTCATCAACCGCGGCGCTGTGATTCTTCTTCCAGAGGTGGCTGAGACTTACAGGCACTCTTGCACATTTTCTGTTGAAAATGTTCTACTGAAAACTTTGGTATTCGGCTTTCAGGGAATGAATCTGCCCTTTGAACTTCAAGAATGAAGCCCTCTAGCTTCAATCAGCTCCACCGATTCCAATGTACCTCCGCATGGTCGTCCGTGAGAGCAACTGTGTCATTCGGGGAAAAGCGACAGCTTTCCTTCCCGGTGGAGACAGGTTCTCCAAGCCAGGTAAAAATTCCAAGTATCCAGAGAAAAGTCAACTCAAGGCACTTAGGAGTTAATGTCATAGGACAAGAATTATCACGCCAAACGTAGCCTGTCATATCCAACATCTTGCCTCAAATCACGGTTGTCGTGAGTTATTCCAGGGAAAGGAGTGAGAAATGCCTCCTTCCTCTAGGGCCCGGAGCAGGCGGACATCCCAAAGCGGGATGTTCAGTACTTCTGCGCCATCGACCATCCCGCTCGTGAACCTGGTTGCCATCAGCATTGTAGTTACGCTGCGGAATGTAAGAACTCCTGGGACTAACTGCCGAGAGGAAACGTTTTGCAACGTACCCGTTGTATTGATACTGCCAAATGCAGATTCCACACCGGATACTTTTGTACTTCAGCTTTTGCTATCTATCTCCCACAAACACACGCAGACTTGCCTCCTTTCTCCCGCAGAGCCTTCGATTTCCGAGCAGCGTCATGGGGCTGATGCGGTCCTCACACGAGCCACCCACGGAGTTTTCACTGATACAGAGATACAGGATTGAAGTCGTAGGCAGCTAAAGCCCCTTCAAACCAGGAACCACTCTTCTCAGTAATGAGAATGGGAAGGCCTTTAAGAATTTCCCTAGAATGGGAGCCACGGAGACGATTCTGAGCAAGGCACAGTCTATTGTTAATGCAGAGATAAGGAAGGACAAAAATAGAACTGTATTAATTTCAGCACAGAAATACTGGGAAAAATATATTTGTGCCAAGGAAAAAGAAAGTAATACAAATTTTTATTTGAAAGATTTCTATAGAGGCTATTAAAAACAGCAGGGGGGGGGAAAGGGTAGGGGAAAACATCTCTCTGCAGCTTATGAATAGCAGATAAACTTTATTCTAATAGTGATAGGGTAGAGTTTTATTTGAAGAGCAGTAGCCTGCCAATAATAAAGATAAAGACAAATACTTTCGGAGCTGTTGGAAGAACAAAAACAAAGCTGACTTTTTTTTTTTTAATTGAAACAATTTAAAAAAAAATTAAATGCAATTTAATTGCAATTTCCCGAGGACAGTTGGGTACATTCAACAGATATAAGTTATTAACCGTCACTTTTGAATTTTAGCTTTATACAGCAGTTACCAACACACTGATTCTGCATACATAATTTCCTAAAAGGGATCATATTATTATGGAAGTCATGCTAGCAGTAGATGAACATGCATATTCCCGTTTAAGTCATTATCTGAAAATAATACCCTGAATTGGATACACCCTGTGGGAGAAAACAAAACCAAACAGCTTTGGCCCAAACGTATTTATGATGGAGTACGTAAGTAAATACAGGAGAGATTGTACATATATGATGAAGCCAGCAAAAAGTCAAATCAGTGTAAACATGTTGTAGAGGGTTCAAAATGTTGTACCACCAAGACCGTGAGACAGGCAATGGGTGCTGAGCTGAATTTTACTAATCCACATATCCACATCTCCCAAACTTGCAGATATCACTGCGAATACTTTACTTGTGAGAAATTATCATCACTTTCAGGATTACGTTAGAAGGAACAGTTGTGGAGCTGCTGTAGAAACCTAAATCGGAACATAGGATTAGCGTCTTCTGCTGTGGTTGCCTGATGGTGGGCAGATACTATCTGAAATATTGAAATTTCTTTCACGAGTAGTTGCAAAAATAAACAGCTCTGTAATCACAGCTCTCATCAAAATTAACTCCTGTGCTGCCCCACAAGAAGTTTACTGTCTAAGTAGGAATGACGTGTAAAAGTTGGTGTAAGAAAACAGAGATGCAAAGGCATGAAGTGCTTTGTCCTATACGGAGAAGTAACGAGCAGCTGAATCTTCCTCTTCCCACCTCAGGGTCGCAGGACCAGGACCCTGTCTGAAGTCCCAGGAGCTGCCACCACCTCTCACGCTCTCCTCTCCTGTTGACTTACCCGCTGCTCCAGGTGCCCGCGCTCGGAGATGCCGCTTCTTCCCCAGAAGACGCTGAGCCCACTTGTCCCTGCTTTTCTCTGGAAGTGACCAAGAGGAATAATCCGGGCATTTTAAATGCCCTGCTTAGATCTCCAGTTCAAAGAGCAGACCTGCGAAGAGACCTCACTGAACCTCTGCCGAGCCTCGCTCATGCCCTGGGAGCTCAGAATCATCACGCTCGTGTGGGCTACGGGGCTTCAGCCACCAAGGTGCCAGTGCTACCATTTCTGTGGTAGGTAGTGCAAGAGTTTCCAGGAATTTTCATTTCTGGAGATGAATGCAAGTTTTCCGTGTGGTTGATTTCATCTGAGACATCTGAGGGTTTGTAAGGTGATGTTTTCCTACTGACATGCAGGCTTCCAGGGTGTCTTCAGGAGAAAGAAGCCCATAGAAGCAAAACCTCTTCGCAGCAGGATCAGGGAGCGCATTAGTGTTAATTGGTGAACATCAGTGGTCCTGAATTAGGCTTTTCTGTATTCTGCAAGCTTTATGGACCTTCCCGTAGTGACAGAGCAGCTGATCATCCATCACAAGGAAAAAGAAGAAAAGAAGGGTTGAAATCTTTCAAAAGCTAAGTGGCGTGTTTTTTGTTTTGTTTTGTTTTTTTTTTTTTTTTCCTAAAGAATGGATTTAGCTCTGTCAAAGGAAGGGCGAGTGAACCATTTGAAACCCTAAGGAAATGCTTACTCCTTCCTTTGCAATGCTGGGATGTTCCACTAAGGCTTACATTATTAAGAGTCTTCCAATGGATTTATGAACAGAAGATTACATTCTTAATGCTGCTTCTCAGAAATTGAGTGAATAATTCAAGGCACACCAATATACTACGGAAAACAGAAAAGTACCTTGCAGCTTGGTACCTTACAAAGAAAGTGAGCCTCAAGCTCGCTCAAGCTATATAAATGTGATATATGTAGCATAAAGACCACTGCGTATGAGGCAGCAGCATGAAGTGAGGTGGTATAAAGCACTGAGTGGGAGCTACAGCATATGTAAACAATTGCTAGCAATAATGCACATGTATGAGGTAAGACTGATAGCACTACCCGTGAAAAACATAGTAGCTGGACCATTAATAAGATCCTTTTGTGCTCCATATTGACAGATTTAGAGCATCTGCTCATCAGAAGTCAAAGAAATTAGAACGATAGCCCGGGGCAATGAGTCAGCTACCAGAGGAAGTTCATCTTCACGTCAAGAGGAGAAAGGAGCAGCAGTCAGAAGCTGCCTCTTTAAATACCTGCACTGCACTCTTTTATCAATGGTGGGGTTGGTTTTTCCTTTAAGAATGCTCGTGGCAAATAAGGATAGGCTTTCATCAGATCTGCCAGGGTAGCAAGGAGCCACATTACGTATCTGAGGCACTGGAGCAGGGAATGGCAGCGTTCTGCTAGACTTGACAATAGGGAGCTGCTGACATGGGGGTGGTAGGAGGAAACTCAAAACGGGAATGGTTCGATTGATGATTATTGTACGCAGTCTACGTTTCTCTGCAGTAAACAGTAAATCAGTCATCCCTACGCATGAATTCCTGCTGAAGGTGTGAGAAGAGGCCAATATCCAACGCCCGGTGGGGGTAGATACCACTGTGGACCTACGCTAAGACATGAAAAGAGTGGAAAGCTTACGGTCCTCAAGCCAACGTATTCGAGGAAACACCACTTCCTTTCTCTTTCCCTACCAGAAGCTGGCATCGCTGATCCTTTCCGTCCCACCTCAGAGGCTGACAGCAGACCTTCGTCTCCATGTGGAGAAGGACAGCCCGACCACGCGGTGGGCCAGAAGCTCTGCTGGTCCCTGGCAAACACGTGCCGAAGGGCTGGTGCCTTTCCCGGAGGCATGAGCACTGTCGCCTGGGAGCCGGGTCGGAGAGGAGCTGATGCAATGGATGCAATGAGCCAGTAAAAGGGATCTCTGGGGAAGCATCTCATCAAAGGTTGGCTGTTTAATTGCAAAATGGGAGCTGGTATCGATTTGCACATCTGTCCCCTGTGAACATTTCTTCTTCCCCAAGGAGTCAGCGTCCCTGAGTGCTAACCCGATGGCTTCTCCAGCAGAGCCATTATCTGCCAAAACGGTCCTCAAAATGCTTACGTGGCTGCTCAGCCGATCAGTTGAGAAGCGCACAGGGGATGCCAAACCCGGGATGCCACAAGCTTTCTGCGAAGCATTCCCCACGAGAGCTGAAGTTGCTGGGGGTGTGCCAGCGCGTGGGCCGGGCTTTCCGGGGCCCGCTCAGCCCAGCAAGGAGAAAGAACATTATCAAGGTGCTGGTTATAAAATTTCCGATTCAGAAACTTGGTGCTTGTGGGACTCGGTGCTTAAACAGTCCCGCTAGGAAGGTCCCTCGCCAGGTTTTACACCGGTTAGAGCCTGCCTGAGCAAAGTGGGGCACTGCTCCCCGTTTTCTGCACCTGCAATATAACCTTTGCAGGAAGACAAAAGATGGCACAGAAGAGCTGATCCAAGCCATCCTTATCAGAAAGGAGCTTTCCCCTTCTCAAACAGGCACGTCTTGACATCTGACTCAGTACGACAGCTAAAATTGATCCCCGTGCGACGTCCCGGAGGCAATAAGGGTGAAGAATGTGTGTCCTTTACTGCTTTTAGGCTACCCGCTTCCTTGTCTTTATTTTAAATTACAGATGATAAATAAAGAGAAAGAAAGAGCAGAAGCCTGTAGGAACAAAGGATCGTAGTCTTTTCTGTCCTGTGGAGTGATCCAGCTGATTCAACTATGTAGAAATGTTTGATGCCTACTGCAAGCTACTTTGCTGTGCGCTCTGTTGAGCTGTATGGGGTTTCTCGCTCTACTGTCTTGCTTTCTGGATTATTTTTAGAACTGAAAAATGTTCAGCAATTAGCTGCTTTCTTACCGTGGTTGTTCCTTACCAGGTGTTTGCAGGCTGCCTTTCTTTCTTGCTGGAAGCGTAACTGTAGCTGCAGAATGGCTTGGCTTGCCTTGCACCATGCAGCCAACATGGATTCGATTACTGACCCGTTTGCCAACAAGAGCCTCCTGCACGTGTTTGGGTAATCTGAACATGCTTAATTTTGTGTTACACACGGGTCCTGTGCTGCCTAGGTAGCCCACAACTGCAATAATGGTTCTCTTTAAAAATTATCATTTGCTACTCTGTGGTATTAGTGTGGATAAATCCAGTAATAATGAATTTGCTACCATCAAGTAAAAGAATCAAGCAGAGGTAAAAATTATACGTGAGAGTTAATTCAGTGCTATTTGACACAGGGATAATTTTTCTATTGTTGCACAATCCCATCCTCCTGAGCTTTCTAAAAGTCTCAGAAGCTCTACCCCATGCACCACGCATCCGATGTGCATTACATGGAGCACGTGTACATCTAAGCACATTCACAGAGGTTGCAGGCAAGGCAAGTAGCTGGATATTTGTTTAATGCTTTGGCATTACTCATGACATTCTTATTTAAAGTCAGCTCCTTTCTGATTTTAGAGGCAATTATGGCTCAGTTAAGGCTACCATATCAGCCTGACTTCCCTTCCCTTTTTAATCCTGCATGTTAATGTGTTGGAAATCTGTGTCAAAACCTGTTTACGCTCGTTGCCAACTACCACTTACGCAGGCCCTTTAATAATGCACCTTTGCTGTAAGCACATCACAGAGGCTCTGTTTCATGCAGAGAGAGACAGAGACCACAAATGATTAAAAAACATCTATTCCATTCAATGGAAATAATTTATTTCCAGCCAAAAAGCCAACGAAGGCCCATGTATTATTTTTGCCCTACTTTGAGCTTTAGGCTGTGAGGCTGATACGGTGAAATGTCTCCAAGCTGACTTTTGGCAGAGAAAGCTTTCATATTCTTGTTCATTTTGTTTTCCTCAGAATTAGTTGAATCATAAATACTGTTCTTTCCCCTCAGAAAGGAGGGGCCATGAGCGTAGGTAATAGTGTCCCTTCGGACAGTATCTATGAAGACCCCTATAAAACTATTTCCTATCTCCTTAAACACCCAAGACCACATTGTCTCAGCAAGGGGAATTTTAAAGCAACGTAGCATTACACAGCAATACCTAGGCCCAGTACTTGAGACTGGTAGTTTATTAGAATAATTATTTTTGTTTTAAAACGCAAAGATGTCTCGTTTGACCATCACTAACAGACTTAGCGTGCACTATTTGCCCAACGCGTTTCATGTAGCAGCTAAACGGTACCAGCTCCCCAGAGAAGAAATGCCCTATTCCTACTTGGCTGTGAAAAGCTATGTACGCCGCTGAAGACTTATGGGTGGTAAATAGTAGAAGGAATAAAATAAAACAGATATTGTTTAAACGGAAGCAACTTTGTTTCTGGAAGAGACATCGATTAGTACAGCCCCAGCCAACCATCAGCTATGCTCTGGTTAAGACAAGGCAGCTACGTCCATGTGTGCAGATGTGGGCACTCACCCCACTCTTTTTAAGCAGCAGGGGTTTATAAAACAAAGTGGGGCAGGAGGGGCTGGAGAAAAAGTAACGCTGCTTGCGAACAACATATTCTACATTTTCACTTCCACTCCCGGCATTTTGAGCCTCCAAAGATTTTACAGTCTTGGAAGCGCATCTTTTTACGTGCGCGTACTTGCTGGGAGAGAACTCCTGCTCCAACGGGGCTAGGAGGGCTGTCCCAGGCTAACTGGTGTGCCGTGCTGGGATTTCACCTCCAGGTGCCCGCGGCAGATTATAATCCATTGCACTGCGGGCAAATTGGGTAGAGAGGGAGAATTTCTCGGCTGGCACAGTATTGCATTGCAAAATTGAGTCTGCAGAGAGGGAGATGCAGCCCACACAGGATGGCAGTCAGAGAATCCAGTCCCTGGAGGAACCAGCTTCTCCCAGCAAAGCAGGACAGGGCTGGGAAGGAGGAGGGTGTCCCGCCGGCTGCTGCTGCCTCCAGCTCCCTGCCAAGACCCTGAGAAGTGGAAAGAGGTGGCAGCGGCGGCAAGGCTGGGATTTAGTCCTTGCATCTACGTGTCTGCAGAGCTCGTGTGCCAAACGCCGCTCGCTGGCTGTCTGCTAATAGCGGAGAGGTCAGCAAGGCTGATCCGGGTCATCTCCATTCATGCTTCCTCCGTGTGTTCCCTAGGAGTGCGTAAGGGAAGAGTAATCCTCTGAAAAGTCTCATTTCACCCAGTCTTGAATCTCTGCTGTTGTGCCTCAACAATAACCTCCCACAAGTGAAAGTGAAGCCGTCTCATCTAAAGCAAAATAAAATAAGAAAACTATGTTGCTCTCTCATATCTTCCAACTTTTATAGTCTGATATTCACAATCAGATCATAACAGCTTGGATCTTTTCTGTCATTTTGCCCAGCACACACTCTAAATAGCAGTGGAATTTAAACGACTATCTGTAATATTTTTTTATTGAAAACTGTACGTGAAGAAGGATATCTTGCTGAAATAAGCACCTTAGCCATTTCTTTATTTCAGGGGTTCTCATTTTTGGTGACACACACTGTATACGAACCTTTGTGACATACTGGAAAGCGAGCAAAGTCCCGTGCAGCCAAAGTTGAATTCCAGCATTGCTGATGATTGTAATAGGAGTGAAGAAAGCAGACGAAGAAAACTTTTCACCTCTAACCTTCCTGACACATCAGCTGGGCCCTGGGTGACCTTCAGGAATGAGTGTTTTGCACAAGCTTGTCTGAATCTATAGGCTGGCTTGCAGTATCATCAACAATATGCATGGACACCTTTCACTTTATCTTCTTAATCAAAGACTTATCTCAAGTTTAAACAAGATTTTCTGGAAACCTATGCTAATGCCTTCTCTGATGGAGGAACTCTTATCTCTGCCGATGGCGGTCTTGTTTTCCAGTTTAGGTACCAACATGAAAAGCTGTGACGAGGTGTCCTCCCAAGATGAGTCCAGAGCAACAGTCATGCGGAAATATTTTAAATTTGTGGAAAAATTGAAGCCTCGGTTATACTTTTAAAAACCTGACACCATCATATAGTCACTACTTTCTGAGCTAAGACAACTCGATTAGTGTGCAAAACATGTTCTTCATTTAGCTTTTGTTTTCTGCTTGTTGGTGGTGTTTACTTTATAAATAGGCAGCATCTCTCAACATATGTTTGCTCTGCTTTGTTTTGAACAGAGCGTACAGGAGAAAGATATCATCTAAACGGGAAGACTGTATTCCTTTGGGAATTATTTTCTGTTTATTTTATGTTTCCCAAGACACCTTTTAGGGTCCTGCACTAATACCTTTCCAACTTCTATACTTCAGCTCACTGAACCCACTTTCCACTGTCACACCATCAGCAGGAAACGAGAAATTCTGAGGGTCAGTGAACACAGCAAATTCTCTCATTACCGCAAGTGAGACTATTGAGTTTTGGATTATTTGTACCTGTGATGCAGTGTGCCAGTACACTAAGACTCTCTAGGAACAACCCCTCCAAAATGCAGTTTACCTGGGTTGGCATTGGCATACGGATTCCTATTGTAAAAAAGTCACAGCTCAAAACCTGGAAGAGGATATTTTTCCTTTTAGTTGCTGCTGTTTTGCTTGTTAACATCTACCAGTCTTTTGGACTTTATTTAAAAAAAAAAAAAAAAACACCAGCCCATAGATACCACAAAAACAAAACTCAAAAGTCAAGTATGCATAGCTTTCCAAGCTGACCTCTCCATCACTCTGTAGCTGCGTAGGTATGTCCAAGCTTTACAAAGCCAAGGTAGGCAAAAGGAGACCTATTCTACCATTCAGCTAGCAATGCTTCTGTTTTGGCAAACCTTTGAAGATCTGGTTTTGCTCTGCACCGGACAAAAATCCTCCTGCCTACTGAAATCAAAGAAACCAATACCTCTTTGTCAAATGTGTCGAGACTACCTGTCTGGGTTGAGAACAGTTTATTATACTTACAGCATTTACAAGTTCCTCAATCTGTCTTCAAAATGTTTCCTAAAAATATGTGCAAAGTTTGGGCTGTGCAAGTGAAACTGCTAAAAATCAGAACAATCCTAAGCACTCCGTAGAGTGCAAGGAGTCTAGAAAGCTGGTATATAAAGCACCTGGTCAACAGAGGACACATGACATTATTTCAAGTCAGGTACTAGTCCCTGAATCTCCTCTTGGTGGTACTGTTTGTTATTCGGTTTGTGGTAAGGACGACCACGAAATTAAACCCTGTAGGCCTTCCAGCTTTCTGGTTTGGTCTATCAAGAATGTATTAACATGTACATTTTTGAGCATAAAATATCGATCTGGTTTTAAGGTCAAGTGGTGGAAATACAGAGACTAAAATATCAAAATGGCAGACTAAATATCTCCATAGTAATCATTTACACAACCAGATAATGCAACTGCTTGGAAACATCAGTCAACAAATCTCTTCCTATCCATCACCTGTCTCAGAAACCCTAACTGAAAAACTACATTGATACTAAATGCTTATGCAGCGCTCATATTTCTTCCAGAACTAAACATGCAGCGTAAGTAGATGAAAGCGGGATCTTTGCAATTGTTTCAGATGCTACATCCGAGTTTGGGCTGTTCTCCTTTTCTGTTTAAAACTACCGCGGAAAAACCTGAGCTGAGGTGGGTGTTGTGTTGTGCCCAGCGGAGCGTGGCCCTGCTACGCCACTGCCAGCCCCAGGACGTGGGGACGACTTCATGCCACTGCCGCCACTTTCCTGGGTCTTCACCTTGGCGGGGGGGGATCTGGTTATTACTGCTTGTCTTTCCTTGGCTCATTATATGTCTTTGGGGTTTTTTTTTGCTCTTTGTGGTTTTGCTCACCAGAAAAATGCACTTGAAGCGTAATACTGGTCTTCTATTAAAAAAAAGACAGTAATAAAGGGAAACCCCAGAGTGTTGCGGAGAAAGGTTACCTTGAGCTATGGGAACTGTCAACATATCAAAGACATGTAGCTAAGCTTTTGTTTTGATTCTCCCTTACATTTTATGCTGATTTTTTGCTCCTGTCTTCACTGTCTCCTTAACAAATTCCATCAAATTAGTGAATTTTACCTGATTTCTTTACAAAACCAGAAATTTGATTCAGTCTAAGTAGAAACTTGATTGACAATAATACTGTAACAATGCTCTAATGAAATTTGCCCAATTCCGATTTTAGCAGAAAAACATATGCTATGAGTAACAAATAATTCTTATCATCCTCAAAAGCCTTGCCCCCCCAAACACAAGTAAAGTAAACAAATGGCTCTAGTAATTAAAATCTACATAAGTATGGTTTATTGGTGGTGATTAATAAAATAATGGCAGTATGTAGCTCTTGAGGGCTGACACAACAGTTAGCTACTGGCATCATTCTGCTGAAATTGGTTGAGTTACAGCCTGAGACTATAGTCCAAACAATGCCACTAAATTAGCTGCCATTAAAAAGTAACTGCTAGCACTTTTACTATTTCAGACTTCATTATCCTTTTTTAATTTGGATGTTCTCCTCATGTAGCCCTGAGGGCTTAAAATATTGCATGCATTGTCATAAGCACCCTATTGCGTAGTACAGGTAGTTCAATAGAGAATGACACTTTAGGCTGGTCTTTTGAGAAAGAGAAGTTGAAGACTACCCTTCCTGTTGAGTTGTCCTTTTTTAAACGTGCCTATGAGTAACTGAGTAACAAAATCAGCAAGAACTTTCTGAAAATTGAGAGACCAGTTCAAAATGTCCTGTATGGTCTAAGCCTCTATGAAGGTGCCCATGGCATGTATTTTGCCTTTCTTTCATCCTACAGGCACTCCTTGCAGCCTGCGTAGTAGTCCCAGGTAACCGGGACGGAAAGTAGACTATTGAATTTCCCCTGTCCCTCTTCCCCAGCTGGGTCTCTGCTTTTCCTCTCCCGGAGGACCACCAAATTCCTATTTACCTCTGCCACCATGTTTGCAATACCCAAAATCTATCTCACGCTTGTTGGGAAAACCAGTCCCTTGGTTTCTCATTAACTTCTCCCCAGCCCCACATGGCTTTCCCTTCCTGTGCTTGCTCTTGAGCCCTTGGGAAAAAAATGGGGGATGGCCGAGCCATTGACCCTGCACCTCCGGCAGCTCCGTTGGCTCCGGCTGCTGCAGTGACCGCGTCGTGCCACGGTTTTCCTCAATGCATCCAACCCCACCTGGAAACCAGTTGGATCTCATCGTGCCTCCTCTGCTGATTGAAAGATTGGCCCAGAACCTTATTCCTGCAGTGCTTAGGTGCCTGCTACTCTCCACTCCGATTTCATTGCTGACACATCCAGACCCGTGTTTTTACGCACCTGTATAACGCTCTGGCTTAACAACATCTACTCTCGGGGCTGTTCAGAGAATGCAGCCATTCCCCTCCCACCTGTGTGTATCCAACATTTGTTTAGTTGTCCAACCACACTTGGCTTCCTTGGTTTCCTCTTACAGGGTCCGTCATGCGGCGCCCGTATCCCCCCAGATACCAATACCAATACGTATCCCCGTATCCCTCCTTCCTCTGCACCTGCTTTGCGGGGAATTGATCCTCCCTGAAGGTGTGACCAGAACTGCAAAACTCGGGTAGGGAAAGGGCAGAACGTCAAGATAAATGGGGTGCATCTGGTAGGTCTAATCCAAACTCCATTCATTTGCTTGACCAGCACTTACTCAGCAAATAACCGAAGGTCTGCGTGACCTTGGCTGATCGGGAGAGGTTGGAGCATCACGTGGACAGACACTCGGCAGAGTTTCGTCAGAGTACCAGCTACGGTGCCTGACAGCAGCCTGTCGCCATTTCACCTGTACAACTTCTTCCCTCCCTCTCGAGACCGTAAAGGAAGTGTTACAATACTGTCTTTTCTTTTAACACTAGATATATGCTCTTAGAGGGCAGGTTATTCTCCCAGCACAACTCTGCTTTCTCTCAGCCTCCTGCTGAAGTGTTAATTTGGCCATACGTGCACTTTGGGGGGAAGGTTGTGCTCATTTGGAAAGCTCAGGGTGACGGGGGAGTTCAAACAACAATCTCCTCTATCCATCTTTCGTATTTCCAAAATGAATTGAAGGTGATCTTTTCACTGCCTGCCCTAATTAGACTAATAAAATATTTCTCAGGAAAGAACTGCATAAAAAGAGAAGTGATTCTTGAAAGTCTGCTCCTCAAAAGTATCCTGGCTATAAGCAGGACCTCTCATTATACTAATGGATAGTTTATAATCACTCAAATACTTTTTATAGTATAAAAGGGACAGCACCAAAAACCAACACTGTACAGAACGAAGCGCCTAATATTTGGGTTTGCGTGGGTTTAGCCTTACAACGCGGCATCCATCATACGTTAGTAACAGTAAGTTATGGAAACAGAAAGCCTGGAAACAGGTGAAAATAATTCAGAAAATACTAATCAAAGGATAGATCACTTTGTTAGAGCAATCTGGAGCCGATTTCTGTGATGTGGCGTGCACATGTGCTGTGAACAGCCGCAGTCCGTGCAGGCAGAGGGGGAGTTACGGGGTGTCAGCACTCGGGCACCGCCGCCTCAGTTGGCACATCCAGAAGTCGGCTGAGCAATTTGGGAGGAGATACCCTTTGCCACCTAGCTGTCTCCACCGGCACGAAAGCATCCCAATACACCCCAACCACGAATAGACTATTCTCTTCCTATACGTACAGGCAAGGAGTAATTATGCCCAGTTTGCAAATGGGGAATTGAACACAAGTAGCTTAAATAATTTGCAAAGCTTAGGCTGGCAGATGGTGGGGGAAGCAAGAACAGATCCTCGGTTCCCAAACCCTCCGCTGTCTGCTGCTGTGTCAGGGAGCCCGCGAGGGCTCCCTCCGTCCCAGCTCCAGCGGCTCCGTGAGCAATAAGGGAAAGGGGGGAATGCTTGGGGGGCCAGCCCAGGGCAGCACCCCAGCCTGCTCTGCGGAGGTGGGCAGAGAGTAAGGGAATGAATGCCATAAATCGTTCCCACAACTGCAGCAGACACTTGGGCATGAGTACATCTTGATTTTCACACGCTGAGCCTGGTCTTCAGGGATATTCCTACAGCTGCCACGGCCCGGCATGTTTGTGCGCGTGTTAACACATCGCGGTAGGAGCTCCCCAGACAACTACCTTACTTTTCATTAAATATTCCCCAGTAGTTGCTTTCCTCCGAGCTGTCAGCTGCCGGTGACATGCAGCATGACATCACACAGGTGCAGTCATAGCCAGAGGATTATTTATCCCTCTTCACCCTGCTTCACGTAGGAGACACATTATGACAACAGCAGCGATTGCATCGGCGTGATTTACTCCTTGTGCATACGCCGTGTTTACAAGACCAGATTTCATTCTTCCATGTGTGATTTATATTTAACTGTAAAAGAATTCCACGGGAGATCTATCAAAAGTAATAGGAGACATAATATTTTCGAAGAAGATAACATTTTCTATTTGCACCAGCGAATGGATCTTTAACAGGTTAGCGCAAAGCGCTGCCGTACCCGCAGCTGTACTCAGCAGAGCACAAAGAATCGCTCAGGTGATGAGGAAGGCTCCGTGCCCGGGTGTGCACACCGACTCCAGGTGCCCACACTTCCCCTGCTCTCCGAATCCTCCGACTCTGCTAATTTATAATTATTTACTGAACTTCATGCCTCAGCACCGCTTATTGGAGGCAAATCATGTGATGAGAAATTTTGCTGGATTTCAGGGAGAAGGATGGAAAACCTTCTCCTCTTTCTGTTTGAACTGTTCAGGCAGAAATAGAGATGTAGGGCTTGAACCCCAATTACATTTGAATATTTACATATCTTTGGACTCAATCTCCTTTAGATTTCCTTGTGGAGCAATTTACATGTTAATGAACCCTAGAAATAATTCCTGAATCAAAACACGTTTCCTATCAAAAAAACATATGGACCTTGAACAGAGCTGTGTGGCAGCTCCTTATTCAAATGCCTTAAAGTTGAAAGGGATCAACATCATTTGTCACTTTTACTCATTTTCTCAGGGTCTATTTTGAACAAACTCATTCCGTAAATCCATGGGGTTAAAAAGGTGTGTGTGGGGGGAAGGCATTTCAGATAATAACAGTAAATATTGGCATATTTTGAAATTAATGGGGCTTTGGGAACTGTGGGTCAGTAGATTGAGACCCTTATGCAGCACAGTCCAGGTGTTGTATTCACCTGTACTGTATCTCTTGTCATGCACGGTGGTCAGGTATCCTGGTGAAACACTGTTTTCTTTCACTGAGATTTGATATTTTATGGAAAATATAAAGCAACAAGGACCACCCACCTATGCAGGAAATGGATTTTGAAAAACGAAGTCCATGAGTCATTAGGTCAAGGCTTTTTGCGGTTTGAGCTAAATTATATTTACTGTGGAAAAAAAAATGCACATAAAAATTGAAACAAATTGAGCTTAAAAATTCAGCTGGCTTAGCTACTGAAATCTTTGGGACTGAGCTCTGGAATGGTGTTTCCCTCTGCCCGGGCACGAGCTGGTAATTTGTCGGTGGGAGCGCGGGGAGACGTGACCTTCCTCACCTTCAGCCCCTCAGCTCTGCCCTCTCTATGTCCACCCTTCAAGTTGAAATTCAGCAGATGCAAACAAGCATCCCGACAGCAGAGAGTTTGATTTTGACCGTGAGCGCGGGAGGGCGAGGGAGACTATTTCCCAACGTGGTGAGCCGCTGGGAGCCATTAGACTTGGTCCTGTCGACACAAATTAGTTACAGAATATGTAAAGGTAAGACCTTTCTTACAGGGGTAGTTAGTGTCTTACTGTATGCAATGTTACGCTCCATTATTTTGCTGTGCAGAAGGGAGAGAAATGTGTGAAACTAAATGAAAAGTAGCAGTAAGGACAGAGCTGAGCCTGTGCCTGCTGCTGTAGCGTAGGTGAGCTCACCGGCGGCTCCGGGCTTCTCTGTATTCCCAGGAAAAGCCTCGCCGGGCAGATCTGGGTCTGGATTTTGTCACCGGCTCTGATTGCCACTGAATATTCAGCTAAGTCTCCAGGTGAGCATCCCCATGATTTTTGACTTAAACTTTCGCAGCGAAGGATGACTATTTATCGTGATGACAATTTGTCTCCTCGGTGGCAAGCACTAGAGGTTTGGAGGTTTTTTGCATACTGATATTTCTGTTGCGTTGGACTTAGCTTGCGAGCGGCATCGCAGAGCAGATGTAGCCAAACGTCTCTCTATCAGCACAACTTCCATGCAGCCCCAGGACCATATGACAGCTCCTCTGCTGTCTCACACAGAAAAAACTGCACGCTTTGTGCATGCCAGGTTTGGTTTCAGCTTCCCTCGTGGCCCCAGCGAGGCCTTTCCCAGCAGCTGAGCTAGTTCCTGGTGTGTCTCTATGCAAAAGTTTGACAAATCAGGATTTGACGATGCAAAAACATACTCCTACGTGTGGGGCCAGCTGGGGCCAGCAGACATCTTCATTTTGCCTCCTGAGTTGCCAACGTCACTGACTGAAGCTCAACCTCTCTCCTGATGTCTTCCTGCTGTTTCTTTTCTTTAACTCTTCTCATCAGGCAAACCTTGAGGAAGGTACTCAATAGGAAAATGGATTTTCTTCTGCACACATTTTGGCTAGCAAACGAACCGCTCCTCGCTTTGACCCACCTGAGCCCAGAGACGTCCTCCCACGTGGAGGACTGAGGCGCTGAATTTCCAGTCTGACCTTCAGCCTTCTCCATCCATTGCTACGATGGCACCAGGCCTCCATGGAAACACTTGTCTCAGACAACCCATTTTTTTCCCCACCAGCAAAACTCCTTTCAGTAACTATTTCATCAGGGTTTTATGTCCGTAGGGTGGACCATGCCCTTCGTACACAAGGCAAGCACAGTGACTACCCCGGTACTAGCACAATGACTTTCCCTCTGACTCATCCCCCACAGCGATCAAGATCTCTGTGGTTTTCTTGATGTTATGGCTGTTGACTCATGAGCAGCCAGATTAAAGTCATTCTCCAGTGGGTAAAACTTCAGTTTGTCACCCAGGTCCCTGCCTGCCTCTCCTCATGGCCCTCGTGGATAGGAGAGGTGATCCTGGGACAACTTCCATTCTTGGTGAGACGGGACCGTGGCTTGTTGCCCCAGTTCAGGGAGGCATTGACAAGCCTAAATTCAATGGCATGGGCTCTGTTGACACCTGAGCCCGCAAAAATAAAAATCTTCAATTTCTCTGCTCAAATTCCTGCTGATGAGCTGCGTATCTCTAGCAAAGATGGTGCTGTTTTGAGATCTCCACATAACGATATCATAAACAATTGCTTCATTTTTCTGTATTCACTTTCTTGACATTGGCAAGAAATTATTAGAATAAGCTTTAAATAAGATGATCTAAAATAACTGAAAAGGCTAGAAAAAATTTAAAAAATCCAGAGCATTCTTTTCTTGACCTTGCTTGCTTTTTTAACATTCTACCTTTTGGTCTAAAATCTGGATTACATTCACTGGAAAATCATGATTTTTCCTCTGGTTTTTCCCTCATTTCCTTCTGTAAACTAACCTACAAGTGAAAAAAGATCAGCAGGAAGAGAATAATTTCTAAAGGACAGATGTAAGGTGACCTCTGATGTAAGATACCCAGCGCTCAGGACAGGTGAAGAGCACCCCTAAGACAGTAGGCAGACGTATCACGGGGTGTGGGGAGGAAAAGAAAAGATGTTTACTCAGGCTTTCCTTATGTGGATGTGAACATAGAAAGGGCAAGCACATGTGGGAAAATATAAGCCTAGCCAGGGCATAATTTATCTTAGTCATGTATCCATGGAACTGGCCTTTATTTGAAAAGCAGCCTAATTACTGAAATGACTGCTGAAGTCCTGCAGCACAGCAAAGGAATCTATATATTCTCTGCCGTTAGAAAGTTTCACACATTTTCATATAAGTTTCAAATAGCAATATTGATCAGGCAATTACCAGATTAAAACCAGCAGCAAAGCCCATGAAAGAAAGCGGAGTTTCTCTCTGCCCAAAAGCATCTAACAGACATTTATGTGCGGGTGTGTGTTTTCATGTAGTTGAATATTAAACCAAATCACATCTTGTGTTCCAGCAGGTTTATTTTTCAAATGGGGGAAGAAAAATCCTTGAAAAGAGAAAAGCTGCCCTGATGCTGTTCAAAAGGCTTGAGGCAGTTTCTACCCCATTTATTCGTTTGGATTTTTCTCAGCCCCATCTGTTTATTTTCTATCGAGCAATCATAGTAGAGCAGATAGCCAGGCTATAAAAATCTGAGAGCAGGTGGGATTGGGAGATAATTTGTGAGGCACAATGCTATGTTCTCTGAATATAGCACTGCCGATTTGATGACTTGACTGGTAACCTCATTTGTCTGCTTTTATTTATTTATTTTAAAACAGCTATACTTTGGGTCTCAGGGAAACATGTATTTGTGGTTAAATACTGAAGGGAGATCACGCAGATACTATGCTGAAGAAAATAGTTTTCTGCCAACTTACCTATTTTTCAAAGGACCAGCCCTCATACTTCTGCACAGAAGCCAAAAGCAACCTTAAGACTCTTCTCCCCCTCCGCAATCGCGTATTAAGTGTCACTGGAGCACGGAACGGCACTCGGTGGGATGGCAGGGCATGGGAGAGCTGCCCCTTCCCACCTTGTGGGACCTGTCAGCTCAGGACACCCCATCTCTAAGGGCAGGAGTAGGTACGCATATACAGCTATATAGGTCTGCACCTAAATACACCCGCATAGATATATACATGTATTTAAAATAGGTTTAGGTAAACTAATTTGCTGCTGAAGGGTTTTTCAGTGGCACAATATCTAAGTGAAGGACTTTTGCTGCGAAGGCGCTCCCCTCCACACCTGCGGGTATGACCACACCAAGCTGTGGACATTTCCTTTGAGCTAACAGAGAATTAAAAAGCACACACACCCAGTACGGCCAGCACTGCCAGCACAAAGCAGCCTGGGTGTGAGGTGTTCCCAGGCTTTACGTGGCAGGGACCGCACCATGCGCAACTGCATCGTTGCTTCTGCCATGGCCAACAGACTATATCTATAAAGCAGTGGTGCAGCATTGATATTTCTTTTTCAGCTCAAATAAATCAACAGAATATCCTATTGACTCATGAATGTACCTGTGGTTGGTTGTTTACTGCACCGGACACCTGACGTGTCCTACGAGGATCGGTCAGATGGGCTTTGGCTTCTTCTTCTTCTCCTGCTTTACGCCTGCCTGCCTGGACAACAGTTTGTTCCTGCAAGACAAGTTCTTGTTTGGGAAGTCGTGGGCTGTAGAGCGCAATGCCACCGACCCCAGCAGGATCAAGTCCTCCATGGTGAAAGGATGAGCATGGAGTGGCTGTTGGGAACGCAAGCCTGGTTTGGGGACGGACGTCCCCTTGCTGTAACCAGATTTGCTCTAAATTCTCACCATCCATTGGGGAAGGAAACACAATGACAGAGTCAGGACAAGCACAGGACACTGATGTCCCCACGGCACCTGCCTTCACCAGATTCTGGTTCATATCTGTCCCTTGGCTGAAGACTGGGGTTTTAGTCCTATTAACTTCTTTCTTTTTTAAACCATTTCTTCACTACATTTTTAAATTCTATTCTATTCTAAAGTGAAAAACACTAAGCACTCCTCATCTTCATATTCTATAGAATTGGCACCTTAATTACATTAACCTGATCAATGTACTAATAGAGCAACTATTGTGCTTTTGCCTTTACTGGAGCTATCGGGCTGATGGTGTGGGATGAAAATTTAATGCTCCTGTTTCTTCTATCTTAATTATGCCTAATGAGCTACTTGCTTTAATAAACAAGCAAATTCCAATATCCTGTCTATATTTTTCCCAGCAAGACAATATAATGTTAGATGAAATTGTCTTTCTCAATAATTGAACGAGTTTAAGAATAATAAGTAATACAATCTAAAGGATGCTTATGTGATATAAGCTGGTTCCCTCCATGGGTACTGATGGAGAGATTTAGATTATTCATTTATTTATTAACAAATGTTTCTCCCTTAGGCAAAGCTGCTCCCAATTAAGAGCCATATTTTCAAATGATAAAAGTAAGTATTCTAATAAAGACACTAATTGGCAAGCATGTTCTTTAAAGACAGTCATAATTTAGAATATCTCATGGCAAGCGATGCCATTTCTATTAGCATCTCTACGATGCAAGACACAATCTCCCTATTAACCAGGTTTGCATTTTACAACGTTGAGAATGCCAAATGCAAATACCCGCCAGGACATCGGTAAAGCAGCCATACTTATGAACTTACCAATGGGTAGTTAGAGGCAGTACCTAATTATTACTCTTTCTGAGTCCACAATGAAAAGCCAACAGACAAGCAAAGTAAGCTCTTATAACCCAAAAAGTTATCGAGGGATCAAGCCAAAAAATGCCAGAGTGGGGACTGGCAGAAAGGCTTTATACAAAATGAGGTTCAAAGATAAGTAAAATAAAGAAGAGTAAGGATGTAAGTGTGAAATTTCGGGTGTGGGGGGGTAGTTTTTAGAGCAAGAAAGATATAACAGAATAGAAAAAATAAGCCCCAGTCACACTCCTTCAGGAAGACCGACCCAGTGGGTTTCTTATATGCAGATCTTGAAAAGCTCCTTATAATTCTACACAACAAAACCCCCACAAACCTCAAAACTAGAAAAAGAAAAAGCTGATCAATGGAGTTATTTCAGTGGCTGAGGATCTTCCCCCAGCATCTCCGGGCTCAGGCTGCGCTGCCCTCCGGCCCCGAGCCGGATCACGAGGGCTGAGATCTGCCAGCGCCCAACACCTCCCCGCACGCACGCGCCCCGGACTACGTGGTTTGGGTCTGGGCTGAACACGTCATTGCGAGTATTTTTGGAACAGTAGTCAAATTAGTTGTGGACGACTGGATTCATTATAACCAATTATGTCATCACTTCATACGGGCATTTCTGGGCAGAGAGGCATAGAGATTACTGATGAGTAAGAGCTAAACACAAGTTCTACGGGACAGAGGCAGCGGCACAAGTTGTATTATAACGTACAGAAAAGTGTGAATTTCCTTCATTCATGTGTAAACAGTTGCTCTTGCACCAGCTCCGTTACAACTTCATTTTAGTTAAGCATTTGACAGTCTAATAATGATCTACATCCATGCCTCTTTATCCTTCATAGCTGCCTAACCAAGGAGGAAATCCTAGGAGACCGGCCTTTGCACAACATTTTTTTGTAAAGAAAAACGTTTATCGCGATATCTCTTACTCAGTCTGGCACCTTTCTGTTTTCATTGATCACTTAATGATAGAGCCCTTTCCAGCCTGCCCAGCAGCGCTGTCCCCCCCCATCCTTCCCACGCTCTTTCTCCAAGGGAACGGTTCCCTTTATTACAACTCCTTCTAGCTTCAGTTGCTCTTTTGTTCCCATGTACGGACGGCCAAAGATATTATTTTCATAGCTATTCTTTGAGGGACAGAATTTTCTTCCTATTTTCTCCCTCAGTCCCTTAACACAAAAGAGCTGTTGTGTTACCTGAGCAGAATAAGGAGCTCGGGCACGGTGGGGTGATACCCTGCCCTTGGGAGCCGGAGCTGAGCCAGCCGAGCCTCCCAGTGCAGGGAAAAAAAAGGGAAAAGAGGATCTTCCATTGAGAAATAGCTGTAACGCTTCTGTCGCGGGGAGGGAAGGCATTTCCTTTTTATGTAAAGCATAAATGTAACTTCTACGTGTCCTACACATCCTACCTGTGTGTCAGCAGGTTGTGCCTTAGCAGGGAGAGGATGAGGAGAGCAGGATCACAGCTTGATCCCGGGGGAAAAGAGGAAATCATGTACACTTCTGCTTTATCCATCCCTAAAGCTATCGCCTCAGGGTCTTTCTTGCCCATCAGTGACTGATTTAAGAAAATCTGCAGATAAAGAAGGAGCAAATAGGAATGAAATACAAAAAGCTGGAAACACCTTGATGTACTTCTTTAGTATGGTACAGCAGGCTTAGTAAATACTTCAGGCTTTATGGGTTGTCCACAAGTCTACTTCAGACAAGCTTTTATGGAGGTAAGTAAAATAAGAATTGTTTCAAGTCCTGATTTTTGCTGGTGATGTTGGAAGAGGAAACAGATTTGCTTGCCTGTAATAAAAAAATATGGCTTGTCATGTCAGGTGTGCTAGTGAGTGCGCTTGCACCCAGTACTTAATGGGAATACCCTGACTGATGCAATCTGGCATCTCAAGTGAAACGGAGAGCTGCAGGATGCGTAGCTGTCTCTGAGAATGGCTGAGGCAGTACGTTAAGAAGTGGTCTGTCAATAGACACTTGTTTAATACCTCAGATTGGTGCAATCTCTCTTTGGAATTCAGAATCTTATAATGCAGTAAATAATTAGCATTTATATACTGGAGGTCTTTGTAAATGAAAACACAAGTCCATGTTTATCTACTCAGCTGTCACATTTTCGACTCTCCCATCTCATTTCCATATTGTCTGAGTGTATCTCTATATTAAGAGATGTATTACTTAGCTTTATTTAATACTTGCCATTCATAAATCCCAAAGCTCTTCACCAAGCACGGTGAGCATCAAATTGCTTTGAATGTCTGCTCATCCTTTATTTAAATAATAACCCTCGCAAGTGAAGGTGCTGCCTTTCCCAGTTGTTTCCCCCCGCCTCCACGCCGCCCTGGGCTCGGCAGCCCACCCGTCGGCCAGCCCAGGGCTTCCTAGGCAGGCTGTCCTCGCGGGACCCCGACCTCTGCTAGCAATTTGGGGTGTTGTGCCACAGACCTGGAGGTTCCCCTCCAGCTGTTGCTGCTCTGTGGTCATCAACAGTTGCACAGCTTTGGCTGCTGGGACATGATACTGGAGCTCTTGGGGAGAAAAAGAACCGGTGCAGCGAACTGCAGACGACAAATAAAAAGTAAGTTCTGTGTGTGTGTGTGTGTGTGTCCCCTCTTCTTTTTTTTAATACATTTCATTTTCTGGGGGGAAAAAATCCTTTTATCTTATACCTGAGCCCATATGGTACCATTTTCTCCTCTTTGCATACAGAAAAGTAAAGAGAGAGGCACAGAGAATTTTGTAAGCTACAGGGGGCTGTGGAACGAGGAAGAAATCTGTGGGTTTCATTCACCCCTTTTAGAGTTTACACATCTTCATTTATAGTTCCCAAGAGAAATTGTAATCCAGAACAGAATAAATGCAAATATGGAGAAGTAGCAGACGAGTATGAGAAGGTCACGTAATTAAAGGCGATCGGGTAACTGCAGAGAACAGTTCTCAAACGAGCCGTGAGTGGGCAGGTTTTTACTACGACGGTTTGACGCTCACCTTCATTCCCTTCTCCCCAGTGGCAATCCACACATTTCAGTGGATTAACTCTCCATCTTTATGAGACTGAAATCAGACTCTAACACCCAGTACAGAGAAGTGCACCAGTGCTTTTGGAAGCTGCTTGAATGAGGCAAGGCAACAAAATGAATTTGGTTTGGCTGTTCTCAGTTTCTGGAGGACTTATGGTGGTGAACAAGATCAGAGCTCAGTAGGAAGTGGAGAAGTTGCTATACGTTAAAGTTTTCAGTAGTTTTTGACTGGAAAACAAGAAAAAGAGCCAAAATGAACGCACCAGGTAATATTGGTACTATGGGTACTAAAAACACACAGATTGTAAAAGAAGGCTATGTGGGATTACATCAGGTAAATCAGATTAATAAAAACTGTACATACGGTAGAAACAATGTACGCTTGGAATGAAATTCTCTCGCTCCACCTTACACCCGTGTATTTGTGTAGTTTTCATAATCAAAACAACAGTGTTACCCTTAATTACAGGAAAGAGTGACAAATGAGCAACTCGGTCCAGTTGGTTTTGTTATTTGGGGGTGGGGGGGGTGGACATGGAAACATTTTCTCTTTGTTTCACTTCTGGCCATCCTATTCCGACATCCAAATACCACCTGAGGGATGTTGGCAATCTCCCACTGTTGATAACCTCTCCATCCTGGAAGATTTCCTATGAAACTGCTCTGGCATTTTATTTTGAATGAATTTATCAATTTAAGGAAAAAAAAAAAGGTGCTAAACTAACTAAACCTCAAACACATAATCTTGAAATGTGGACATAGAGAGTAGTGTTGTGGGCTTTCACTTTTTGACCCGATGATGACATACAACATTTAATGACTGCTTTGTGGCATTTCCATGGAAAAAGCTCAAACCTGTGGCCACTTGGACTGCTTACAGTTCCCATTCCTCCCCCCCCCC
>JANZLQ010000037.1:21609145-21664115 GCA_026212715.1 Elanus axillaris | reverse complement strand
AAACATAAAGCAAGCAGAATGGGTGCATTACGTAGAAAGCCTGAGAAAGAGCTGCAGAAGTCTCAATGTGGACTACACTGCGCAAAGTATTGGATGACTCGGAATTTTATTTCTACCCATAAACATAACGTATATTCCCAGGATAATAGGATAATACATATATTTCCATGCTGAACTCCCCATGAGACCTGACTATGTCCTATGCCAAACACATACCTGCAGTGCTGCGGGTGCAGACAAGACACAGAATTGCTTTTATTATTTTAGGAGTTTGTCTAATTTACAGCACTCGGCGTCATATAGGTTGGGCTACTGCTTAATTGCCGGAGTGAACATTTCTTTCTCTAACACTTCGGGGGGCTGCAGGCTACTGTTGGACCTGCACGGAGTGTCGACAGTAACCTGAGTCGAGAACCACTGAACAAATTGGGAAGAGCTGAAAAGCATAGTTAGGGTTTGGGGGCATGCAGAACTCTTCTGAATGAATAAGAAAATCAGGACAGTTCCTATAAGATAGGGTTGTATCTGTTGGCTTTACAAAATCACCGACACTCTCCTGTGGAGATTCCTTGCTAAAAAAAGAATTTAATGTTTATCCGATCCAAAGCCAATGGCCTCTGCTCCGGCTGCTCTCTTTAAACATTTCAGGTAGTTCTCCTGTTTACTGCTCTTGCCAATTCATTTTCTGATTAAAGATACTGTTACGTTTACACTCTGCCGTTATCTTTTACTAGCAAACGTTGTCCGATGGGACTTCCCTGCTAAGGTAATGCTGTGCTCACGCTTCATCTTGGCTATAGAAACATCCCGGACCTCTGTTTAAATCAACACTAACAGAAAATCTATTGTGCTTTTCACTGTAAGTTTGATCCAGTTCTTAGCTTTAGAGATGTTAGCAGCATCAGTAAGAATAAATAAGACCAGGGTGTGCATGCAAAGGAAACGATGTCGGAGCCACATAATCCATAAAACACATTGTGTATGAAAAGAGATTAAAGAGATGGTATAGCAAAACATTCAAGATCCAACAGTAATAAAAGGGTTGACCTCCCCATAACTCTGCCTGCCTTCCCAATCAGGATTTCTGTATTGGCATCTCATTATCTAGCTCTTCATTCCCCCCTCTAACTTTCCATCAGGAAGGAGTCAATGGAGAGACTACCGTGAAATGCAGAGTATGGACCTCATTAGCTTTACTGGCGCAGACACACATGTCTTTCTTGGGTACTTCCTTCTCTGTTGATTGTTTATATACTGTATCTCTTTCTGCTCTTGTTTTCTTGGTTTATTTAAAACGTAAAATGTAAAGAGCAGCTACTCTGTCATCCTGTGTCTTTGTACGGTATCTAAATCAATGGTGCCCTGCTGGGTTACTGCCTCTATCACTGCAATACAAATAATAATAATACTCATCTTATCTTCTCAGCTCTGCCTCGTATAGAAAAGGACACTTAGAAGCCAGTTGCATAATAGCAATAAACATGAGGTATCATATAATAGATCTTCAAAGATACATCAATAATATATTTCAACTCACTGCTGCTTGTGCAGTGTTACTGCAAGGGAAACTGCTGGGGAAGAGGAATGCTCTGAAAATATCCATCATCTTTTACTGTCTGTGTAAATGTTTTGAAGATAGGCTGTAAAACTGCATTAAGTTTACAATAAATTTTGAGGCTCCTAACCTATTACAAAGTGCCAAATGCCAGCGTTCATCCACCGAGGCACCGGGCTGCCGTTTTAGTAAAGCTTTTATGCTTGCTTCCCCAAATAGCAGCAGCACACTTCACTTTATTTCACTTTATTTTGTAATTTCCAGTTGCTGCCCAGTGGCAGGCTGGTTTGGGAGGAGAAGTAGGAAAGTCAGAAGAATAAAACTTTAGGAGAAGCTTCAGTGACCAAATGGAGTGAGTGAAGTAATAATTTTTTTTTTTTTGTTCTAAGTTGTATTAAAGAAAATGACCGGAAAAATAGATTTAAAAATATTTTTGTGCGCGGTCTGTGTGACTATCTCCCCATGGAGATTGGGAGAAGCTATATATGACAGAGCAGATAATTTAGTTTTCCCGAGTTATTTAGAAGCAGGGGAAATGCAGATATCTACCTCATCAAGAAGTTAAATCCTCTCTTACTGCTGATCCCTTAGCAATCTTAGGTTTTGCAAGGCTTGACCATGTTGTGCTGTAGGAAGCCAAGAAATATCAAGATGATCATCTAGATAATGCTACAACAGCCTTTTTTTTCCCCTCTGGAGGACAAGGTTTGTAGGTTGAGCTACAGGCTAGCTTTACACTCACCAAACCCTGTAGCCCCCAGTTGTTTTTTAGGGAAGAGAGTGCTGCACACTCAATATTCTGGTTCCTTTAGTGTTCTTTATTATTGTCCGTCATCCACTTTGAAGCACTTTTTCTAACTCTGGGAAGGATGAACACAATGTGTAGAACTTATTTCTTCCGCTAATAAGCATCTATTCCCTTGAAAGGCACATATTGAGAAAGCAGAGCCCTTCCCCACGCCAAGGGGAGGGCAGGCGGAGGGTCGGGGGGAGCTCACGTGCGGGAGCTGGGGCTGTGCCCTGGACAGCTGGCTGGGAGAGAGATCCATCTTTAGTGCAAGTAATTGTGTCTTTTATTCTTTATTTTCACGCCATTTTCCAAAACCTTAGCAGACACGGTACTAGGTGCCTTTGCAAATACGGGTAAGCATGCAGAGATAGCTAATTAAAAGTAAACAGCTCTATATTTAAGGAAGTTAAATCTAATAGACATTTAAATCAGTTTTCTTAATGTTGTCACTTGAAGGTTGTGCCATTTCGTATAGAGCGGGTAAAGTACTGAATCCTAGTTAGAATGGGGATGGGGCTTAGAAATATAACTACCAGCCTTAGGGAGAATTATACCTAACAGAAGTCCAGGGACGTCTGATTCAAATGCCTGTGCATACACCAGAAGTGTGATTCACAGTCAGATAATTGACCATTCTGTACATTTTGGCATTCAGTGACCTCCTGTTTTTCTTTGTGGCTTAAACCTGGAGAGAGCAGATATCCCAAGGTTAAAAGGTGAAGTTAGAAAATGCAAATTAGGCATTTGCCCACAGAAGCATTTTGCCGCCCTCTAAACTTGCATTGAGATCTCAGTTCATTTAGAAGGTCCAAGATCTCATTATCTTGGCCATGCAAGGAGGAACAAGTTGATGCAAAGCATCGGACTCTGCTGGACTGCAAAAGGGTTAGCTTATCTGGGAACACAAGTGGGTGATAAATCACTCAAAGCACCGAATAATTCTTGCTATTGCTGTTCTCGGCTAATGGAGAGGACCAAACCCAGCCCTCCCCTCCTCATCTAGTTTGGTACTAACCAAGTGGCAGAGATTTTCCATGAGCTTTCTCTCATCTGATGCTAACAGATGAGCACCTTTACCACTGAAGCATAACAGAAGAACTCATCTTTTCTGCAAGCCACTTTTTCCCAGATTTCTCAAAGCTTTCCTATAAAGCTCTGATTTCTTAGAGAGTAGATGTTTCTCGAACAATGTCTGCATGTTCGCCACTGAAAAGTATGAAAGATTGAGCCCAACAACCAGCTCTCCAGTTCTTGTCCTGAAATTAGCCCAGGAGACATCTGCCCAGACCATTGCATGAAAATCTTGTATCCTCCAGCACGTTCTCAGGCGGGTGACCCCAGATCTGTGTGCTTGGGTGCAGCCACCTCCCACCTGCATCTCCTGGCCTTGGCAACCTCAACCTCCAGTGCAACTTTGCCCCTGGTCCTTCTCTCTTGAAAAATTCAGGACTACTCGCCAGAACGGGTCAACAGTTTGGTCTGAGCACTGCTGTATCTTGCTGCATATATCAACCAGCACTGTCAAATCCAAAATTGTTTATACCGTCTCTGTTGGCTCCTTCCAGATGGTGGAAGAAGTTAAAAGGAGAACCACATGCCAGGTCAGTAGGACCTGTGCAATAGCTGCTGAAATAATGTCAGCACTGATAAGTGGCTTTTTGGAGTGGAGGCATCTGGTGATACAGACAGCAAACCTGCGGTAACCTCCCTTCTCCAAGGGGAGCAGAACCCGAAGGCAAATAATTCCCCAATAATTTCTTCAGCTGGGCTGTATTTAATTTCATTTTTGACTTGCATCTCAATTACATATATTCTAATCGTTGTCTGCATAGCACGCAGTCTAAAAATAAGCAGAGATGCAGTCTCTGAAAGATAGGTTTAATTTATGCTTCAGCTACTCTTTTTGATGGCATTACTGACTCCGAGTGCTGCTCAAAACTCCAAAGGGTGGGTCGTTATGCTTGTATCAGACTGTGATGGTCTTCATTACTCAAGCCATCTTGACCCATATTTCACCTGATATCAATTTTGTGGTCACAAATGACCCTGTCCCAGTATTTGCAATGAATCATGAGATGTGTGTAACGAATCGTTATGAGTTCTTTTCAATGTTTTTAAAGAAAGTAACAGACCATTAACACTTTCTGTTTTCATAAGATAACTAAATAAATATTCAAGTGACACAATAACACCACTATTTACAACGCTCAAGGATTATTTTTTTTTTTTTTTAAACAAAGCAAGGAAATAGAAGGGGTGAAGGACTACTACCAGAAATGCTAGAAATGAATGAATTTAATTTTTTTTGATCAAATGCACTCTTTCTCTAAGATTGTTTACTGTGCTTTCTTCTTTTTTCTTTTTTTTTAACCTAAGAATGAGAAATATTTCAGATACACACCCAAAGTTATTTTTGCTCAAGGTTTCTGTTTTTACCTTAATTGTCACACAAAGGTTGCTGCTTAATAGCTTGAATGTTAATTCACCTGGATGATTGAAGGGATAATCTTTCTGTACAGAAAGGTGTTTAGAAGACATCTTCAGAATAGCTGTCAGATTAAAAGTGTATCGCAACTCTCTAATCTAAAGCTCGTGGTAGGCTTGTTTTAACCTGTTTCTAGGTAGTATCAAGTCTTGTTAATGATTAAATTGTATTTCTTTAATTTTGTGTTAAATCTGTTCCTAGGATGCGGTTAGAATGACCTGATGGATATCGGTAATGAATATCAACCTGTGTCCCACAGCGTGGTTTGGATTTAAAGTCTTTCTGGAAAACCATGGGAGAAGGAGAGCCATAATTCACAGCAGAGTCTAAGATTTTAACAAGTGTGTTAGATTGGTACTGAGGTTCAGCCATGAATCTAATATAATTATGCATAAATAGCATGGTCTGTCCAACACATTAGAAATACTTAATGATGAGAAATCACATACACTGCCATATTCACCTCTGCAAATGGCTAGATGTGTGTTGTGAAATGTATTTACTTTCTGGGTTGCACTAACGTGAAATCAGCTAAAAATAATATTAATTAAAAAAATAAAAGCCAATGGACCAGCTCATGCCTACACTGAAGTTATTTGGGGGTGGATAGGGCAATAGTTACTCACACTGTCAAGAAGCTGTTCATTTGAGGAGTCCTAACAGAATATGCACTAGGCACCTCTCAGTTCTTACAGCTGATAAAATGATAAAAGACTCACTAAAATATCAACACCAATTAAAACTCCCCATTTGAGAGGAGGTGATGGGAAACATTTTTAAATAGTAAAATCGTAAGAACTTCACTTTCATTGGAGAGCCCGAGCGAGTATGCTTTCCTATTATCTTCATATTACTCATTAAAACCCTCCACAAAGCAGAAGATTTGGTGGTGGCAATGGAAGCTACCATAAAAAATTTCAAATTAATCAAACAGCTAATTTTGTGCTGAAACATTTTTTTTTAAATTGCAGTTTAAAAAAGGAAAATAAAAATTTAATGAAATGAAACAATGGAGTTACTGATCAATTATGAAACAATGGAGTTATGGATCAGTTATTGGCATTCAGATAATTTAGCTTTTATAGTCAAATTAGCTATTACAACATGTTTTGGGATATAAAGTTACTGAATAGGCTGCTCTGTCAATGGGCTGTGTGGAAAACTTGCTGCTGCTTTATCTTCTTCTGATAGTCTGAAGTTAATGAGAAGGGATTTCTTCCTTGACAGGAGACAAATAGACCTTTCAAATTCAGTTTATTCTCTCAAACTATAGCTTAGCTTAGTTTCATATTTTAACCGAAATATACCCTAAACCCCAACACCAACTGAAGTGAGAGCGTGACGAGCCCGCCTTGATTTTTGGAGGGACCTTTTCCAGCGGTCACTGTGGCTGGGTCGCGGAGCGAAGCAGGATTTGGGTTAACGGCTGTGCTGAAACAGGAGCCAGACACTAACAAATGGAGGGAGAAACTGAAGAAGGCGGTATCATTAGGTTGTAAGACAGAGGAACACAAGGTAATTAGGGGAGGAAATGTGAAAAATGACCATGTAATCATACTACAAGCACCTAGACACTCCACGTCTGGACGAAAAACCCCTGCGTATCAGTGGTGACGACGGCTACGGTTAGGTTTGGGGATCTAGAGGGGATCAGTAGGGATGTAACGAGCTGTGGCTGAACTCTTTCACTCTCAGTTCTTCCTACAATAAATCAGTCCAGTCTGGAGGGCTAGAAAGCCCCCTTTTTAGGACATCACGTGTTTTCCATTTTCCCTGCAGGAGAAAGTACGAAGTGCCCAGTACTGGCCAGAGAACACCCTCAGTTTTGGGGGCTGGATACAACATACTTGATCCCAAGCCCGTAACAATCAGCAGAAAGATTCCTGGAAGGTTTACTGGACTTTAGACTATCCTCATTGTGAAGTGCTTGATCCTGCAAGGCGTGAATCTCGCTTTTGCAATACAAAAACTTTTTGCTTGATTCAGTGAGCAGTTTTGCACGTGGAGCTCGATCCAGAGCCTGCTGAAATTAATAAGAAGCTTTCTGTTGACCTTAACATGCTTTGGATTATGCTTTATGTGAAAACCAGTTCACTGACTTAACCAAGGAATATTTATAAAGTATAAGCCAGAGGAAACTTATAAAAGAAAAATCTTTCATTTCATGTAGTATCAGTTTTAGTGCCAAAAATATAATAAAAAATCCTGCAACATTCTTCTCTTTATCATCTTCTTTACAGGCTTCATGAACCTCATCTAAAAGGTGCTCTAGGTAGAAAGTATTATCATTTTGATGAATGCCAGCTCTTTGACATGAGGAAGAAGTCTTTTATTCTCTGACAATGTCCCTGCCAAGCTAAGTAGAAGTTGTAGGCAGAAAGCTTTGGGGAAACCCTGATGCTGATGAATCAGAGCTCCCTGCTGAGAAGCAGCCTGATGATACCTACCATCTAAACAGTTTAGTAGCTTTTCAGCAGGTATAAGAATCAGGTTTGCCTTTTTGTAGGATTTTTAAAGGCTAAAGGCTGAACCTGGCTCTTCACTGAAGAAATGAAATCTGTTTCCCACGTATGACTCTTTCTTCTTGTATTTTCCCTCTTAAACATTTGAGCACGTATTCCTTTGTTGCCTTGTCTAAGGGATAAATGTGGCAAACTGTCATCACGCATTGCCAGTTGTGGCGGCGGGGGTAGCGAAGATGTAGGCATTGCATTCTCAGGAGCTGAGGACTTACAAAGCTCATCGAGACTACGCAGACCTCCAAAAGTAAGTCAGAAAATGTACTTTTGATTAAGCACTTACGGTGTTTTATATTTCCGATTAACTGGAAATACTGCAAGGACGATCCCTTCCTCAATTTTGCATTACCTTTTTGCGTTATATGGATGTTGATGATATCCAGAAGAGTAGAGGGGAAATGACAGAAATGGAAAGTATTAGTCAATATGTTAAAACAACAACAGCAAAAAACCCCAAATGCCATTTAGTTTGATTTTTCACTTTGATTTTTGGTTAGTTACATTTTTCCTGTGTTCAGCTCTATCCCTATCTAAAATTAAGTGCAGCAGCTGTTTATGACAGATTATTTGTATGAATGTAGAGCCTGAAAACCTTTACATCCAACTGAGGATTCGCTATGCCAGGCACTGAATAAACTTGCTTTCCTATTAGGAAAACCTTATATGTAAAGTCTAGCCAGGGAGAAACTCAGTTTCCACCCTACACGTGCGTTGTCTTTACATACCGTTACCAGATAACATAAATAACAATGTATTCTTTATTTTTCCCCCATGATAAGTGAGAGGCTGTCCCAGCTGGAAAGGTTTGCACTCTAAATAGATGTCAAAATGGGATATGGGAAGCAGAGATACAAGAAATTGAAGTGAACTTTCCAAAATATCAAAACATCCCTGCAACATAGGACAGGGTTCCTATCAAAAATATGTGGAAAAAATTACTTTTCTGTGCACTGGTAATTGGAAATAACTAAACTTCTGGTCAACTAGAAAAAACTATTTGAAAAAAAAAATCAGAAAACCAGATCTGTCCCTGTGCCTGGCTCCACGCCCAGTACCCTTTTGCCTGGCCTGAGTGCCTGGGGCCCGGGTTGCCTCTTGGTAGAGCTTAGTGTCATTTCAAGAAATGTATTTCCCTTGGCCTGCCAAGCAGAGTGCATATTAGAGTTTTTTATTAAATATCTTGGCTGCTCTATCTGTGTTTCTTGTTTTATCCCCAGTTCGGTAACATGTCGCGTAGACTATATTATTACTGACTTTAAAGCACACAACAAGATCAAGCCTTGAAAGAACAGTTTCTTTTTGGAAAGTGGAAAATTGGCAGGAGAAATCACTTCTGCTTTCAGAAGCAATGGCAGAAGCAGATGCCGAGTGCCTATTGTGCAAGGATAGTGAAGCAGAAGCAATTGGAAGAGAAACTAATATAAAGATCACACATAATCTGCAGAATTTAAGCAGCAAGATATATACACTGCCCAGCTACTGCTCAAAGCACAAACTAAAGCAGACAAGGCGAAGGAAGAAAGAGAGCAAGCTGAATACTTTAATCACTTCATGTGAAGAAAGCTTGCTATATAGGTGCCAAACCGGTGGATATTTAGAAAGTAGAAAATTGATTACGAAGAGATAAGAGTGTGCTAGCTTGAAAAAGGCAACTTGGATACAAATGAAACAGGAATCATTGGTATGAAATTGTTTGTCGTGGTGCGGAGGAGAATTTGCACAAGGTAATGAATCAAAACTTCAAAGTCAAGGACAAACACAAGGAAAGAAGAGACCAATTAGAACCATCAAGAAAAGCTCATTAGAAGAGCTTGACTATATACATCAGAATGTTTAAATCTGAGGGTTTTGGCTTAGCGAGCGCTTGGGTGGCTGAACTTCAAAGAGTTATTAGATCTTCTGAAAGGTTGGGGCGCAGTCACTGTGTCTATGCATCTGCTTTTCCTCTCATCAGTACGACGAAGCGCAAACAATTCCATCCATGATAAAAGAGAAATATCTGACCCAATATTTGGTGTATCACTGGGATGGCTGAGAAAGAAAGGTACGTTCTTTTGCTTTATTTTAGCTGGTAGGATTCCCGCAAAGGAGCGACGCTAACCTCAGCTCCTGGAGGAGACAGCAGCTCATACCAGCAATTATACCACCTCCGCAGTTTCAGCTGTAGGTTTACTACAAGGTGATGTCTGTGATGGCATTAACTGGGTTTCTGTTACCTCGAATGATGTGCACAAACTCACTTCTAGTAAAATACCTGCAAATATCTGTTCTGAATATGCCCTTCCACTTCTGGCAGCTTCCCAGCGGGAAGCACAGCAGGTTGACCATGGAACTGTCCCTCCAACCAAACCTCTTGTCCTGAATGACTGCTCAGCATCCGTGTCCGGTGGGAATCCCCAGGTTTGCCAAATGCGGAACAGATTGGAGAGCCTTGGGTCGACTTCGGGCAAAACATTTAGATATGGGTGAAACTGGGTTATTCTACATGGGAACACGAGCATGGCTAGGGAGACCCTCATTAAGTCTCAGAGCCCAGACCTAAGGCTCGTCATATTCCAGTGCACTAAAACAAGAAGAAAAAGTGGGGGCAAAATGTTTGCCTACATTGTCCGCACCGTGTTTTAAAAGTGCTTTAAAGGGTTTATTTCTACACATCCCCAATCCTTAAATTCTAATTGAAGGCATCAGTGTTTAAATACTATAAGAGTAACAAATACAAAAAGGCTATGATTAAGTTACAGGTGTAGCAAAGCCTAATAACCTTGTAAATGGATAAGTGAGGAAAAAGTCACCCAAATACTGTAAAATATTTTCCTCATAGTTTGTAATAATCCTTCCAGAAGCTTGAAGTCTGTTTGCTTACCAAATATTCATTAGCTAATATTTATACAGTGCTTTGAAAATGTAAAGCACTAAATATGTGCTAATTATAATTACTTATTATTATCATCAAACTCTTTCTTCTCTTTGTTCTATGTGACTGTGTCTATGAGGAGGCACAGAGGCTGCTGCCCTGGAAGCATCTTTGCCTCTTATAGGACTGACTTAAAAGCATCTGATTCCTGGGGAAAAAAGAAAAGCAGAATCACGAGGACAGGCTTGCAGAGGGATGGCAGAGGTAGCAACGACCCAGCACGTACCAGCTTCACCGGGGCTTTTTGTTATATTTCTGTATACAAGCCCTATCCAATGCTGTATGTATATCATGCTCTGCCTGGAAGACAGGAGTTCGGATTAATTCCTGGTTTTCCAAGGCAGAAATGATGGCTTTTTGAAAGGCTGTTAAGATGCCGGTTTTCACCCTGCTCCCACCGGGGCGGATGCTGTGAAGACGGGGTGGGAGATGTGGGACCCGAGCCCTTGCCCTGCCACTGGCCCCGCTCGGTGATCGCTGCTTCCACCAGCGATGGCTCCCGAGAAAGAACCGTCCTGCCCATCACTAACACCTTCCCTACACAAACAGCAGATTGCATTGCAGCTGTCTTTTTGATGTAGCATAGAGAGGTTAAAAAAAGGGAAAAGAAAAAGAAGAAAAATCCCATTCTGCTCGTGTTGGAGTCCTTTTCATATTGCTTGGCAATGACCCACATGGGCCCGTGTGCCTCTCCTCCTCCTCTCATTGCTAGCCCTACTTAACGCAGCTGCTTCTACAGGCCTTATTTCTTCCGCAGTCCCCATTTCCCCAAGTGATTCAATGTTTTGCTCGCGCTATCTAAAACTAAACTTTCCCATCACCATTGCCTGGCAGCCCCAGTCCAGGCTGCTGCCAGCAGCACGCACTCCGCCGCTCCTTCCTTCCCTTCCCAGGGCCTTAACCCAACCACTTTTTTTTTTTTTTTTGCTTTCCGTGTGCTTTTCCTGGCACGAGTTTAATGAACTAAATGCCATGTTTTGAATTTGAACATGCATACAAGTACTTAAAGAAAGAGGCCAGATAGACAGCACTGGAAAATGAAGCCTTCAGCAGGTTTGCAGAAGGGGGAGAGGATGGAGAGCTTTTCCCACGCACCAGGCAAGCCACCAAAAGCCTTGGGAGGAGATTTACCTTCCCGCATTTAGGCGTGGCCAGTGTCATTCACTTTGCTGCTAGAACAGCCTGATGGTTGTGGGAGGAGGAAGGGCTTTTCCAGGTTTTCCTTGTCTGTAAAGAATATCTTGTAGTTTTTAGCGGAATGCTGAACAGGTCTGCTCTGTGCGTGCATCTGTACAGTGCTTTCTTTCTGTCTTGTCTAGCATGTAGTGACACAAGAGCAATACTTTCTATAAATAACTTCTGGAAGGAGCTACTAATTATTAATGCAGAGAATTCCAAAAGAGAGAGAAAACAGTGTTTCACAGCAAGAACTTTTAATGAGAATGCCATTAAGGCAATCAGTCTGCAAACCACAAAGTGAATTTGTAAGGCAACCCTTCCATTTCTTTCCTCTCCTCTGAAATCAACTGCTTTTTTGGGTATCTCCCCAATGATGGTCCATCAGGGCCCAGCTGAACCAGAAGGATGGTGCCAGCTTCTGGCCAGCTGGCAGCACGCGAGAGGGGTTTTTTGGATGGCACCTTTGCCTTGTGCTCTGGGATCCCAGGCAAGTGTGGCGTTAAAATTTTGACCCACGTAGAGACTTGCAGTTGAGACCAGTGGAGAACCCTAAATCTTCATCAGATGCTGGGAACACGTCAGCCAGCTTACACCTGCACCAGCCTCACGCTGGTGGCTTCAGAGTCAATGGCGCTCTGGAGCAGAAGCGATGCAGTACTTGGGTAAGCGCCGAGTATCCAGCAAAAGTAGCTTACCCAAGCACAGGGAGTAACTCCACCACACAGAGGACCTCAACATTCCTACGTGCAATTCTAAACTGCCTTCTTGTAAACCGTAAAACCCCTCAGAAAAATTATATTACCTACAAATATAGTCTGTAGAAACCCAGTGCAAACACATTTGCTGTCTAATCAACATCTGATTTCCTGTATTTTAGAGCATTAAATATTTGTATTAAGTGTATTTTTCATTAAATATTTGTACCTTTTCAAGGAAAACGGTGATTTGTCAAGATCAGTTTTAAGCACAATCATACTTTTAAAGTCAAGTGTTAAATTATGGTCCCATCACCTTTAGGGATTTAACATCCATAAGATGTGCAGAGGTAAAAACCTATTTATGACATTAACTCAAGATTGAGGAGAAAATTAAAAAGAGATTGAGGGGAAAAATAAACTATATACACACAGACTAACATTACGTGAAATTAAATAATACAGGTGCATGGTATTTTGATAGTCAGTCTGGGGTGTTTTACCATAGCTTTCCAACCAAGATAGAATTTCCAAATGAGGAAATAGAAAGTGGCTTTATGTCCTATATACTTCAGAGGTTTAAACTCTTTATTTGTACGACACTCGTTGTTACTCCCTTTTCTTGTAGGTAGATGAATACTGAATGTTTTGCAAGACTAAAGGTCCCTGCTGGTTGCTGATTTTTGTCAGTTTTGGAGCATCCAAATTTCTTTATAATTTCTGATGTTCTTGTGAGACCTTGCTGAGTTAAGAAAAAGCTTTAACCTCTTACAAAGTGATTTCTATTATTAATATTTCACAACTGAGGTCTGAGGATTATGAACTTTCACTCACTGTAGTATTAAACAAATATTTTAAGCAGCATGGTGGTTTTGCCAAACAGAATGTAAGCTGATGAATGACTTAATCTGACCCTAGATGGGGCAAGTTATTAAAATTGAAGTCACATTTGCTTAGAAGGCAATGACGTAATGAGAGTAAATGAATGGAGGAGATTTGGCAAATCCAGGGGAAAGTCTTTCCTTCTAGATAAATATAGTGCAATGGAAAGTAGAAACCCCTTGTATATATTATATATAATATATATATTATAATCTATAATATATATTAGCCCTAAAAAGTGAAATTCTTCCTTGACAATGACTGAGAAGTCCTATTCAGAATAAACGAGGCATTAAAATATTTAGGGACATGTCAATTCGCCTATTGTGTTTTTTTCTTAAGAACTCAGATGTTTCTTTTCGATCATCTTTAGCAGCTGGATGATGTTTTGCCACGCGGGCGGGTGAGTCCAGAGAAGCAAAACTGATGCTGTTGTGTACAATCCATGTGTGGTTTCCACCATTCGTAGGACAGCTTTTTGTTGGCGATGGAGATGCCAGCCTTCTGTCAGAGGCTTCACCATGTACTTTTTGACTACGGGAGAAATAAATGGCAATAATTAAAGGAAAAAGGTCTTGGGAGAAAAACTCTTGAAGCAGCAATTAGAACAGGTAAGAGACACAGGAGAAAGGAAAGTGAAAACAAAAGATTAGGCAATTTCTCCGCCTTGCAATGCATAGTAGAGAAGCAGCAAAGAAATACAGCAGGTTGTTTGGCTATATTGCCAGAGGAATTGAATATAAATCAAAAAAAGAGAAGTTTTGTTACTGGTCATCACAGAATATCTTGTGGATAATATGTCTTTTGAAAAAGAGCAGTTTTAGGAGAGAACCAATATGCCAGAGATCCTGGTTATGAAGGAAAGGCTAAGGAAATTAATTGCATCCTCACTGCCAATAAGAAAAAAATAAGACTTCATAATAACTTAATTAAGTGGTTATAAATAAATGATGAGGAAAGGGTATATGATCAGTCCTCACATTCTTATCACATTGGCACCAAAACTCCAGTGGGAGAAAATGCCTTCCCTGTATGCACCTGAAGCGGTGTAAGGAGAATATGATAAATTCAGAGCAACTGAACTGAAAGCATCTGTCTTTCTGCATGGACCTTTTTACAATTACTACAGACTTAGCCTCTGTGTTTCCTTCCACAGCTGAAAAACCCTTGTAAACCAGCTTTTTATGTAATTCTCATGGTGAGGGCCAAATTCATCTTGTACCCAAATCGGAATGATGCCGTCAAAGGGAAGAAGGTTCACATATCTTTGAAGTAAGAGCAGTTGAAATATCACTGATCACCCCCGCTCCGAACCTCTGTGTTATTTTGACGCAATGTCAAGCCAAGAAATAGACATGCCAAGAAGTTTACCTCTAGACCATAAATAGCTTCAGTTTAGGGAAACAAAAATCTCATGGAACGCTCTAAAAAAGGAAAACCTCAGTTTTGCAGATAGAAACCGTAACCACAGCCATACTGGGAAGCAGTCACGTTGAAAATGTCATCACAATCACATCGGACGCCCGAGTCCCAAGCCTGATGTCAAGTTGCGTGGCGCAGGAGAAAGGCTCCAGAAGCTCATCCAGAGCAAAAGCATTTGGCCCTGCTCTCATTTCACCTCTGAGCTCCACTAACAAACACTTTTCTACACGGAAACCGTGCTCTCGCTTTGTCGAGGCTCCGGGTTGGATAGTCGTTGGCTGAGGAGGAGATCCAGAAGGCGACGGGGACGGCTGTCCCACGTGGTGGGTTGGAGAAAGCCACCAGCTGGGAAGTCACAAAGGTGACTTTGGGAAGGAATCAGAAAGGTTATCACAGGGCATCCCACAGGCAAAGGATGGGAGAGAAGAAATCAAAGGTGTCCCTGATCCCTGCTGGCAACGGCTTGGGCGCACACGGGTTTCTCCACCCTGAGGAGCCATTATCCCTGCGCAGATGGCACTTTGTCCTTCTCGTAACAGAGTTCGAAGAAACAGTTGTAAAACCAGGAGGCAGCTGGGAAATGTACTGTTCAGATTAGGGAATGAATATGAGGTGTGCCTACGGTTGCAGGAATAGTTTTATCCGCACTTTAAATGAAAAGTTAAAGATACTCAGCTACCAGCTTTGGCTACTGATTGCAGCAAAAAGCAATTACTGTAACTCTGCAACCTTCTTCTCCGGCTGCACTCAGAACTGACCAGTACAAGTGTATTGAGCCTTTAGGATAAGAAATTACATGCTTCTTTTGGAAGAGATGAAATACCTCACATGCAGTCATTTCTGTGCTTTTAAAAGGGTTAGTTAACAATTAAAAGAAGCCCATATCTACTTATTTTCTCTGTTTCCACAGGATTAAAAAGATAGCTTGGGGACTGCACATAAAATTCCACTCAATTGCTCCTTGGCAAAAAAAAAAAAAAAACACACAAAAAAACCAAAAACCAAACAAAAAGAGGAAAAGAAAGAAACTGTAATAATTCATTAAATTTAATCTAAAATTCAAGCAGAAGAAAGCTGATTGTTCACTAGATGAGGTCCTGTTTCTGAAGCCCAGAAGCCTCTAGCAAAAATGAGTAGCTGCTGCTCAGGTCATCTTTATTTCATTGAGCTCTGGCTGGACTGTTTTACTGCACTACTTTTAGTTGTGTGGACTAGTCCTTATCACGGGATGTTCATTCTCAACAAAATTTTGATTTTGTAAAGTAAAATGTACTTTCCTGATCTGCCAGCTGGCCGTCACGAGCTTTCATCCACACCGCTAAGTACCATTTAGTTACGGTTTCACCCTTAGGTAAAGAATCAGAAGCAATGAGAAGGTCACTTGCCTTTTGATTTTGAAGTACCATCTTGGTCACTGTCTTAGCTGAATTTTTTGACGAGGGTGTATCTGAGGTCACAGAAAACATGGTCTTTGCAGACTATTGAGGTGTTATGCTAGTGATTAGTTGGACTTCTTGTTATGGCTGCCATACATGAAGTCCACAGGTGCTACACCTGAGTTTAGTTGATGACCTTTTAAGAAAGTAACAACAGAAAAAAGCTCTTCTTGTTACCATCAACCACTACCCTGCTTGGATAAGCCTGAATCGCATCGCACGCGCGGACAGGAACGTGTCCGGTTCTTCCTGGCTCACGCCAACAACATGTTTGCTCTGAAGCAGCTGGGCAGGATCCCGGGGCAAGTCAGTTTGTCACTTCTACCCGGGTTCAGACTGGCCACTCGGTAAGGGAGGAAAAAGTTAATCGATGGTCTTCATCCTGGCCCTGTGCTGATAATGGAGCTTGCATGGCCACGTTCATGTATCGCTGTGTGCATTTATCCCGTCTTGTCAGTATGTAAACTCTGACACTTGCTGCTGGCAACACAGCAGTCACACAACGCTGCTGCCTCCGATTCCTGACTTTAGTGTGGTTAGCAAGAAATTAAAACATTAAGACATTGTAAGACTCTTTCTAGAGTTAGCTGGTTTCTTCAGCACAAAGAGAAACAAAACATACACAAGATGGACTTAGAGGTAGGGGAATGAAAAGAGAAGCAGATGTGGACGCTCTAGGCATTGTTTTCTAATTACTATTAATCAGTTACTTCCTCTTGTAAGCTTGAGCAGCTCAATGACACATTTGCCTTTACTGAACCTTGCTGCTTGCACTTTATGCAGTCGTATAAATCCTACTTCGCTTCTCGCTTGGTCATATATAAGCGTGAAGCAGTAAAATTTGAAAGGTCTTTTAGAAAACAAGTACGCCTGCTGCTCTTCAGCTACCGCAGCACTTGCCTGAAATGAGCTGCCGAGGGGTCCACGCGGTAGTTTGAGATGTGGTTCACATGAGAGGCAACTCAAAAAAAGAAAATGTATTTCCAGTAGGTTAAACTCTTTTAAAAAGTGGTTTATACCTCACTTGGAAAATTCTTGAGAGTCTACAAATGTTAAAAAGTTGAAAACACTGATTTTAATACCAATGACTTTACAAGCCAGCCACCAGTGGCAGGACCCAAACATTTCTGCACAAAACATTATTAGAAACCTGCCTAGTTGGGGTAAGTGCATTGTTCAAGGACTTGGCTCTTTGATCATCATCTGTGTAATTTCTCTGAAAACTTCTCTGAGAAGTCACTCACTGACTTCCAGAGACACAAGTTTAATGGCCTCAAAAGCAATAGGACAGTGGAAAGGGAAGGAAAATTAGCCTTTCTGCAGTACTACGTATTATTTATACAGATGGTAAAGTAAGGGTTCTGGAAGTGCACAATATATTCAATTTAAAAAAAAAAATTAAAATTTCCTCATACCTGGATGAAAATTGTAACTTTATGATAAGTGATTAAAGAAGATAGGGTCTTGTGAACGTTACAGCATAGCAGCTGAATCAAGACTACCTTGGTAAAGCCAGTGAGTCACATGGCTAATAGACCTATGAAAAAGATGGGGAAACTGGTTCATCCATTCAGAAACATAAGCCGTTTGGTTGGTTGGTTTTAGTTTAACACAACACCATTAATACAAGCCTGACTATTACTGCAATGCTCTAAACTGAGCTGGCAAAACAAGAAGACAGCATCATTCTTAATTGGAAAGAAAAAGACAGTGCTTGCTAACCTCCCCCGTTGCTATCACGTTGTGTTGCTATAAGCCAGCTACACCTCAGCCAACTTTTATTCCTGTGTTTGGGTCAATTTTTTTCCCATGATTACCCAGCATAAGTTGGGAGCAAGTCCATTGACTTCGAAGTCTTGGGCTACATTGGAGTGAGGACGTCCTGTAGCTAAGACCAGATGCCCATTTTCCACAGGCTACACAACCTATTTCTTCCCAAATACCCTGTCTGCTCTCATTGCAACAGTAGCTGCTGAGCTGCTTACTCTTAGTGCGGCTCTAAGGTTTCTGCCAGAAAATAGAAACAACGACAGAGAGGGTTGAGTTTGGATTAGTGTATTTTGTCTTGAGCAGAACAAAATGTGTTGAGACGGTCTTTTCCTTTCGGCTGCCCAGTGGATTCCATTTATTTTGCTTTTAGAGAGATGCTCTGTAAAGACCACAAAAGTAATTTAAGGTTACTGATACTTTTCTTTGTTGTGCTGCTAGAAAGGGAATGTATTGACACGTGCAAACACAGAAGGAATAAGCTACCTGATGCTCCCATCACAGCCCTACGCCTCTCTTTCCTGCTGGATATTACCCTATTATCTTCATCTTCTCAGCTCTATATAGTTGGGCATTCTCACATTTAATCTCTAAATGGAGAACATTTCAATATTAGCAAATAGTGTAAATTCCAGGGGAATTAATAATGCTTGCGTGAGGTTTCCTCTCACTACTTTCCAAGTGTTAGGAGCTGACTTAAATACAACTCTTATTGTATTACAGTGCAAGGGAAAGTGTGTTATAATCTAAGTGGATCCTTGTCTCCATCTTTTTGACGGGTGACTCCTAAAACTGTTCAAATAAAATGATCATTTCATGCTGTTCCACTTGAATAACTACAGGGCAAGTACACACTTTGAGTTAAAAAGAAAAAGAAAAGCAAAAAAAAAGCTCAGGTATGGCACGATTTCCTTAAGCTGGTTTCCTTCAGCTGGCAAATGGACCTGTTGTTATTTCTTCAACATAAGTCAACATAAATACTAGTGTAAACAGTAACATTTCTATGGTGTCTTAGTCAGAAACAAAGAGTAAATTAATTGGAAGTGGGCTACTATCAGAATATCAAAATTTCAGACCAACCCAGGAACCATAGACATCGATAGTAAGGTAATCCACTTTCAGTAAAGCTCGCAAAGTTTGTTCAACCGCATGGATATAAAAATGCATCAGGTATCACCTCACCTATCTTCAAAAAGTTATCTACAGTATTTTTGAAAAGGAAACTAGTTTACTGAATTTCATATAAATATTAGAGCACAGATTATGTATACATTTTGGAGATTTTTTCACTTAGCCATTGCTGTGAGTTTTGATGTGGTAATAAAAATATAAAACCTGTAAATACCTTGCAAAAAACACTAAATTGCCAAGACCAAGAAGAATATCTTATCTATGCCATCCTACTAAGGATTTGTGACAACGATGATGTGAACTAAAAGTAAGTATTTGTCCAGCAGGTTGTGACATAAACAAAAAATATATGTAAAAGTGCTACATGTAGCCTTTGATATACATGCCTTCCATGGATCTGACAATTTCTTTATCTGTTTTTTCCTTGAGGTTTAGCATAGAAAAATCAGTGGTTTGCTTCGGGTGACTTTCACTTATCTGAAAGGTTGTGTTAGGTAGGACTGTAGGCATAAAATGGCTTCCCAGCATATTTCTACCCCTTTGGTGGCCGCACATCAGTGATAGAGGAGACTTCTATTAGTTAATAAATAATACCTTACAAATCCATGGCACTCCTCAATGGCAGACCTAAATGCTCTTTACAAATAACACAGAAGCATTATTATCCTTATTTCACCCACAGGAAAACTCAGGCCAAAAATCTCAGATCTTCATTTATGAACTAATTAGCCTGAATGAATCATTATTTATGAAAATTTATATGTACACACACACAAAAAAAATATTTGTAATATTCTGGCTAACGTGTTTCATATTGGTTTTGCACAATACCCAATCCAGTTTGTAGTGGTATCCCTTGGAAATCCTGACCTACAGTATGAGCTTTTATTTGGATTGTTGTGGTCCAAAGACAACATTGTATAGAACTAATCCATAATACTGCATGTGGACAAGAGAAATCCAACCCTCAACCCCAAGGCCCTACAGCAATGATATCAAGTATTATTTACAAGATGCTTTCTCCCTTACACTTCTTACTGTAGGTGAACTGGATTATCACAGTGATGCCTTGAATGCTTAATTTCAGGGTGCAGGTGTTTCTTTTCAGGAGCTCACTTATTAAGGTCGCCATTCCGAAGATGAAAGTGAAACATGAATCTTTTTCCCTTTTTTTTTTTTTTTTTGTTGCAAAGTCTCATTTCTCAAGAGATCATCCCATTTGGGAGGTGTCTGATTCACTATAAATGATAGCCCCTTGCTTGAAACAGAAGCACTCAGGTAAGGGGAAAAAAGGTTTAAGAATAAAGAAGGCATATAAAGGGTAGTTCCTTTTATTTTCATTAATTGGTATAAAAATTTATGTAGAATTTAAAGATTGAAGCAAGCTAATGTGCCAGAATTAATAGATACAGATCAGATAATTAGTGCATTTTAATGAATATTAGAGTATCAAATATTCAGGCCTTGAAATTGGGTTTATTTCTATCATTCTCTTCTAACATTTTAATTTTTGCTGTGTGTAAACTCAGTGAAATGCACTCAAGAGCAGAAAGCCGGCAGCTAGGTTTGTAATATCACCCTGGTCCTATCTGAAATCTCATAGAAGGCTTAGGTGAGAATTTAAGAGTTACATGAATTTGTACTCATATCTGCAGAGATGCCAGTTCCACTTTTTATGACGGAGTAAATGTTTGCCTCTGATCCTTAACCACCAAGATATTGCGAATTCGGGCCGCTATACCCAAGTCACAGGGACACCTGGAGAAACAATATAATAAAAGCTATTGCTACTCTTCCTCTCGCTCGACTGTCCCCATACACACTTGTGCAGGTCGGTTCTTCTCACTCCTGGTACTCCGCGGCAAGAGCTCGTGGCTCTTCTTTGCCCTGCCCCAAAGCTGCACCAACACTGTATTGAGGGAGCTCTGCGCCCACCTCGTGTCCGCCTCAGCCTGGGCCCCGGGGCTCCGGAGGAGTCCAGTACAGTTTTTCTGGTGATTCTTCCAAAATCTCACCCTGTGTCTTAATAAGGCTCTAATTAGTCTTCCTCGCCAGTCCGAAAACCCTTTGCATAATTGTTTTTTCAACTCTCAACTCTATATACAAAGGGCCCTATAATGATTTTACACAGCTGAATATTGGTCTTTCTTAATAGATTTCTGGAAATAAAAATTATCCGCAGAGAAAAAGATAACGTGTTCTCTCTGTATAACTGTACCATCATTTTCTCCTTTATGAATTTGCATTAGTAATTAACGGTGCTATGTATTTAAACTACTTACACGGTGTATATCTATGGTTACTGACTTCTGAGTAAGCAGCTTCAAGGTTTTATTAACTTATAATTATCAAATTAGTTTTACCTATTTTTTCAGCCAATTTACCGCTGAATAATTCATGAATAATAGGATAGCTAGGAATAATCTCAGGTACTCTTTCAGCTGGGTGTCAACCACCGTGATTGCTGAGTGCAGCGGTGGTGATAGGACTCAGAATGACGGAGTCATGGAATATCTCGAGTTGGAGGGGCCCCGCAAGGATCATCGACTCCAACTCCCCCCTCCTTGCAGAACCACTGAAAACTAAACCCTACGAACTGCCGTGTGGGTACTGTAAAAGTTCAAAGGGTAGAGGAAAAAGACCTGTTATATCCATTCCAAGCCTGTAATTAGAAAGTACCCCTTTGAAGACTCCTGAAAGGAAGAAGCAGTGGAGAAAACAGGTCACGACACCAAGTCTCAAATGGGAGATGCAGCATTTCCCACCGCACGACGGGTCTGCGCTCGCGTAGGGTGCTGTTGGCTTCCTTCCTATCGTGACCTGGATAAGGTCTGAAATACAGAGATCTCGTGTCTGTACCACTCCCATAAGATTCTAGATTTTCTGGGTTAATTCTCCTTTTCCTGCCTTCCACCTGCCTGTTTTTCCTCCTCTTAGACTGAAGAAAGAAAAGGAGGAGGAGGAATAAAAAGGTAGCAGAAGCTGGGAAAAGAGGCAGACAGCCAAACTTTTGTGCTGTCGGGGTTAAAACGAGGACAACAACAACAAAAAACCCTGATGTATACATTTCATGTCCTTTCATTCAGCCATATTACACTTATAAAAGTCAGGCTTGTAAGTGCTAAAATATCAAGGGAATCGCATTCAGAGAATTCCTCTCTGCTTTGAAGTCCGTCACACAATCTGCCATTTTAGCCACCGCTCATCACTGCTGGATGTACTACTCATCTCTGAATCTGTAAATGGCAGCAGCAGCAACGTTCTCCACGTCATCTGGATTAAAAGTCTTTATTTTTTGCTTGAAAATGTTCTGTCTATCCTTTTCAGATAATGAGCCGTGTGCAAGGAGACGGTAGGATTTCAGTAAAGATCAGACATATATAAGAGTAATAAGAATGACCACTTGTTTGCTATTTAGAATAAAAAAGAATTCTATAAAGAATCACAGCATTTATATTGTAATGGGATGGGAAGTTGCATCCTTCTGTGGTGTCCAGGTCCAGGGAACATCTGCAGGTTTTCCCCTTTTTTCTATTACGTGCTTGTCCCCTGGGGGCCAAGTAAATGCAATCAGTGCATCTGATCCTGCAGAATTTGCAAAAAGTCTGCTATCGTATCCAGAGAAATTATTTCCAAAACACAGGATAGTAAATATATGGACTGTCAGATTTTACTTTGTGAGATATTTGCCTGTAACACTTCATACATGAGATCAGTCACAGCCTTGGAGAAGAACACCACAAACCGTCTTTTCTTCAGCCCTTCTTCACATTTGAGTATTTCTTTCAACATTACCTGATACCATATCAGTCACACCATCCTATAAAGTGGTATAAGGCACAAGCCAAGTTAACTAGCACGAGGGAAATACTGAAGAACTGGTCATTGAGTTAATATCAGCAACCTATTTATGAAATCCCATAATCCCATATACTAACTTTGACAGATATCATGACATCCTCATTTTATTAAATTACTTAGGGGAAAAAAAAAAAAGCTATCATGAATGTTAGTGTTTGATGAACTTTTAATTGCATGTGGGTGAGATTTGGCAAGACTAGCAGTGAAATGCCTGGGACAGAAAAACAGCTTTCCCACCCACCCCCTTTTTTTTCTGGGTAGAGTATTAAGCATCCAGAATTATGCTGATTCTTTCTGAAAATTATTACAATGGCTGTCTCCCATGACAACAAGACACCATAGATCTTGAATAACAACTGTGTAGATGGAAAAAGTGCAGGGGGAGAGAAAGCGTGTTACTGATACTATCTTCTCTGGGTGCTAAACATTGACCTCACAGGGAGAGAAACCAAGACGACACTAAAACCGTAGAGCAATTTAGGTGGAAAGGGACCTGTGGAGGTCACCTGGTCCAACCCAGCCCTCAGAGAAAGACCAATACTGAAAGTGGCTCTAGTTTGGCCATGAGCAAGCGGTCTGAATTCTGATCATCTTCAATTGCAGAGTTTCCACAGCCTTTCTGGGAAAGCTGTTCCAGTGTCTGACTATCCTCACTGTAAATGGTCGTGTGTGTCGTTCCCCCCCCCTAATATTTAACAAGAATTTCCCTTGCTGTGATTTTTGTGGGCTCCCCTTCAGCTGTGTGCCTCCAAGAAATAAATCTGACTTTGTCTCCTCTAGTGTCACTCAGTAGATAGAGCTTCTGGGCCAAACGCAGGTTGCCTTCTGCAATAAGCTCATCAGATTCCCACTGCTGAGTGCAGTTAGCAGCTGCCATCAAAGACAGGTGCCCACTCCTGACGACTCAAAAGTGACCACTGGCTGTTCTCTGCAGAGTCACTGCAATGCAACTGGCAGGTTTTCTGTTAAAAGGGATGGAAAAGAAGAGCAGTCCACAAAGAGATTTCCCTAAACATTAAGTGTTTGGGAATTCAGAATACTATAAGAAAAAAGTAAAAGGCAAGAAAAATAAGAAAAAAACCCTTTTATGCTTTCAGAAACTTAAATAATTCTCACTGACATTTTTGATTACTATCTCAACTTTTCTTATCTGAACTTTGTACCCTTGAAAAATTTGATAAACCGAGTTTGGCAATTTTATTTCAGCAAGAGGGAGCTTGTGTCATAACACAGTGTCATATAACGATTAAAACCTGGGAAAATACATGGAATCTGGAAAGAGCCCAGATTTCAGTTGCATCCTTGGAGCTTATCTATAACAAACACATAGCTGTAATAAAAATGAACTGGATGGGAATGCATGAGTAAGCTCTTCAGATGTAGCAAACGGACTTGTGAAAAGAGGAAAATACAATGGTGCTCATGAAACAGTACTTTCTTCTGATCATAACTTTAATGCTTGGTAGAGGAGATGGAAAGCTACTGACACAAATGTATTCCCAGCATTGTAATTTAAATAACACATCTGCACTGCAAGACTGTATCTACATAGACATAACCAGCACCATTGCTTTTCTGATATCAGTCATAGGGAATGAAAAGGACTGGGTGGAAAGCATCTTTTATTTTCTTAAAAAAAAAAAAAAAAAATGAGGGGCTATTTGTGCTGTAAGAACTATGTAAGGAGATGTCTCTGGAAGGAAAGTTGCCCGTGAGCAAAATTCTCATTGAAGTTAATAGCAGCTTGTTTGGATTTGAAGACCATGTGTGGGTTGGTGCTTCCTGGCTTTCTCCTGCCTGGTCCACTCTACTGGAAGAACTGGGTGATCCTGCCCCGAGGGAAGGATGTCTCCACAGCAGAGCACGTGCCTTTGTCCTGCACCCACAGCTGATCTCCTGGGCCAACGCAGGGGTTTGGCAACTTCTTCAGTTCCTATGAACAGGCAGTGTGGTTGGCTTGTTTACTGTGAAGCTTTTCAGTCTTGTTTTGTTTGCTCTAATTGCATGGCATACTGTGTTTTCAATTAATAGCTAGGAGTGCCCAGAGCATATGACGGGTGATTCTTACACTTTTATAAATTCAAACAAATAAATACTTAATTAAATACAGAAACAATGACCTGTAGTAAATCTTTTTCATTTTCTTATGCTTGTGACTGTAGAGGGAGAAGAATCAGACAGCTGTTTGCACATCTAAACAATTTAATTTAACATATTTAAAAATACTGTCACGTTCCTTTGGCTATTCTAGTAGGTGGATACTAAAGGATTGAGAAGGAAATGGGAAGAACAAGGTAGAGATTTGGAAAAAAAAAAAAAAAAAAGAATCCACCAAAACCTCTGAAAAGATGCACTGCATTATAGCAGAGGTAAGCTACTTCTAATGATCCTCAACAGCATAGCATCCCCTTAGTCTTGAATGTATTTATTCTTATAGTGCCCTGAGGGCAAGGAAATGCTATTATTCCATTCCAGGGAACTAAAATTTGCTCAACTCTTCATTTAAGGAGGCTACTCTGCAACAGCAATCCCTGATCTCTCACTAAACAGCTGCCCATTCTGGAGCCGACCAAACTCCGAGTGCCTTGGCAGCCTCAGGAAAGGTTTGCTTTTTGACATCTCCAGGAATAGTTCAGGCTTAAGTGTCAAGTAGCCTCAGCTCACACTCACACATGAGTTTTGTCAAAGTACGGCTGAGCAAGGACATCTAACAGGTCTTCATGACCTCGATGCCCATAGCTCGGGTCGCCGCTCATTAGGAGCCCACGCTGTGCACGCAAGTTTCAGCTGCCTGTTACAGCCACAGATAATATCTACTCGCTGCCACCAGACCCCTCGCAGATAGCTCTGGGCACCCATTGCCGAGTAATTGAGTCAGAAGAGACCTCTGGAAGTCAACGGCCACCTCAAAGCCTTCCTCCAGAGCTTGAGTGCATCAACAGCCTCAGAGACCACCTCATAAACCCCACAACAGCAGCGGGAGGAGGAAGGACTAAACATCTCATCGCATCTACAAGGCACTTGAAAATTGACACCAGTCCTTCAGAAGATTTGGCCCAGCTCATGGAAAGGGTCTGCAGCAGATCTAGGACTAGCCTGTGCTTCCCAAGTCCAAGTGTTAAACATGATCTTCCCGGATACTCCAATGCATTTGTGTGGCAACACATACTTGTAATCAGGAGTTCTGCTTTCAGATTTAACCATTTAACTATTTTTGTGGACTTCAATACCAGATCACTTGCAAGAATGTTTTTATCTGCTAATTTGAATTATGACAGCTCCAATTAGAGCAGAAGAGTGTTGTTACATTTTCCTTAATTGCTTTCGTCCAGCTTTCTAACTGCTGCAATGAGCAGGTATGAGAAACAAAAGGCACTTACTGACCCTACTGAGTACAGCCATAAAATTATCCCCAGGAAGCGAGAACACGGAGGGACACAGCCTGTAATTAAGAGTGGCTAGCACAAACAGAACTTGAATTCCTTTAGAAATTTTTAGGCAAAACAAACCACTTCCTAATCGCCCCCTTCTTGTGCATATTAAGTCTAATAGATTCTTGAAGAAAGGAGAAGGAAACAAGTCTGATACACAGTAATTTTATCTGTCGCTTCCCATGTTAACACAGTGCAGGTAACGAGCAACCCAGTATAAACTCTTGGTACTAATCATGGGCATAAGCTAGCGGCATGAGATGGTGCTTGCCAAAAAGAAGTTTCCCAGGAGAACAAGCAGAAGGCATCCAATCTTTCTGCTTGGATCGTACCAAAGCTACAGCGAGGCTGTTCAGTAGGAGTTAGTACGCGTCTTTGTTAAAGTTGTGTGGGCTCAGACTGCAACCCTTCGATTTCAGTCTTTTCAATAAGCGTGCAGATAGACTTACTCAGATGCGCGTTCCAGTTTTCCTATCCCAATGGACGTTTTTGTGAGCAAGAATCATGCTTTTTGTAAGACTTCCCTTTCTTGCAGAAGTAAAAATAAGCAAACAAATGCTTGTGAGTAGCAGCCTGAAGAACACAGTAATTCTACGAACCCTTCCACTGATGAATGGAAGCCTTTGCTGACTTCTGGTACGTTCACTTTCATTACAGAGAAAGGGCTATTGTGTGGCTGCAAACAGATCCCATCCTGCCTATGCTTACAACGTAATCAGGTCCCCAAATCCCTTACACTTGCTTTCCAAATTCTTTGCTCTTTCTTTGAAGAGATCTCCCAGCTACTTCCTTTCCTCTTTCTGCTTCTTAGGGGAAAAACACTCTAGGAAAAAAAAAAAAAAAAAGAAGGGTTGAATTATTCCAAGCCCTACCCTATAACATTGCCAGGGAGGGGAGAGAAAGCGGCAGTGCTCAGCGACATCTGAAGAGGCAGCTGGAGACCAGCCTGACCCTGAAGCCAGAGGTCCAGTCACGGACCTGCATGAGCTGGTCCATCAGCGCTGGAGAAAGCTTCAAGGAGAGAAAGATGAAGGAAGAGAACGACAGAGAATGCAAACGACAAGTGAAGGTTAAGTCAAAGATCAAATAACCATGTTCAGCAGGGGAAGGAAGGGAACATGGGATTGACGCTGGGGTTTCAAATTGACCCAGGCAGCTGAGCGTAGGAGATTTGGTTGAAACTGTGCAGGAGCGTGAAGTGGGGAATCAAAACTGCAGTGGAAGGAAGTCATTAACCAGACAACTACCTCCAGCATTTGTTTATCTGTCTCTATTACTGTTTGCCTTGTTTATTAGGATTATAAACTCAAGAGGCCATACCAACTCTGGAGTGACTATACTGTATTTCTCTCAACACAGCCTCAGTTCCTGATTACAATGCTCCTCTAGGGTGCTACTCTAGGCAAATAATATAATAAATAATGGAAATGGACCCAGGAGGAAACTTAGATGTTAACTGTGTAGAAACAGGAAACCTGAGGCTTCATTGCTGTATAAATTTAATGTTGGGTTTAAAGCTCACGCTGTTTGACGGGTAGGTTTTTAGGAACCTGAGCAGGAATGCGATGCCACTTTGAAAATGAAAAGCACTGAGATTTCCATTCTGTCTGCTGCCGCATTAGCACCAGCTCTGTTTCTTCAAATGTTTCCTGCTGGTTCTCCTAGAGCACAGGAAGCAATGTTCTGGTGATTAAGCAGCAGTATCATTATAAAAGCCAAATGAATAATCATTGTGTTAATGAACTTTATCTTAGAAAAGATTAGGGTTTGTTTTTTTTTTTAATGTTAAGCCTCTTTCCATATGAAAGAGGAAATGCACTCTCATTTCATTTAATCAACCCTGAGATGATCATGATCTATACAATTTAATTTTCTGTCTGCATGTATTCTTCCATATCTGCATATCCAGTTGCTTAAATGATGGTGTCAAATCATTTTAATACATCAGAGACAATGCACTTTCCTGTTTGTATAGACAGTGAGCAGGCTGGGCTCTGTTTGCCAGATTACTATTGCAGAATAATCTCTCTTGAAGGGGTTTCAAGAGGTCAGAGTCCCAGAGCCCTGGCTGACTGCTTTATGGTAAGCAGTGTATTGTCTAGCTAGTAAGTAATTATGGTGAAAACCATGCAAGAACGGGATACTACACAATACAAGGTGAAAACCACTTCACAAGTAAAAAGATTAGGAAAGCTAAGGGTTGGAACCACAAAATTACAGGGGAAAGTGATGGCTTGGTGAGATCCTGCCTTCCAGTTTGAGAGAACCATGATCACTTCTTTCTTCTGCCTGGGAAGAGCTAAACCTCATTCCTCAGGAGAGCAGCTCCCGAGACCCATCGCTGTACAGGATGGTTTGAGGTGAGGTAGTCAACTGTTGGCTTCGACTATCTGTGCGTGTCTGGAATCTTCTTTAAGAAGAAGTAAGATGCAAGTGACAGAAGTATCCCCATAGGATGTTGTTGCAATAAAAAGGGATGGGCTGTCTTCAGAACCCTATCATCCACTGTTTTCAGCTCATTTCTGTGAAAGCTCCTATTCAGGTCACGACCTCAGCTCTTAGGAAAATCTTGATGTGTGAGAAAGAAGCAGAATACCACAATAGGCCGAAAGAGGAAGGTCCTTCCAGGAGCTCATTTTGGCTGGATGTATCTGGTTGCCTCTCCTGCAGCCTGGGAAGCCAAGCCTGTCCACACTGTGTTACTGAGAAGCACAGAGTGTGTAAAGAAAGAAAAAAAAATCCAAACCCTGCACATTTTATAGATATACACTTCCCGGACTAATTTTCTGAAAGGGAAAAACACAAGGTCAAAGAAGTGGTCTGAGGAATAGAATAATCTTTTTATTGTGATAAAAAGACTCTCTGAACTTCATTTGTTGTCAGGAAAAAAACCCAAACTGCTTTTATCAGAACATAAACATCTCAGATTCCAAAGTGGCTTTAATATGAGAAAGTAGCTGCAGTTGGAAATTCAATATTAAGTCAATGGATATCAATCAAACCAACACCCAGAGCCACCAGATCTGGCCTTCAGAAAACACATTGTGTCACCTGGTGTGTAGATATAAATTCTTTACTGGTCACAGGGGTACCTTTATTAGAAACATAAAGGTATAAAAGATTCATTAGGTCAAGGGAAACCCTTGTGATTCTTTTTGGGTTCTCAGAAAGAACCATTTCATAACCAACTCGCCTAACAGCAATGGAAAAAACAAGCAACACAGAACAAATTTTCTTCCACGCTTTTCCTCAAGTGACAAACTTGCACCACCGTTGCACCCGCTGCCTTGTTCCCTTTCTGCTCATAACACAAGAGTGGAAATTGTTAAGCTGTCTTTAATTAATATACGTTCTCTGGTAATCCGCACATCACTTCATTATCTGTAAGTGTAGCATTGCGTTGCCATGGCATTTTTTACCCATGTAACTTAACGAATGACACCGTAAACAAAGACCACACTGCACACCAAAGAGTAGTCGTGCAGTCTGACTCTGCGCAAGTTATCTTTTATTGGTTCGCCATAGATTTGGGAAATGGATAGCATATGCTGTAAAGAGCGAGCCAGACACCAACACATGCTAAGAAGTCCAGAGGCAAACGCTCGGATAATTACAAGCTTTTTGTGGATTAATCAGCCCACAAGAATGTCGGAGTGGCATTAAGCACCCAAACACCCATCCAACTCCCACTAAAATAAAAGGCAAGTTGTCAGACCCCCAAATCACCTGTAGGGAACCTGCCCTTGCCTTTTCTCTTCTACCAACAGAAACGTGACCATGTATGCCTTAACAGGAGACCAAATCCATTTGTACAGCTCCACGGCACTAACCTCCCCCACGGGACAGCAGTAGTAGCACCACGGTGTTATTTTTGCCATAGCCTTCGTGCAAGGCACTAATAAAAGAGGCAGCATATGGAGCTGCCGCATTGGCACCATGGCAAATATTGATCCCTGCTGTGACAAAATGTGACAAAAAGTTTGCAAATGACAGGATGGTCTGGCACGAACCTTTTTTATGTTATTGGGACAGGAAAGTATCACAACTGCAAATGGATTTTTATTTTTTTTATTATTCTGTTCATGGTAAATCCATCAGATGGACAATTATTAGGAAAGCTGAAAGTATTCAAAACAGAGTCTGGCTTAAAGAATGCCTTGAGAGCAAGAAAATAAACCAGGTTCATTTGGAAGTCTTAAATGATTTCGTCTGGAGTACTTCCAAAATGAAGTAAGATGTTTGGAAGAAGAGAGAAGAGTTTCATTTCTGTTTTCAAAACGCTGTATTTTATCTTTTACATTGTCAACAATATATTCTTCTTGAAATGTTCTTTTGGTTTTTTCAGTGTTTCTTTTTTTTTCTTAAAGAAAATACTGGGGTTAAATAATTTTTTTAAGGAAAACCTTCTATTACAGATCAATCTGACACCTCCACTCCCCCCACAATTTAACTGTAAGAACTTTCTTTGGATTTCACTAAACTGATTTTTTTCCTGCCAATATTTACTTCATGCATGAATGTCCAAATTCAATACATTCAATTTTGATAGAGAAAAATGGACCCAGTATCATGATTATAGGCAGAAACCAAAACCAAAATGCATACTTTCTTTTTCCCCCCACCCTCCTGTTTTTTATTCCCCTTAGCTCCTCACTTGTGTTTGTAAATCACAGTTATAACAAATGTTGTTCCTTATGATGTTAAGAAACAAATTGGGTTGAAAGTCATGAAAGTTACTCTTTTCCTAGAACTTGGAGAAAGCAGTTGTTAAAGTTATATAGAAAATCTGACAAACAAAAAAAGCTTTCTCTGTAGGCAGATGAGGTGAGCCAAAGGTAACAAAGTCAAAATATAGATGTGAAGAAATAGAGAGGAAAAGCAAAGAGAAATCTGCCATTTTATTTTTAAACACTCTATATTGAAATAGAAGAGCAGAGTGGGAGAAGGTATTAACCCAGAAAAGAGAACAGATTGGGAGGAAACAAGGAGAGGGTAAATGCCATCTGTATTTGTGGTATTACCTACCTAAATAATAAAACTGGATGGAAGTTTTCAAAAAGAAAAAAATATGTATTCAAGTCTTTTGAATAATTTCTAGGACTAGAGCAAATGTTTTTAGGAAGAACCCCCTTCCCACTCCTACACACACCCCACCCCCCCCAAACCAAACCCCCAAACCAACTTGCACTTTGGCAATTTCTTATTATTTATTTTATGTTTCTTAAGCAACCAACAACTTTGAGTTGCTTCCTAAGCACAACACCAGACTTTCCCTCTCTTTTGTCTTTGTCCTTTGAGATCTACCCAACAATTTCCATCCGAGTGTCTGATGTGAATGTAATTTATGGGCTGTTTGTTTCTCCCCTTCCCTATCATTAATAAAGGAGGATCACTACTTTTGTAGTTGCAGTTAAAATAAATCAACATGTTAACTGGGATTCAGGTGGGGACCTGCAACAAGCAGGGTGGAAAGGAAAAAAAGGATCTTTAATTTTAACTGTAGCCTTTTACAACTAGAGTAGCACTTTACAGCTGGGAGAGCGAGGTCAGGAGAAGACCATTATTCTTCAGACACGTCACATTAAAACACACCCATCCACCTCACATAGCTGCAATTCCCCTGCACGCAGGCACTAAGACTCTGCAAGATTTATTTTTTATTTTTTTTTTAACATCTCTGCCCCATTGCACGGCACAGTGAGCTCTAAGCCCATCCACATCTGTATTGCTAACAACCATTTTTATACCTCATTAACGTGCACGTGCTGTCACTGAGACCAGATGCCAACACTGTCACCATCAAGAAACACCTCCACGGCTGTTGTAGTTCCACTTCCCTCACCACTCCCACCAGTTAACATGGAAGAAGTTTGACTAAGTCTTTACAAAGAGTATGCTTCTCTTCTGAGAACATGCCATAACAAAAAATAACGTCACACCCATGAGAAGGACAGAAGTTCCCAGTTGTATATACACCCTGGAGCACCCACTGGGCTCTGAAGGATTTGGGAAGCTGACAGCTCCCAATTTACGTAGATGTTTTCAGCAGCTTTTAATTGCCATGTGAACGAGCAGGCAGTGAGGAGGTATTCACTGTCAAAGCGCCCACAGGGCCGCTGGAGGAAGAGGGCTCTGGAAGCAGATGCTTTTTTTTAGGTTTTGCTTTTAGAGGCGAGATCAAAGAGAAATGGTTGTGAGGAAAAATAGTTGCCAGATGTAGACTCTGCAGAGCTCAAGACATTCACAGGCAGTCCATGTCTATCAGTCGCTTCTGACTTTCGGGCCCCAAATGAAATACGAGGTTACTGGTTGCGAACCCAGAAAATGAGAGTATAGGCTGTAGAAATGAAATTTTAACTAGCCAGTTCAGGTAGTCTTGGAGACATTTACACATGAACAAAATCTTTATATGCTTTTTAAAGTGCTAGAAAGTTCAGTTTGACTATGCAAAGTGTATCTGCTTTGGCTTCCTAAGCTGCATCTAGACAACACGTTTTCAGAAGAGGTCAGAGCCTGCACCGATGTCCCAACTTACAGCACGACCGCACCACATTGATACAAGACCACACTCTGGAGTTAATGGCTTTATTAGCACGGTCGGACGGGGTTGCATGGGCAGAGGGTGGTGTAGGTACGTAAGGGATTGCTGCCCTTCATGAAACCGCTCGCTTGTACCCAGCGACTTGATTGTGTGACTCGTTCCCACCTTATTCAGTACTTTCCTCCTCCTCCTCCCATTTGACTACTACATTCCCAAATACAGGATCACATTTCAAGTTCATTTCCACAGAAAGCGTATTTGGAAAAAAAAAAGTAATTGCTGTATTAAATTAATTTCAACAAGCAGAAGTTAAAATGTACAGAATCTGTAGCCTCTATTGGGTTATTCTACTCCAGAAATTTTTGTCCCTGAACAGAAATAAGAGAACGGATAAGCAAAAAAACTAAATCTGGAAAAAATAGACCAAAATTTGTGCCACTCCGTTTCAGTGAAGCCCATGTTTCCGTAGTGACAGAGCCAAAGCAGTGTTTAACCCAACAGTTCTAAACCATTTGAAACCGGTCTCTTTTCTCCAAATTTTCCTCAAGCTGATCTAAAAAGCTCCTGAACAAACTAACAGACATCTTTATTTATCATACTGGTATCATTGCTTTTCATCAAAATTTCAATTAACGCACTGAACCTAGCATACCTTTAGAGATGTAAACCAGCTCTACCATTAGATTGGAACAAGCCCACAGAAAGCCAAGATGCCAACTACCAAACCAGCCATTTATTTACATTGCCCCATGCAGGCAGCGTGCCAAGAAAAGAGGTTCAGAGATCCGATAAAAGCTTAAAAAATTCAAAACCAAACCCAACCCCCCTACACATACTCTCCTGTATTAAAATACCAGCTGACATGAAGGCTGGAGATGCAAGCACCAAATTGCATCGCTAGGCACAAACTGATAGCCAGACAGACGCACCAAAACTTTCTGAAACCCATAGAGATGAAACCCATAGAGCAGTGGTAGGTTGCATCAGAGCAACTGCGAGTAAGGTGGGAGATAAAACAGATTTTACACAGCTGATGAGAACCTTTCCTTAACAACCATCTCTCCAAAGCCTACCCTCTGAAAAGCAAGACAACCACTAACCTCAGCCTAAAGACACTTATCTCCAGGGCAAACATTTAAATAAGTGGTTCAGCAAAAAGGTGTCTCATCAGATCTGCATTTGGTGGGTCCCCCCCCGTCCTCCCAGACCCCCCCAAAGGGCAGGTGCCCTTTTGGAGCCTACCTGAGCACGCGATGGGCTTCCCTCGTGCCGGGCGGGCGGCAGCGCCGGGGTCCCGGCGAGCAGCACTTGTGGCTGCGGCATTTACGGCACAGCCTCCACCTGCTAAACACATTGATGAGAATCACTTGGTGCTTGGCTGCAGAAATTATTTGGATTAAGATTCAGCCCCGCCCACCCACCCCCCAACCCAAATAAAAGTATTGCCCATGGAAATCAGGTGCCCATCACAATATTATGTGAAAAATCGATATTCCTTTGATGGGAAGAGGATACGTCGTTTTCACTGGACCTTTGCTATAGATAAGCATATCTCCACTTTGTTTCCTTGTATTGCTGAGCAACAATATATGAGAAATTAAGCAATTTCATGCAGCCTACAAGGTTATTAGCCTAAGGATTGAAAAACAGAGGCAGGAAGGTACAGATATTATTATTTATTTTTTTTTTTAGGAGATTGTCTGATTTTATTCTTACTAGCAGACTTGCTCTACTATTTTCAGGGCAGCTTAATGTCAGATAAAGCACACCAAAAACATATTATTTAAAACCTGTCAAAGAGAACTTGGTTATGTCTGTAGTAAGAATTTGACACACTGCTGAATCCTAAAGTTTGCTTCTGCTTCTTGAAGGGAACACAATAGACTGCACTTCAATAACACCAGACATCTTCCCTTTTGTATGCCGGGACCGAGTAGGTAGCAGATTAACAATTCAATGCTCATTGGAAAGTACAACATGCAGTAAGTAATCAGATATAATTAGGCAAAAACATATAAACGATTACAGAGCGAACAAGACCTGTGAATCTACTTCAGGTAAAATGTCATCACAATTTCAGTGGAAGGGTCAAGAATGAACAGGAATCCTATCAAATGCTGTTCTTCAATACTTTTTTTTCCCTCTTTCCTTACCAAAATCTCTCTGTTCGAATAATTCTTCACTAAGAGCACACTGCAAGTATATTCCACATGGTCAGACTCACTCCAAGTTTCTTTTCTTGCATTAAAATCAGTGAGAGAGTATGTTTCTCCTCAAGGTCCTTATATCAAATCAGTATACCTCGAGGCAAGTATATGACCACATAATTGAAGCAGTAAATTGATGACAATTAGCACATTAGCAGTGAATAGCAGCAAGTGATAGTTTTAATTGACAATGCAGTGGTTAGTAATTGATGTTAATGACTCACAAGAAGAGAATAGTGACTAATAACTGTAATTTTTAGCTGTTTTCCCTGCTGGTAAACCTTGTACAAGATTGGGGCAGGTGGGGATGTAGGCTGGTCAGAGAGCGTACGGAATTGCCACCTAACAAGCAAGGGACTGAGGATTTAAGCAGGCATTTTGTGCATTACTGAGAAGCAAATACAGCTTTCTAAGGCTTAATAAAATAAATTACAAATTGCTCTGATTGTTCAGCTCCTTAAAGAAAGGTGGTAGTTTTTTCACCACTCCCACAATTCCTAATTCTCAAACATTTTTGGAAGAGTTGTGCCAGTCCTCTGCAAGGCTGGGAATGCAGTCCTGGAGCAGAGCACACACAGTGATTAGGGGATGTGCTCCCCTCTTCAAAATGTGTTAATGCCTGAGTTAAAAAACAAGCATAAAGAAACAATGCCTATTTAAAACTTTAAAAAGCACTGGGCTATGTTTTCTGGACAGATGGTAGATTCTGAGCAGCCTGCCTTATCTGGAGGACCTCCTGTCACTATAAACAACTCAGAGAAACTAAGACCTTGATGCCATTTACAGGGCTGAATTTTACCCAGGAGAGTGGTAGGATTAGAAGCTTTATTTTCCCGTTACACAGGAATTTTCCTGTTGGTGAAGATGTATTCCCTGCATAAAATACTTATTGTATTGAAGAAAAGGAGAATTAATCATACTTCACAGTAAAACATATGGATAACCATGTGGGTAGCAACAATTATCCAAAGATACCTAACATGATGACACTAAGAGATGCCTAATTATAGCCTTGGACTTCCCTTCAGTGGGTGATGTACAATTGCAGACATGGAATAATCCCTTCCTTAAAGGCTGGTGCCAAGACCTAGCACTGTAGATTTTTCGACACATAAAATGTCTTCCTTACATCAAAGGCAAAAATGCTTCAGAATGAACTTGTTATGAAGCTTTTTATTTTTAACATTTTAGCTCCTATACTGTTTTAAAATCCATTTTGAGAACGATTAAAAGCTCGTCCACGGCTGGCTTCTGTATGAGTGTTATAATCTTCAAGGCAATCATTTCCATTGGAGTTTGAATGATAAAGGACTCCCATAAATTTTAAAACGAACTCAGTTCTCTTTATATTCGTCCTCGAGTGCTCATTACTTTGATCCAAATTGTGGAGAGTATATCTCTACAGCCTTGACATACCTTCCCATGGCCAGTCTTTAACATACAGAGCCAGATTCTCAGCCGCAGTAAATCAAAGCAGTGAATCAAAGTCGGTATATTTAGGCTGATTTACACCAGCCAAGGCTCTAGCCTGGTCCTTGGACTGCTGGTGACTCCTCGAGGGGGGAACTAACTCCAGGTGTCACCCCAGGAGACGCACGGCGGGTTTCCCCAGCATTGCCAAGGCACAGTGCTTCCCCTTGGGACGAATTCACGAGGCACAGGACTTCCACGAGTACTACACCGGTCGTATTTGCTTCCCACTATCATGAGAAAGGATTGTTTTGCTCCTTCTTGCTGCAGTTACAGACACAGAAGAAGAGAAGGAAATTCTTCCTACTGCAGAGCTGTAGGGCTAAATATTCATGTTTTGAGGTTGGTTTTTTTTTTCCTTTTTCCAGAGGCGATCATCCCTGGGGGAATGCTGTGCTGCTGTGGTTGAAGGACAGCCTGGTGGCAACAGGTTTTACAGCAGTGTGTCTTTCTGCTTAGATTTGGAGGAAGGCAGATGAATAACCCGTTAAGAAAAAAGAGAACAAGAATAGCTAAGGGGCCACTCCCAGTGCTGAGGCATATAGAAAAGCCAAACTGTGCAAATTATTCAGGTACATTGAAAGTGAAAAACTTTTTTCCTGGTCCAAGGTAGTTTTTGTAGGTAACTTGTTACCACGCAGACCCGCAGATTGCTGCATTAACGAAAGAAAGTGTTTCATTCCCAAAAGGTGAAAAATAACCTGATATTTTGGAAAGTATCTTAACAACCGGAAAGTCAACGGCTGTTTACATACAGTTATTACTTCCTACAATACAAATATTTTAAAGAACATTTTTAACAATGCTGTGTTCATACCCTGTTATGTAGGTTTTTCAGCTTCCGTGCCTGAAGTTCAGAACAGCATTTGTCATCAGTAAATGCATTCATTAATTTTTTATTTTACAAGAAGAGTCATTCATTAAGTAGTATTCAAACAAAGACTTATGTTTGTGACCTCTAGCTGTGGCACATGTTTCCAAGTGCTGGTACATTACTTTCTTAAACCTCCAAAGCATATAAATGTGATAGCCATCTCTTCTCTGAAAATTACAAACCACGAGGTGAGAAGGGCTGAAAACAGAAGTTTATAAGACCATTACAGCAATTTTCAGAAAGTGGAAGGCTCCATAGCAGGTGCTGGACTTCAGCTTGTTGAAACTAAAGTGAATTCTGGGAATGCTCAGGCACAGATGCAGCTTTTTTGCCCACAGAATCAATGCCCAGGTGCAATAAGAGTTGCAGAAGAATATCTTCAACAGAAATCACAGGAATGGTGCTTCCAAAAGGACAGGCATCTGTCACGTAGAGTGAAGAAGGGGTTGTGTATCACACAGCTATAAAACTGCTGCATGGGGGAGGAACCTCTCTTTTGTCTGGCTACTGGTACAAACACAAAGACATCTCGAGTTTCTCAAGTCTACCATGTAACATGAGTGACTGAAGCATCCTAAAGAGATGTCATGCCAGGCTTTAACAGAAATGATCAGAGAAACAAGAAATCTTCCAGTGCTTCTCTGATTTTATTTTGAAATTTTATTCTCAGCAGTGTGTTCCTGTTGCGGAGTGGAGAACACCTTCTCCTAACTGCTCCTTCCAGCCACCAGTAATTTTCTCAACCTATCGAAGGCAGAACTGTGAGAAAAGAGAGAAACTTGCTTAGCTAGGAAAACGAAAATGCAGCCTCCATTTTTTCTTTCCAAGCGTATTTCGCAGAGTAACGCACGGTGCTTCAATACCCGCCCAGCAGGGTGGTGGTGGGCTCACGCCGGGTTCAAGATGCCTTCACCCTCCGGAGCCGGGCAGGGAGGATGCCGGCTGCCCGGTGTGTCAGAGAGGCAGCATGCCGGAACAACACCGGCCTGACAGCAGAGATCATCCCTTTGTTTGTTTAATACCATTCCTGAAGCGCAGAGCCCCTGTGCAATGAATTATAGCGTCCGGGCAAAGACTTTGCACCAGGTGGTCCATCACTTGCAAATCTTATGCTGAGGACGGTCACGAGTGAAGACGCCAGATTTTTAGTCGGTGTAATTTACTGTCGGTCCATTAGCCTCAAAAAGACTGCGCGGGTTCAGGCCCTCTGAACGAGTCTCCTGTAAATTCTGACGACTCTGGCAGACAGCTCCACCTGAAACGACAGACCCTTCCCTGATCCGTTCTGCAGCTACGAATTGCTTTCCTCACTGCCCATGACAAATTTTTATTGATGTCAATGTGAGCCAAGGACCTGAAGCAAGGTTCCCTTCTGCTACTGAGTAAAAGAGTGAAGGGAGGAAGGAAAGAGAAAACCTAAGAGTTCAGTAAAATTTTTAAGTATTAATAGTGCTGTGATTTTAATAGCTGTGTATTGAAAAGAAAGACAGCATAATTGAAATATATCGCAGTGACACCTCAGTGTCCAACTCTGCCTGTTACATTTTCTTGGAATTATTCATTTCCTTTCATCACAAAAACATTTCGAGTAACTTGTAGAAAGTTAAATAAATACAAGAAATTTGAATGTGTATATTACTTAAATTTATGAGCTTTTATAAATCTATTTTGTGCAAAACTAATTATTATAATGGTTGCTGAGTAAGAAGCAACACCATACAAGACTTAATTCCAATGACATTTTTGTTATATGCTCTTGTTTTAATTTTCTAGCTTCACTGAATAACTAGAAATCTTTGCAGCTGTAGCAAAGTGCCTCATATATAATGTATAGAACACATCCTCTTGCCATTTTTCACAGGTGCCTGGCTATTATATGATTCAGAATTCATTCATAGTGCCTATTAGAGGTCTTTATATGTAACTGACTTCCTTTCTTGAATATTTATAGCTTTTATGAGACATTTATGGGTAGACCCAACAAGAGTTTCTGAGGAAATACTGGGAAATAGTTCTGTATAACATCATTAATATACTGTTCTTTGATGGTAATGGCCACAAATGTCATCTAATTGCTATATTCTTACTTTGTCTAAGCTTTGTATTGATGGGGAGACTGCTACAGAGAGCCTCTCCAGTCTAGAAAGTCTTCTGGGAAACAATTTGGCTCCCACAGAGAGGAACATATTTCAGTCTAGAAATTAACTGTTCAAGTCAGGCTATCTGTACCAGTGATCACCGTGGGTTGAGTTGAAGGTTGCAAATACTTGAGTGAAAGACCAATGATAGATGGTATGTGTAAAAATATTTGTAAACCAGATAAGATTGACTGGGCTCATGTTGTGACAAAGGCAGTCCTAAGAGAACGAGCGATACTGCGAAGGCTAATGACTCGTGTGAAAGATAGAACCTCTGTTTTGTAGAGTTGTATGTTATAGTGAGATTGAAATATTAGATAATATTTGCTGGCAAATTCAGAAAGGCAGTGCTCCTTATCAGAGATACCTTGAGGATTTAAGATAACATTTCCTACTTCTAATAAAGTTATATTCATCAGTGTGGTCAATGAGATTATAACAAAATGCACATTTTCCTATTCTACTCCTATTAGCCACTTAATGATAGAAAGGAGGATTGAAAATATCTGTGTGTCTGTCTATCTATCTATCTATCTATCTATCTATCTATCTATCTATCTATCTATCCATTTATCATTTCAAACTTTGATCCCTGTGGGTTTATGGATTTACTTCTTGAGGTGGCTTTGGTTTAGACAACATTGTATCAAAAAGAAAAAGGTATACTGTAATTAATATTTGCATGAAATCATAGAGTCGTATTTTTCCATCCAGAAGTACTGCAGTGAGAGTGTTTCATACAGGAGGAGCTGCCAGTCAGCATGGTGTGAAGCAGAAGCTATGGCATCCACACTGTTTGAATCCCAGAGTTGGCCAAATAATAAATGGATTATGAATTAAATTTGGATATGTGCTAAGACCTTTAATAAATTAGCAAACAGTTCTTCAAGAGCTTCTATGGGTGCAAAGTAAAGCATGTAGGCCATAGGATATGTACCTACATTCTTTTGCTTTTGCTTGCTGTCTTAAAATGACAAATATCTTTCTATACTTTCTAGATAGGCTATTACTAAATAAGGTGTGAAATTTTGGCTAACTGCTGATATTGAGGGTAACTATATTTGCTTCTTTTAAATTCATTATGTAATTTGCAAGAAATGAGGAATTCAAAATAGTATTTGCTTATTTTTGGAGGCAAACATTAAAGGCCTTTTGCATATTCTTCCCTTTGTCCCTTAAACTGCTCAGTGTACTTTCAAACCACTCCCCATTGCTGGGCTGAGACTTCTCTCTGGAGTAGCTCCTGGCATCTGGAACAGCTTTTCTGCAACTTCCATGCTTCACCAGTTCCATCTATTTTTATATCTCATCTCTTCTCCCTTGACTATCTCTTTTAATTTCTCTCCATCTGCTTTTTGTATTAACTTTATAACTCCATATAACATTTGTGATGCAGTTTGCATGAAAAACACCAGCTACCCAAAATAATGTTGAAGCTTACCCTCTTGAATGGATTTGCTCCTGTGGAAGCCTGGTCCCTCCTCCGGTGCACGCAGGAGCAGCTCATTGACAGCAGTCAGAGAGAATCTCAGCATTTTAATATTTCAGTATTAATCCTCAAGCTGAAGAGTTGATTGCACTAGCTATTGGGCAAACATATAAAACAAAAAAGTAGCGCTTGCAGCCAAAAAGTGTAAAATATTTATGAGCACATTGATGGCAATGATAGAAGAAGAGGCATAGAGGAAACTTTTTTTTTTTATTTATCCAGTACAAGACTGTACCTAGAACATGGTTAACTAATTGAAAGCCCAGGAAACCGCCTAAGTCCAGTGCTTCAGCATTCAGCTTTTCACCTCCTCTCATTTGGTTCAGCACGTGCTACAGGTTTTAATAGTACCTGAGCAAACCTCTCCCTGTGCACAAAAAGTCCACATCTTTCAATTTACTGAGGGATGTCTATGGGCAATGTTTACAAGAGGTTCCAGGTAGGTCATTCACCATTTGCAATACTGTGAGTGATTTAAGGCCATTAAAATAAATACAGAAGAGTAGACTTAGCCGGTGGTTGCAACTGCCTAGTCAGTTATAATAATAACATAATAGAGAATAGAATAGATTTAGAATTAATCCAGATTAAATTCTAGATATAGAATTAATCTCGTCAGCGTAGGCTGATTTTTGCATGCTTTGGAAGCCCTTTAGTGTTTCAGTTGCTGCAAGCTGCGCATATACCTACACTTTTTGGTCTCTAGCCCAATAACAATTATTTACTACAGCTAGCAAATCTTCAAGGCCATGTAACCTGTGTTTCACCTATACTGACCTCTCACACAACTTATCAGAGCAGCGTAAAATGCCATAAGTATATTTCCTTGTGTATTGTGCAATGTCAGTTTTTCTTTTTGATGTTGCTGAAGTTCATTTTATCTAGTGCCAGTATATTAAAAATCTATTAATGTTTCACACATAAAATGAACACAAATTGAGCTAGTGTAAGATTTATATTGGAACGTACAAAGGCCCAAAAGTAACTCTAGCATTATTATGCCCCTGCCTGTGCCAAATTGAACTCGTAACGCTATTGACAAAGGTTTCAAAATTCACATGTATTTCTTCCTGACGGCTCATCCCAGCCACGAGCTCAGAGCTGTTCTCACTGCAAGTCGAGTCAAAGAATTACACTTGCCAGAGCTGCTTTCCAGTCCCTCCAAGTGACCTCCTCACCTGCGGAAAGAAAATTCCCAAAGAAAATCCAGGTGTACTCAGGATTTCTTCACTAAAATGGATGTAAGATATCCCTTGAAAACCAAGCAACATCAGTCTTTCCCTTATTATTCAGTGCCTGCCTTTGGAAAGACTAACATGGTGTCTAAATAGCATTTTGCTAAATATTGCATCTTTGCTCAGTCTGTCAGCTCTCTTCCCATGGTTTCTTTCTCTATGCGCTCGTGGCTTTAAAACTTATTTATGCTGCTTCTTTTCAAAATACCGTGGATTACAGTTATTTTCTTTGCTTGTCTTTTTTGGTGGTACTTCAAGATGTCCAGCTTAACCTGTTATGACATAGTTTATGAACTTAAGCCAGCAGTACAAGCAAACTACTGAAGCTGAAATCACTTAGGCTAAAGAATTAAGGAGTTTTCAGTGTTTATGGTCTGAATAGAGTAAAAAATTGTGCTCGGAGAGATTCAGAAAGACCGTACAGTCCTTTCCCACTCCCAGAGAGGACTGGCTCTCCCTGGACCAGCCTTGACAGATGATTCTCCGACCTGTTCTTGTCCCCTGTTATGGAGAGTCCACCGCTTCCCTTAGTATTTTTTTTTTTGCAGCGATCACCTTTTTGAACTATTATGAAGATTTTTTTCTTAAAAGCTTAAGTATCTCTTACTGCAATCTGGATTCATTACTTCTTTGTCCAATTCACAGCAGGCATGGAAACCAGCCTAATCTCTTCCCTCAAGTGACCTTTCAGGCATTTGAATCTTATACGTCCTTTCAGGCGATTTTGTCCTGACAAAATAGCTCATGTTCCTTCCATCTTCCCTCACAGGTCACGTTTTTCACAAGGAGAAGAGAAAGAAGGAATAGTATCTGGTGGCTGACATATAGGCGTGCTGGTCACGGTGCTCTGGTGTTGCTCCACTTGGAAGGCAGGTGTTGGCTGGATGGCAAGGGTGAGCGTTACCCTCACCACCGCTCTCCTTCTTGCAGGCAAGGACCCATGACTTGCTCAGTGAGGGCCCCAAGCTAGACCAGGGCTCTTTTCTTTCTAAAAATCTACTAAAGCAAGTTATTCTTAATATCCTGTGATGTCTGGATAGCGGAGAGCAAATAGAAACCCACATTTGTCCTATAAAAAAAACCCACAACCCTTTGTTATGTGCTTCCTTCCCACCCTTTGTTGCTGTTCTTCATATTGATTAAATCTTCATTTAGCATCATCATTTTTCTTAGTTTTCGTCTCACATGCTCACTACACCTGGTTTCATAATCTGTTGTCATGGAAATCAGACAGATGTCAAAAACATGGCTTTATCACTTAATTGTGTGATCCACACAAGAGAAAGAATAATGTAGAGAACCTGATGGGAAGTTTTGCAGGTTAAGGCAAAACAAGACGACAATGGCAAGTTAAAAAAACAAAAAATTACCCTTTATATGTAACAGTGTTCTCATTATGGCCACCGGAAAATGAAAATCTGCAGGTATTGTTTTCTGTGCTCATTTTGGTTTTATTATTTTACGTGTTGAAACTTAAAGGCTCCTGACTTCTGTCCTTCATATGAATTAGTGGCACAAAACGAGCTGTGATTGTGCAGGGAGCATTGCCACGCAAGCTGCTTATACAGTTAAGGCTGTCATAGAATCATAGAATCGTTTAGGTTGGAAACGACCTTTAAGATCATCGAGTTCGGCCGTCAACCCAACACCACCATGTCCCCTAAACCATGTCCTGAAGTGTCACTTCTATGTGGTTTTTGAAACGTTTGCAGGTCTTCATTGAGCTCAAGCCTAGCAAGTAGCATAAGAGGTTTCTTGCACATGTTAAATCACCATTAACAGCAAAACAAGAACAAACCCAAAGGTCATTCTCCTCAATGTCCAGCAGGGTGGGCAGAGGAGCCTTATTTCTATCGCGAAAAAATGGCATTTCAGTTCTTGCTTAGGACTGCACAGCCCCATGAACGTGGTGAGGTTCAGCATCACTAGACCGAGGGTGATGTCCCACGGGGCGTACGCAGAAGTCGTGCTTGCCCCGAAACGCTGTGTCCCATCAATACGTTTCTAAGCATAGCTGAGGGATAGGGTGAAAATCCAAACTCACGGTAAAATGGCATCCAATGAGGCCAGTGCTAGGACTGGAAACAGAGGTAGCTATAAGAAGAAGCTATAAGAAGCTTGTTCAGGATATAGTCCTCTTACCACCAAGACATTTATCATATCAATGTCCACGCAAGCAAGTTAAAGAATTTTGTGCTTTTAATGCCAATACCTCACCCCCTCTGTTAGGGATGTCACCTTCCATGTGTGTTTTCATAGAGCAGTTTTCCAATTAGCTGGTAATGTTATTCCCTTACACTTTTTTTACTAAGTTCAGAATATGTTTTTTTTATGTTTGTTTTAAAAGTAGTCCCATGATATCTGCTTATACATCTATTTTGAAATGTCAGCCAGACAAATGAATCTACCTAAAATAATGCTGGATGTACAGAAATTTCCTACATAGAGGAAATTTGCCGTGCTTCCTTCCTATGTTGCTTTTCAGGGGGGGATACGAACATTCTGAGGGGAATGGGTGCAATTTGATTCTGCTTTGTAAATTAAGCACATCAGCTCTCTAGACTTTTCATCTCTGAATGAGGTTGGGAATGTAGTTTTCTTTAGGGTATAAAAATACATCTGTATCTTTGTTAGTCTGGGTCAAACAGTGAAATGACAGACTGAAATCAGGATGGAAGGAAGGATGGAAGGAAAGAAGGAAGGAATGAGCGAACCCAGCTTGAGTCTCCGGTCTCAGGATGAATTTGCTGAGCCTGGCTGTTGAAGAAAAAAACCCTGAATTAGAAATTGAACACATCTGCACAGGAATCACCGAGAAGCAGTGCACATAAAACTCAGTGGCCACACTTTCACACAATTGCTTTCCAGATGAGAGCAGCATTTTCCATAGCACAGGATCTGCAAAATATGCACTGAGAGCCTTCCTTCAGGCTACCCGCGCTGGTGTGCCGAGCCCTGCTGTATGCCATCCATGTCTGCTCCAGAAATAGCTTAGCTTCAAACTGGCATAAGCACGAGGACAACTATAGAGCATCTACCAGTCTTTTAATATTTTATACAATAGAATGAATTGTAGCTTTTCAGTATTAATTCATATTGCAGCAACAACATTATAGTTGGAGAAGGGTAAAATTAACATGTTATTTATGCTGAAATTACATTGAATCACAAACAGTGTTCCTGGAAGGCTGAAAAACTGAATAATTTTGAATAAATTATTGATGATTTTAAAAGCCTTTCTTATTGATTACAGGTTATACTCTTAGATTAAAAGAGTGCAGCTAAGTCCTGTCAGAGTCTTTCAAAGTCAGAGTTCATCAGAATAAACAAGTACCACCGTGCTGTAATCCAGATCAGCCAGAGAGGAGTAAAATGCTAACAAGTACAGTGCTTTACCGTTTAACCCCCCTTCTGCTTATTATAATTTTGCTTTCTAAAAATTACTCTAGAACGGTACAGACCAAAATTAAACAGAAGTATCTGAGGTGCGGCAAGTCCTCTTCCAGTGTACCCTTGACTGGGTGAGTGTTGGTGTTGGGTGACACCTTGGTCAACCAAAGGCGCTGCTCCAGCTGCGAGGCACTGAGCGACGTGAACGGCAGAACGGCAGACTCCCTAATAGTACTTAGGTAATAATACTTAGCCCACACATTTTTCTCCAGCCCCTTGCAGCCTGCTTACCAACTGGTTCCCTAACAATGCTGCATTAGCTCTGCGTTGTTATAAACATACTGGCAGTATTACCACAGGCTGTTCCCAATTTACTTCTGGATAATTGAAGTATCCTATTACTAACTACGTTTTGTTTCTCATTCTGTTTCTTCATAGAGTGTGCTGTGGTCATGTGCATTTCACCCTAGAGGTCTTTAGCAAATTCCTGTAATTACTTCTCCACATCTCTTGTTCATTCATTCCAACTGAAATTATCTCTGAACATTAGTTCCATTTGCTAAATCTCTTCTTGCTTTATTAACTTTAATCAAACTAATATATACTGCTAAATGAAAGGTGGTCTAGGATGCCCATACCTGGCTCAGCCCTCTTCCCAGGGGTAAACACCCTCTTGAAACAGCAACACAACTTAATTTTGCAATTATCAGAATATAATTTGGCTGCTGTCATTTCAGTTATTGTATAGTTGCCATTGATGCCATTTAAAAGCTGCATTGCTACTGCAAAATAGATCTGAAAAAAATTCTATGTATAGTCACTTGAATTTCAAAGTAAGTTCACTCTGCGATGGAGATTACATCTCCATTATTGTTTGCTTTTCGTGAAGTTTTGAGTGAAAGAAAATTCAATTGGGCAAAGTGCACTCCCTTCTCATGAAGAGGTGTGATTAAAGAAAGGAAAGAGAAAGGGGTTGGCTTTCATTTGTATTTATTTTTAGAATTTGTGAGGTGCACAGATTCTATGGTATTGAGAAAACACAAAAGACTGCTTGAACACTTTATAGCTCACATTGCTGTTAAGGAAAAAATTCCCAGAGAAAAAAAAAAAAAAAAAACAAAAAACCATGAGATGTATGACAGCTTTAAAAATCCTCATTAAAATCAACCTAACTAGACCTCTAAAACCATTTTGACTTCAATTAGTCTGCTTTTCTATGTCTAATAATGGCCCAATCCTGGTCCCACAGTAGTCAGTAGAAATATTGCCCCTTGTCTGAATAGAAGTGAACAGGAGTTCAAGAGTCAAGCCAGAGATCTCTGAAGAACAGATAAAAGCTGAGCCTCAAGCTCAGGTTTTCAGAATGTGTTCGAACTAAGATGATAACTATAAAAGTTGATTTATTTTATGGCGATATATAAAATACAGAGATGAATTTATCAGGGACATTGTTGCTGTTCATTGTACAGTTGAATTATTACATAGAAAAATGAAGGGACGAGAATGTCCTCCTTTGTGCCATCATAAGTAGCATGAGCTTACAAGTAGTTAGGTGTATTTTGTCCATAATAAAAGCATTGCTAAAGCACACGGATTGCACATGTATAAGACATGCATTAGATTCTGCCCCAGCCAGTTAAAATGGAAATCTTGTACAGTGAGACATATGGGAAACAACAGAGGACAGGTCTCCTGGCAGCTAAAAATCTCGCTAGTCACAGTCCTTTCACTTGAATTATGTACTACGGAATTTCTTCAGGGCACATCGCAGAGGAAAATGGAGGTGGCTTTCCTCCGACATGAACGCACCGCGATGCGCGCTTACGCTTCAGCCTGAAAGAAGCCAAGAGAGTAAGTTTGAGTAGGTACTCTAATACTGTGCGAAAATATCACCTTGGAATTGCTGAATAATAGTGGCCATAACAGATATATACATGAATCCTGTACAGGGCAACTCTTGTGGCCAAGTAGCCTTTGATCTTGAAGGGTTATGTCAGACTTTAGGATATTTCCCCGTATTGAACAGAAATACTTACTTTGTTGCAATAAACTGAATTCCTTCTGAAACACATCTATTTTGTGTGTCAGATATTGGGACTAAACTAATTATTTGCTCCCTGAAATTTGACTGGGACAAACACAATGAGACGTGTGAAAAAGAAAAAGTTGTCACCGTCATGATGAAAAGCACGGCACGACACACAACTCATAAATCTTCTGTGTCGACGAAAACCAGCAGAAAGTCCAAAATAGATCCTTCATGTGAGATTTCTGAATCATGCTCTGCCTAGACAGCTACTGGTCAGCTTTTATGTTTTAAGGCTATCCTTGGACCACGGATGAAGCTAGTTCTAGTTTTTAATTGGGGAACAAAAATTGTCAAGCTCGTGCAATAGCACCTAATAGCCAACTTTGAAAATGACTGAACTTACAGTTCCCACGGAGTGACCTATTTCAATAGCAGAATATACATTGTTAGTGGATTTTACTGCAGCATTATGGTTAATAGACTGAACTCAGAAAATTCCCTGACTTCTGGGATAACAACAGGGGATATTTATTGATATGTTTTGAAGTTATTGCAGCCTTTCAGCTTAGCCTAAGCGGAATTTGTAATCCTACAAACAAATGGGGCTAAAGCTATACAACTCCAGTGCAGGGCAGGATCCCAACGGCCACATTTGATTTTTCTCTCTTCACAGGTACGCTGCATGCCATATATAGCTTCTTAATGGCACAGATAACTTCCTTCCCAGTGGCAATGCTGTCACAGGAGTGGATTCTGGCAACACGCGGTTGAAGACCTGTCCCAATCTGGTCTCCACTCCTCTCACTGAGGACTGGGACAGTTCCTGTAGGAGTTGCCTTCCCTCCCCTCCTTTCTGGACAGGAAGTTTTAGAAGAACTGGGAAGAAAACCTAGATTCTTTTGCACAAGAATCTGGGCTTGCCAATTAAAAATTAATAAGGAAAGGCAACGGGGACAAAATAATAGCAAGAGCAAAATAAAAAAAAAAAAAAGTTTCCAAAACTTCTGAGTCTTCAGCTCTTTTTCTTCAGACTCATCTGTAATCCTCCCACTGCATCCCAAAGAGAGCTTTCCTGACCTGTAAAAGTTAGCTAGCTGGCCTCTTCTGTCCTGAATTAGTCTTTACAGGAGTCCCCTTGCAGGTTTTAAAATTAATAACAGCACAATTCTTCTACCTTACATGAGTGATTTTGGTGTATTTTCATGCTGTTCATCTTCAAATATCCAGACTGGTAGTTTCCACTCTCCCTCGAGAGAAGATTTAAATCTCTCAGTCACATACTGGGAACCAAGTTATCATTTTTAAGGCTTAGTTGTAAGACCTAGACCCTTGCTGGTCTAATTATATGTTAGGTAAAACCACAGAAGATGTATATCTTTTACATCAGATGTCTTGTAAAATCAGATATCTAAAATAACCCTATGAAAGCTGATAAGCCAAAGGAAAAAAAAAAAAAAAGCCCAAATAGCACATATGAGTAGGACAAGCCTACATCGATGTGTGTCTTTTGGAAAGGGTTAGCAAATGTTGAGAATAAGGAAGCAATTTTTGAAGTCTCTGAACTTGTTTCCTTTAAATCAATAGAGTCACACTTACTACAAAGTTTGTAACGAATGAATCATTCCTGAAGTTTTGAAACATGACAAAAATATAAATCACCTTGAATCTACGTTTCAGGCATTATATTATATAACATTTATTATCTGATCCTTTTACCATCTTTATGCCATCAAAGCGTAAGGCTGAAAACATCAAGATCTGCTAATTAACATCTTAATGCGATTGATGTGCTATTTTGATTACTTCAATTTTATAGCATTTAATTTTCAAATGTGCACGGGTCTCTCTTGTCAATAGCTGTATCATTTATACGATGAGCGAAGCCCCTTTAGCAGCAATTTTTACTAATGGAAAAGAAATTACTCTGATCCAGTAAAAAACATGCATGTTGCTGCAACTGGTTGTTTAAACCACTTTGTTTTCAAGATTATTTTAAAGTAGGAAATCCTAATGGTTGTGGTAGCCAGTGTCTTCACAGAAGATGTGATTCATCTTCCTAAGAACAGCCTTCTTTGCAACCAGAATATAATTGCCATGGGGAACAGCTAAGAAAAACTGAATTTGCTAAAAGTCAAAATATGAAGTGTTTCTAATGAGGATGATTATAAAGCTAGACATAAATATTTTTTAAAAAATCTCTCTGTTCTTATATTGGTAAAGAATGCGAGTTTTCATGCACACAATGGTGGAACAGACATATGTTAAATCATGCAATTTTAATATTTAGGAGAGGGACACGTGGCCATTCAAGTAGTACAGCAGGACTGAGGCAGTGGACTTTTGGCAAGGACACCAGGGATATTGTAAAGACCTACTAAAAATATAGGCTTGAACTTGAGTAATTTCGGTATGCTGTGAATGGGTGCCTTTGATGGGCTCGGCCTCTGGAAAGAGGCTTAAAATCAGCAAGTTCGTTTCTGCGGACTGTGACTGCGAGCTGATCTTAGCCTTCAGAGTACGGGAAATGAGCATGAACCATCAGCTGAATGTCCCAGGGGATTTGTGTCTTACTGATCGTGAAATCAAATCAATTCTGGCCAGGGACAGAGTTCAGATATCTTATCTGCAGGGTTTTGCTGAAAACTTTTCCAGAGTGTTGGCAATGTTAAGACATTATCTATTTTCGGGGTTGTATTTGTATCAGGATCAGAAGAAAGAAAGTGATAAAGCATGGATAAAGCATTCCTCTGTGGCCTAAACTTCTTGGAAATACAGCTGAATGCTGCAGCAGGAGCACTTCTCACACCCGTAGTATGGAAATACACCCAAAGAGTTAGGCCAGGCTGTGGAAGAGGGGACACTCTTTCCTAGCTCTACGTGCCCGTTTATCCTGGAAATAAACCCCACACCTCCCAAACTGGCAGCTCACTGAATCTACAAACACCGCTCCCTTGTTCTTCCATTCACTCCTAGCCTGGCTTAAAAATAATAGTACAGAAAATGTCATCTCGAGAAGTAGTCTGGAATAAATCAAAGTTGATGGAGCTACTGTTATTTGAAAACTATAATTTGAAAATTACATGGGAGATGGGCTGCAAAGGCTTGAGTGCACCCAGGGTTATGAAAGACCTTCTTAAGACCTGATTCCACATGGAAGTACATGGAAAGGCAGCCATTTGACTTACCTGGGTATTGATTGAGTTCCCATGGAAGGAAAGTCTCAGGGAGTGCGTTTTAATGCCTTCCAAAAGCCTTGTGTTCAAAGACATAAAGAGAGCAAGGTTTGAGTCATCTACGTTACAAAAATATCCAAATGAAGATATGCAATGCAGTTTTCCTGACAGACTAAACACTAAAAAAAAAAAAAAGCTTCAGTATGTCAGCAAATGCGATGCTCCAAACCACGTTACCGTGCTTGGAATACGGTTTTCTTTATGAATTCCTACCTACACTCTTTAAATGGGCACAAACTTCCCGATGACTTTCCTACAGCCCTGTTCTTACCTGCAGCCCACGATGAGCAGCTGGCACTGGGCTTTACTCAACAGATGGCTGGCACAGGGGCTTACGCGCATTTGCTCATCTCTGGCACTAGTCAGGGATGAATGATATAAAAAAAATTCTTCACAGTCGTTGGATGAAAAAAATACAGCGTGGTCCATCCGAGCGGAATTGTTATTTTCAAGGAGTGTGGTTTTGAACTTGGTACATTTTGAAAGGTCAGCTGGATCTCTTGGGGATCTGTGAAAAGAGATCAAGAAATTATCTGATATCATTGTTATTAGGATTAATAACAGTGATGCTGGTCATTTTGTTAACCAGTGAGGATTCCTCTGGCTCTTGTTTCAGTCAGCAGCTAAGAAGGCTGAATACATACTTCAGGGAGATCTTCCATGACACATGTTTTCTTAGCAACACTCTATCTCCATTAAAACAGAGAGATCCGTTTTTAATGCTCCTAACCAATTATTAGGAGAAACAAGAAACGGCAATGAAATAGCAGACTTGATTTCAGCAAGTGTCTATCTAATTGGTGCCTTATTAGACTCTGGTATTTGGATGCTAGGCTATTTTAAAAAGCAACGTTTAGTGTGTGGTCTAAGCACAATTTATATGTGCCCTAAATAATAGAAGAAAGCAAGGAATCGACAGGAAGGGGCTCACGGAAGAGCGAACAAAACACAGGACTGTTTATTAAGCCTTAGAAAAATGAAACGGGAGGAAAAAACTGTAGAATTTAAATGGACGTGATCTTGTGCTCTATGTTATTCACAGTTTTTCAGGGGATGGTTCCTTGTGTACGTCCCGGCAGGATGGCTGAAAGAGTGGGAATGCTGTGGGAATCATGTGTCCCGAGTTGGGAAAGTAAATAATAGTCTCTCCGAAGCAGAACTCAAACCAGAGTCAGGGCTGACTGCAAACTATTTCCCTAATTAAAGGGTCAGGAGAAGTTCAAAAAGTTTTTAGCCATGACGTGCTGTGCTGCAGATGTGCACGTGAAGCGCACAAAAAACTCTCGCCTGGCAGGCTGAAAAAAAGTCTTCCTTATATCTTCTTATTTTCAGTGTGCACTTCATCAAACGCTGTACATTTAATGATTTTTCTTTTGCCTACTCAGGCTACATACCTGTTGACATCTACTCCCAGAGTCCAAAGCTTTGATAAATCCTTCATCACTAGCTAGAACTAGTCCTTTCACAAAGCAATCTTACTTGCTTATGCACTCCTATTTCTTCTAACAGTCTGCTGTTTCATCTTTACCTAAAAATAGTGAGAAAAAAATCTAGAGTTTTAGTGAAAAAATAAAAACCCCAATTAATTTCCATATCTATTAGTAAGGAGTTTTTCCTTCAGGCATGGTCCACAAATATCTGTAAACCTCAAATTTTATCTTGGCTTAAAATAGATTTTATAAGTAAAACTCCACAAATGAGCACACAAAATGTGTTCCCAACTCTATGAATTGCTTTCTTTTTACAGTTAAGCATTTTTAAAACATTGGGCTCAACTCTGCATTTCCATACAACCTATAATAAAGGCAGGGAGGAGGCAAAGTTATCCTTCTACCTGCAAGGAGCATCTGATGAGCAGTAGTCAAACGAAGCCCGCATTGCCTACGGTGCAGACCTGGAGTAGATACCTCATTATGAGAAAGGTTCGGAAAGTGCCTTAAAGCTGAGGTTTTTAGGTTCTGCCTGAGTTAGGCAGACCACTGGAAGCTGTTGCTGAAGTTGGACATCTTCCATCTATAGCTTCTTGCTGGCCCTCGTGGTGGCATTCTCCACCCCAGTCCCTGAGGGGCCACTTGCTCCCCGTGAGACGACATCTCCTTCCAAGAGACAAGGACGGGAGCGATCGGTCTTTCTCTGCTGGTGGATCTCCTGGGGCTTTAGCCTGTCGCTGGCTCCATCAGTATTGCTCTAAAAGCGCCCAGGGATAGCTGAGGATATTTAGGGACAGTGTTGTCAATGCCCTGGCACTGCTGGGGTTGGATCTCACGCCTGGACCCTGCTGGGTCCCCAGGGCACCAGCGCCGGAGGAGACCCAGTGCTGCAGCTCTTCCCTGCGGTATTTCTTCTGGCAGCACAACGATGCAAAACCTTGGGAACACAGGAGAGCCTCCATCGCCCTTAGAAACCTTGATGGCAAACCACCCTTATCCAGGCCAGGCTGGTTGTCTTTCTGGTGAAGGGTTCACCAACACGATTCCCACCTTAGACCTCAGCGCAGAGCTTCTGCGGCATGCCTAGGCTGCGTTCAAGTTTCAGGGCTGCTCCGAAGATCCGGGCTTTACCCCCGTCTGCCTTTGGTCTGGCCGGGGACACCAGCTACGCTGGCAGCAGGTCTCAGCCGGGTGACATGGGCAAGCAGGTTATGACCTGTAAAGTTGCTAAAAGCAGAAATTTCAGCTTTCTATAGTGGGAATACACGAACTGGAAATCCTGAAAAATGACAGAATATGTAATCCCCATATCTAGCTTTTTTTCCAGACACAACGCATCTAGAAACCATACACAAGTAATTGAATTAAATAGGAATAATAAATGTAGCAATATAATTGGGACACAAAGAACTACAGATCAGTAGAGCAACACAAATGCAATGGATAGAGGTCAAGGCAGCATCTGCTTTTCTCATCGTGCATATATGGAGAGGCAGGTATAGCAGTTTGTTACCCTGGAGCCGTTCAAGCATATAGCACGTGGATTTCCAATAAACGGAGACCTTCTGCTTGAGCTTATGTTGCTTTCTTCCTGCTGCTGTTCTGGGATTTATCTGGAGTTCACAGACTGGGGAAAGTGTCCACTAATCTTATGGCAGCACACCGAGAATATTTTCAGCAGTGCAGCTGGCGCAGGGGAAGCCGTTCATAACCCGGCACAGGCCGTGCGGAGGAGCCAGCCGTGTGGATTTGGCAGGGTTTTCTGTCCGCACAAGTGAAAGCAGAAGATTTATTTCCACCTGAAAATTTGGGGCAACAAGTTTGGGGTTCACTTCGAATGTGGCTCCTAAGAGGAATCGAGCATAAACACAAAGTCAAGTTTGCAACTTGCTCGTGCTGCTAATACTCCTATACGGTTAGGAGAAGGATTTTGTGTGTGAATCGGATTACTGCATCCTTGATAGCTATGCAAAACCACACACCTTGAAAAAACCCCTCTGCATATGGAGCAAAAATATAAGAGAAAGGCACCAGATGAAGGAGAAAATCTTTCTCAGAAAAACCTGGGGAAGGCAGGTTTAAATAAGAGTTGTGCCAAGCGTTACGGTGCTTCGTTTAGTGCCACTAAGGATATAGAGTTCGTTTTGTAGGTTGCACTTCAGTAAAACAGAGAAAAGCAGACGACTCCTGATTAGGCATCCTGTGTGCTGTGCTGCCGATCAATTTACCTTTACGCTTTCCTTTGCTTCCAGTCAGTATCAATGTATTGTCTTGGGTGCTTATGGCTGGATACGAGATTTTTAGGTCAAAGATGCAGTTTTCTGTAGTTGTTTCGTGCTTGCAGGGCTGCCGGCGTGGGTGGCCCTTCATCTGCCACCGCCCCCGGCAGGTGATACTGAAATAAAAGCAGTAAGTAGGAAAGGAACCTCCAGAAGTGAGGCCTGGGGGAAGGCATTGATTCCTACGAGTGAGGAAAACAGGTAGTTTTGCCCCAGACCTGGATGCTCCTCAGGAGCACGGAGAAAGCCTCCGACAGCAGTTTGCAGCATGGGGCCTGCCGAGACGCTCCTAAAATACCCCCAGGTATTACCTCAGAGAAGCGGTCAGGATGTTTTAAAACATCAGCATGAATCACAGCCATAAACAAATTGGGAACAAAAGCTCAATATCTCGGCCACTGGAGGTTCACGCGCATCTGCAGGGAGGATGCTCCTGCCTGGAGGGGCTTGGGACCCTCCCGCCCCCCCCAAGAGCCACAAAATCCCAAAATCCCAAATCCCACAGCCCTGGCCCATGCGTGCGGAGCGAGGAACCCAGGGCGGGCTTCAGGTGAACGGGCAGAAGGGAGTTTGTTTTGTCAGCAAAAC
>JANZLQ010000037.1:21594730-21609045 GCA_026212715.1 Elanus axillaris | reverse complement strand
TGTTTTGTCAGCAAAACAAACGCAGCTTCTGACTCTAAAGGTAAGGACGACACGTGTGCAGTCACCCAGGGTTCCTGTCTTGGCTAAACGTGGTGCCAAGAACAGCAGAAATCAGATGTGCTGAAATAATTCCCCCTTCTGGATTTTAACATCCTATAGTTCAGCATTCGTTGTAGACCAGTCTATATTTAGCAACAGTAAATTAGACATAACGTAATTAACGCAGAATATTCTTTATTTTCCTATTGTAAACGGTAATAACAGTAAATTATCGTAAATAATTATGGACTGCTTACAGAATTTCCATAGGCAAGACAATGCGCTTTTATTTGGTAAGATTTTATAACCATACAGACTTTATAGCTGTAAAGGTAAATTACTGTTCCCGTGGTTTCCACATAATGGGCTGCGCAGATAAAGTATTTTTGTGGAAATATGAATGCTTCCAGATGTTTCACATATTTTCCTCATTGATTTAAACTTAATCTTCACGTGATTGTGCATAGGGAGTTCACGCAAGGTATGCGTAAAAGACACGAATGCACAGAGGTAGGGATTTGGAACTAGAAAATGCAGAATTTTATACCGGTTTTAAATGCAAATGATGATTTGATTGACTATATCCAGCCAGAAATGCTGTTAGGTGTGAAACTTTGTGTTATTTCTGATATCATGCCAAGCGAATTCAAATCTATAAAGCTAATAAGCTAATTGGAATTGTGCCAGTTCCGATATGTGCACTCTAAATTAAGCCTGAGGGTACTTGATGTCCAATTTTAAGATTTGCCTTGAATCAAAAAATTTACTAAATAATTATTAAGATTTTTTTGGCAAACAATCCCAAACTTAATACAAACCCATGTATCAAATAATAGAGACACAGAGACTCTCTCAAAGCACAAATATATGTACACGGTACGTGTGTGTGTTTGTGCTAATAGACAAATAACCTTCTATGACACAAAGTTTCTTTAGTCCATGGATATTTGAGTTTAGGAGTAGAAGAAAGCAATTAATAGGATGGTATTTCCTCCTTTTGTTATTGCTAGAAACGCCAGAGCATAATGCTTTGGAGGAAGGTATTTTACGGAAATAACACCAGCACCAAGCTGATGGTGCATCCAGCCTGCGGGAGCACGGCGTGGAAATGCTTTTCAGAGCAGACAACTGCACCTCGGCAGCTGCAAGGGGCCAACCGCTACAAAAGCAAGCTATTTCCCGATATAATTTCAGTCTACTTACGACAAGGATATTCACGCTTCGTAAACCCGACGCTGTACGCAGTGTTTTATTTGTGGGCACTTTATTGTTCAGTCAAACATATCGTGAAGAATTTGGGTTTTTTCTTAATTTACTGGGATCAAGGGAAAACATATTATTCTTTTGAGTTGTCCTTGCTCATGCACGTGGGTTAGTAGCTTGGTACAAGAAACCATTTAGTTACAGGCTTACCTTCAAGCACACACTTAAATCCCACTGAAATCAGAGAGCTTTAGAAGTGCGATTAAAGCTAAGTGTATGTGCAATGGTTTGCTGCAAAAGGGCCTTGTGCTTGGGAAGGTACTTAATGCTACATATAACTTGAATCAGACAAACGAACTTTAGGCTGGTATTTGAAGGCAATTTTGTTAAATGCACTTTTCCCATCCATGTTAAATGAATTATCTGCAAAATTCTCATACAAATATGTAGCAAGAATAAACCATACCGTTTTCAATGAAAATTGCTAGCTAATCACTTATGATTTTAGATAGTAAACCAATTTGATCTTAATTTTCAGAAAGCCAAAGGAATGCCATTCTGTTAAATCGGCGATTTACCAGCTGAAAGAAAACATTGCAAAGTGATTTGAAAGTTTATTAGAAACTTTGCAAATAATTTGAAATGAGATGCAAATTAGCCTGTGATAGAAAATCAGCCTTTACTGATTTTACTTGAAATATTCTGGTCTTAACTAAAGTTAAGGGGCTGTTGTGGAGCATTACGCTCCTGAATCCCGGCTCCTGTTACGGCCCAGCATTGCCTCCCTGCAGGCGTTTGGCTGGGCTCTGCTCCCACTTCCACCAGCCTCCTTGCAACGAGACCGCTAATTCCAGCCGTATTCAGACGCGACAACGGAACCTGGCCAACTAATTTAAGAGAACCTGCAAAAAGGGGTTGTACATCCAAAAAGGTTTTTAGAAAGGTTTGAGATGATTCTAGCAATTATTTTCATGAGAATCCTTTAATAGCTGCATGCGAATGTTTCTGATGAGCAGAGGACACCAGCGTGACAATTCTGCCTTAGAACAGTATCAGCTCCTGTTGAAACGACGTGTTTTGAGGGGTTCATTGAGAACAAATAGCAGTCAGCGCAAGAGGAACACGTAGGTGTGCAGAGGTTTGACTTGCTGATCTTCTAGTCATCTTTTAGCCACAAGCCAAGAGGATATTGGCAAACATTGTTAAGTACAAAATAAAGTAATAATCTTTATAAGAACGTCCATGCACTTCTAAACCTGTAGGGTCTTAAAAACCACAAAGTGATTGTGAATATAGGGCTCCTAGGTTAATAGCTAGAAATCAAATGCATTAGGAAGTCCAGCCGGAAGACGCTGATAAGAAATATTCTTTGTTCCTTTGGAAATAGCAATACTTAAGATAAAAGTAGAGTACATTGTAGAGTGGAGATGAATCTAACTTCCAAATAAAACATGAAGTGAATATTGAAAAGAACAGCAGGAAAAGCACTTTTGATTTTCTTCCCAAGTTCAATATCTGAACTTTAAAAATAATTTATTTTTTGTTTGTGTTGATAGCTCTGTAGTAAAATAAAAACTCAGGTTTTCCAGGCTTTTTATAGCCTGCATCGCTTTTTTGTATCTTATTTGCTGTTGTGTTTTGGTTGTGGGTTTTTTTCCCTTAAAGCGATGCTCTCTGCTTCTACATTATTGACATAAGCCAAAGAATATCTGACATAAAAACTGCACAATAGTTACAGGAAAAAAGAAAGGTGTAAGCTGATGCCTAATTGCTGAAAACTTAGATGTCTGTTATACATTAGCGCGAACGGGCCGATTTCAGTAGCGGTATTTGGGATTCACGCCTCACCCAGCAGCACTTCTGGATATTGGGTATTGCTGCTTGCTGACGCTCAGCGAGTCTTAGTAAGGAGACGGGTTTTTGTAAGGGAAGGAATTACACGCTGTAGCCATCCGTGATAGCAGGAGATAACGTTCAGGGGTACGGGGTGGTCGCTGCCCTCCCCATCTCCTACGTACACACTGCAGGGGAACTGGGACAACCCTGGGACCCCTCGTTACTCGAGCCTATAGAGCACCTTAATTTCAGATGCTACAGCAGACGCTATGCCATATTATTCAGCGAGCAGCCCAGTCGTCCCTCCAGCCTATGGGATCCTACTGCTGGGAGGCGTGGGTTGGGATGGTCTCACGAGCCACGGAGTGACCGTGGGGCTCCTCTGCGGGTGCTGGTGTTGGCGCAGGAGGAACGGGGCAGGACAGCAGGGACGGCCCACGTGCTCCACGGAGAGACGCCGGCCGGGGACAAACCGAGACCCGGACCCTGCTCTTTCCCACCTAGGTTGAACACCGCCGCGCTGTGGTCTGTGATCCTCTTGCAGAAGCCCGATGACCCCGTTCTGGCTGTAGCAGCTTGCTTTAAGCATATAAAGCCCATAGCAACAACTACAGGGGAATCTCTTCTTCTGTCTTTCTGCTTCACGAGCAAAATATGATTTGTGGGAAGTGCAGCAAAATGTACACCTAGCACGCCCAAAACATTGCAGAGGAATTTGAAGTAAATTCCAGAGTTCTTGGTCTTTGTCAGAATACCAGGTAGTCGGGGTTGTGGTCACTGGATTCTTTCTTTCATTCGTTAGCCTAATTCTCAATGATTTCTTTTCCTAGCTATATTCAGTCAATCACGCAGCCTCTTCCTTTACATGCGCAGCCACTTTGTTTCACTTCACAAGGAGAATTGTAGGCATTGCAATATGCTCAGAATATCAAATGTGGGAGCTAACCGATCTGTCTTGTATGTGTTCACCACATTGGGATATTAGTAACATTCCTGAAGTAGGAGGCATTGAAACCTCATTTACTCACAAACTACATCAGGTTTTCAGTGGTCACCCTGCTGAATGCTGCACATCCCATTTTTCAGTGAAGGATAAGTAAATGAGTCTTTTCAACAGAAAGGTAAGTGAAGAACATGACATATCTCTAATGTGGGTAAAATATATCTTCATAGGCTTTTGGTAGAACTCTTACAAAAATGTCCTTCAGAAGCTAGGCTGTAGCTAGCACAAATGTAAGGCCAAATAAGCAACTCCACCTTGATGTTAAAAGTCCCGCATATTCAGGATTTTGGAGAAACAAGAATAGAAAAAGATGGAAAGAAAAGCACTATGTAGAAATCACAGTGTCCTTCATCATTTCCAACCTCTCCCTCTCAGGTTTTAAAAAGAATTCTCTCAAATTCAGCAGGGCATCTCAGCCATATGAATCTATAATAGCGAGTGCTTCAGCTCCCCAGAATACTCCATAGGCCTTTCTCATAATGGAAAGTCTTTTTTACCGCTTGAATTTGTTACTTTATAAATAACATTTTGTTGATATTAATATTGGTAATATCAACAGTACCTCTCAGCTGTCCCATGAACACATTGTGTGTTAAGACCTATGGACCCCAAAGCTGCCTTTGCCCACCCTGCGCCTGTAGGGTGACAATCAGCCCCAGCTGGACTTCAGCAAAGCCTTCAGGTTGAAGATTAGGAAAACTGATATATTAACACTGCTGAAACAAGAGTCTTTAGCTTGAGATCACCTTGTCTTGTGGGTGGTCTTTTGGAGGGATCCTTATTTCTGCCTGAACCAAGTTCTTCAGCCATAAATATCAGGGATTTTGTAGAGTTCATATTCTGATGCCAATAGAAAGACATTTCTGGAACCTGATGGTGGGATGAAATAGAATTTCATCTTCTACCTTTGGGCTCTGCAGTGAATATTTCTCTTACAAAGGGAAAGTGCTAACATTCCTGTAAGCCTCACGATGAGACCTAGGTGTTACAGGGTAGGGGATAACTTCACCCAAAAGAAAATTTCCTTTTCAGTGTCAGTTTTTGGTATCATGGATAACCTTCTGTGATAGACATGAAATGTGAGTCATCCAAGTCCTATGAAAGCCAGGAAAATATTTAAAAACAGCATCTTGCGTATTTTGCTCTTTAAATCATCTGGCCTTTAATGGGTAAAGCTGTCAATATCTTCAATTAAAATAGAAATTTATCACATCAGTGAAATAACTTAGAAGATGTGACTCTGATTTCTTGTCAGTGATTTATTGCATTTCTTACCGTGGTGGCACTGTGATGTTATCTGGTGCAGAAATAGGACTGAAGAGTGGCTGTTTCCTCATAGTGTAGATACTTTCTCTCTTTTATTTGTTTAGCTGATTAATAATTATTATCTCCCAAAGATGAACGAAATTATCTCTGATGAGTGGTGTAAAACTAAGGGTAGGACAGAGAGAAATTGAGTGTTGCTTGTTCCAGTCGGGGTTTTTTTCTAGCTCTCTTTCTTAACTTCATGGAAGGAGGAAAACACACCTCTTTCAAGCTTGGCTGGATTTGAAATTATCTATTGTCATGCTTCCTCTAGCTCAGCATCCTCATGGGCTGTTCTTAGTAACATCTTCATTTTAGGATTATATAGTCTATTTAATGCATATGCAGCAGACTTCTAATTGCCTTTGTTGCAGCAATCCTCGGTCATCAAATTTCTCTCTGAAAGGCTGGCACACACTCATGGAAAACTGCTTTTTCCACAGTAGGTTCACAACTGGGGCAAACGCGAGGACCTGGCAGAGAGCGTGGGAGGAGCGGGAGAAAGCTGGAACACCTCCGGTGAAGCTGGTGGATGGGAGAGCACAGCCTAATCCCTACGCTATGCATAAAAAATATCAGAAGCAAGAAAACAGGACACGTTTGCCAAAGCTGAAGTAGTGGTGCGTTCACAGGCAGAAGTAGGTCAGATATGAGAGGGTAGTTAGTTCAAGGACTTATGACTTACAAATGCTTTTGGAGTAAAGTTAACCAAGTTGAGGAAGTTTCTTGGCTAAGATGATGTTGCTTTTCCCCCCGATGCATCGTTTCTGGTGGAATCAAAGTGGAAGTGTAGAAGCCCTTTGAGAGCTCACATGTATGGAACAGAGGCAGTTCTATCATTTTGTTTACAATTGTTGACCATTGAATTAAAGTGGAATTAGATAAGCTACAACTAGTACGAAATGGTTCTCCATTCAATCTCTTATCCTGTTTCCTTCATTCAAAGCTTGGCTGAACCGGACGTGTGTATCTATCTATCTACCTATCTCTCTATCGCAATCATATGGCTTTTCGAGCTTACTTTATCTATTTTTTGTATTCATTTCTCAGTAAAACTTTTTAGTCCATTAGGGTATCTAGCTCTTCTTAGCTAGCAAAAGCAAACCTTACTCCTATTTACATCATACACACACACTGACAGCATCATTCATCTTGCACCACTACTTCAACTTGACTTAGCAAGTGCTGGAGAATGGTGGTAGAGCAGTCCTTATGGGTTTATTTAACTATAATATAAACAGTTGTGAAAAACAAGACTCGCGTTCAAACACTGGAAAAGCATCTCAACCTTGTTTTCTTTCTTTAATTGGCAAAAAAGCACCACTACTGTCTTTCTCTATGACGACAGTAAGATTATGTCTTATTAAAAGCTATGTGGCCACCATCCTCCCCATAACCTAAGTTACTTCTGTCTTCTGACTATCTAAGACCCATTTATTCCTTATGTGAATTTTTTGCAAAGGAAAAAGTCTTATCAAGATCAAGAACGTGTCCTGTCAGATTGGGCTATTGAGCCAAAGCATGAAACCTGAACGTTGGAAAAGTCCGGACAGGACGCTGCGTGTAAGACTCACTTCTACCTATATGACCGCTGCCCACTGGCCAGAAAGCAATAGGTAATTGGTAAGAGAACAACAGCCACGGGGACGGTCACCCGCCGCCTCTCCAGGGCCTCTGGCTTTTGTATCGCAAGCTTTTATGTGAATTGTGGGACTTGGAGAACAGTTACTTATTACCTGTGCTCCTCCCTGAAGAAGAATAATATCAACCATACTCTTCGAGTGGCAGAAGGTCACAGCCGTAATGCTGAGCAGCCGTTTTTCAACAATAGCCTGAAATGTGTCTCTCCCGTTACCCTTTCTCCCCAGAGGTGCTGTTTCTAGCTTTGCCAAACCATATAAATCAATGACTACCACGTTACCGTATCAGCATTTTTCAGCTTTCTTACACAGGAAGAGGCACCATCTCTAAAAATAGTCTCCAGTGAGAAAGAATTCCTTTTTCTCATCAATACCAACTCCACCAAAGCCTAACTTTTTGCCACCATCTTTTAAGACAGGAATTAAGAAAACATTTTGCCACTGAGTTTTAGAAAACCCTCCGGAATCAGGTTTAGCATCAGCTGAGGTTGCTGCAGCGAGGGACATATATGCAATTGTTATCATATATATTTTGCTAATATTGTGCATATTTTTAGCCTGTGACCTATATTTAACAAATATATGCAATGTGACACATGCCATCAGAAATTAGACATGTCGTTATGAAAATATAAAGAACGTGACACGCACCATTAACACATGTCAAAAATCATTAGAATCCTTCTCCATTAAAGCTACCCAAGCACTTCTAAAATGAGGAAGCCCAGTCTCTTTATAAACACATTGCCTAGCTGGTACACCTTTTATTTTGTCTTATAAAGGCTCCTGGCTAAATTCTGTGTCATTATTCTATATTCTTTCTTTGCTGACATTACATCCAGTCTTTCCTGTAATATATGGTCGGAAAAGTGGCAGCACAGAAGCATGTTTCTGGTAGCACTTGGCACATGCTGATGGGATTTATGTAGATTAAAATGCAAACCAAGTTGATAATCTAATGCAAAGTGTATTTCAGCCCTAAATCAGAAGCAGAAAATGCAGCAGTCCTGTTTTCTCTCTTACTAAGTCTTTCAAGAAGTCTTGAACTTTGCTCTTCTTCCCCTTAAAAGCAGGTGATCCAGTTCACGCTTTCTCCATTCTGAGTACAAAGTAATTAATTAAAATTAAACTCCTAGAAGTGTTAGAGGGGTTGCATCAACAACATGTGTTAATATCTCCAGTGCTATCAGAGTCATCTCCGCTTTAAAGAGGCTCTTTGTTACTAGGAAAAAGTGGATGAAAACCACTTCCAAGCCAAATATCTTGTTTGGAAGGGCTGTGTTAACAACTGGGTATTAACAAAACCCACCTTTGCGATCGCTCAAGAGTTTATCAAGGAATAATAGTGTATATATATATATGTATTGTTATTAAGGGAATAATAACGCTTTGAGCATCAGGTCGGGCACGTGCAGAGGGGACCTCTGAGCTTCTGCGGAGCCAGGCAGGGGAGATGGGCTGAGATACCCACATGCAGCAGAGAAGCGGAGCTGCTGCTGGATTTGGCCCTTGTGCCTGCTGACCATGCGTTTTGACACCCAGGGTAATCCTTGTTCTGCCCTGTCCTTTCCCATTTTTCACCTTTGAAGATCCTTCTTTGGACCTGGGAGGGGAAAAACGTTATTTTTGCTCTTTCCAGATTTTGGGGAGGGAAACATGAGGCCGCAAAGCTCCTTCAGGTTATCGCCTTTAGGGATGCTGCCAAGATCAGCCCCACCCTCAGTCAGGACTGTGGGAGGACGGGAGTTCCCGGGGCTCCCCCGGGATGGTTTGGCACAAGGGAGCAGAGGAAGAGGATAAAGCCGGGCTGGGGACACCGTCCTTTTTGCAGAAGGTGGCAGAACGAAGGAGCATCTGTCCTGTCGAACTCCTAGCGAGCGGGTAAATAAATTTTAAAAGCTTTGTCAACGTCAATTTGCTTCCAGCCTTCCCTGACTTACAGTCCGAGATGTCTTAGGAGCCGTCCTCAAGAACTTCCGATCCCAAGATCTCATGCTCTATTTGTCCCTGGTGACTGCCGGCCTTTGATTCATTAGCGCAGACAAACTGATTTCTTTCTGCCCCTTTCCTCCGCACCCTGAGCTGCGGATTTGGCTTTTCTGTGCGCACGAAAACATGTCCTAGGAAGTCCTAAAATGAAAAATGTTTACATCACAGCTTGCTTGCTAGAAAAGTCTTATTCTCTCCTGACACATTGATCTTTTTCACACTGCTTTTGTTCTCTTGTTAGCATACACAGCTGCCTGCATTATGCCATGCCGAATGTAGCACATGCAGGATGGGCTTGTCAGTGTGTCAGGCTTGAAAACCTATGATTAAAAATTATGTTGCTCATTAGTCATTGCAAATCAAACTGAGAACAATGCTCTCTGGCCAATTTGTAAACAAACATCCTGTTCAACCTGTTCCGCGATTTCTCTTTAAGGAAGAGAATAGGAGACCAGCTCATAAATAAATAACTCTCTAATTCTGCTGGAGACACATACTCAGGGCAGCTTACTGGATGAATAAATATTCCATAATTTCATTTTCTACAAAATTGCCTCCTATGAATTTTGGCTTCAGATATGCCTAATGCCAATAATGATTCATAAATATTTTATGAAAGCGAGCACAGTGTATATATGTGTGTGTGTGTGTGATGTATGCCTGTTCTCATGTGGACAAAGAATTATCATTAAAAGTAACAAATTAGTATCCTGAGAATACTGTTAAGAACATCACACTGGTGAAAGAAACCTCAGTCGGAAGACAGATGCATGTTCCTCTTCTGTTTCTGAACGCCCAAAGCCTACGTGACAAAGTGTCAATATTACAAAAAAGGAATTTCCAGTATAATTTCTGCATATTTTCTCCTCCACAAACACTTCTTCATTTCTCTTGGGCACCTGGAGGTCTAGGAAGAGCTTTGAAATCCGTCACATAATTCCCTCACGTATGTAAATTAACATTCATGGCCACAGACAAGGCTGAATTCAGACACCAGTCCGTGCCGGAGAAAAGCCCATTTTCTTAGACTTCCAGCAGAGTTGAAGAGAGCGGATGATGGCACAGTGCCGCAGACATTCCCACCCTGTGCGCGCAGGAAAATAGCTGCTTATGTGTAGAAAGAGAACCCGGAGTAGGTATGATATTGTATATATGAAGGTATTAAATTAACGGAGCAAACTCCATCGAGGCAAGGCTGCAGTCCCCATCCCATCTATTATTACCAGCCTCTGTCGTAGGTGAATCGCTTTGAGCACTTCTGAATCTCGCCACAGCGTCACTTGACTTGCAACGCAGCCGTTTCCTTCCGGTCGGAAAAATGCTTCCAGATTTGGTTGAGAGCACGGGATTTGGTAAGCGGCCGATCTCCCCGATGTCCCATCCTCTCTGCGAAGGAGGCCGGAGCAAACTCCGGAAAAATGAGCCGCCGGGGTCTCCAGCAGACAGTTACAAGACAACACGCTCCCGTAGAAATACCCCTCCTTGCTGTTGTTAATTAGAGGTTGTTCAGTACCCAGAGGCATGAAGGTTTATACTCTTAAAATGGTCCTGTTTGTTTTAGTTGTTACTGGACCCATTGAGAACACTGCTATAAATCTTGACTTAATGTTCTTGATTGATTTAGTGACATTTATGTATCTACAAAGGGATTGCAACATGTGAGTGAGTGCAAGCTGACATGTAGTTCCAGCCTGAGGACTAAGAAAATATTTATTTCGGTTTTTGTTTGCTGATATGTTTCGAAGCAATAAGTGCTATGCGATCTATATCTTGATTATATTTTAGTTCATCACGTTAGCATCTATTTTGGTTTGCCTGTTAGTTTTCCAAACGGTGTTCTTTACCCAGTAGACCACAATAAATCATCTGCATCTGCTATACTCTATTATCTTGCTCTCTTATAGCTCCCAGACCACAGAGCCAACAGAAAAGGAAAGACCCTTCAGAGACGGGCCGGTCTGCGATGGCAGAGCCCTGGCCGTGCCCGGGCACTGGGAGCTCTGGGCTGCTCCCTACTCCCCAGTGCACTCTCCTGAACTTTCTCCAACAGAGGACGTGTGCTTTTGCAAAAGTTCAATGCCGATGCTGCATCCTATATTCCCCAAGACTGGGTAAGTCCCACTGCCTGCATGCCCTGATTCCTTAAAATTGAGCAGAAAAAAGAACATTTCTGTCCAATCGTGTTACGTGGTGCACTGTGGTGTAGCATGGAAAAACATCTCTTTCTGGTTTCAACTCAAATGTGTGTGAATTCAGCATACGAGCAGAATATTATTTACTTTTATAGTATTACATCACTTAATGCTCCTTTTGTATTCCTATCTGGAGGTCCCAGTTGAGCAGGGCAGCTCTGCTCCGAGCACCGTTAGGGAACTGACATATGACGACCTGTACAGGCATCAGGTCTGATAAGCAGAGGCTTTCCAGTTTGAAAGGACAAAGGTCATATTCTTCCAGATAAGCCAATTGACAGTGCCACCTGCATTTTATGCTCAGGAGGTTTCCACCTCCAAATAAAAGCTCGGGTACCAGCTGAGACCGCATCAAAGAGGGTTCACCAGAATTTCTGTGCAGCCTCTTTTTAAAATGCTGAAAAAAAACCCCAACCCTGTCTCCGTCAAGCTAGTTTTCCTATTCAGGACTTCTCCTGCTGTTTTTAAACTTACGTATCAGACAAACGAATATTCAGCCTGTTTCCATCAGATTCAGTTCTTTAAATTCTCTGCAAATCTGAAGCAACTAAAATAGCAAAACGGAGAACTTACCTGGCATCTTGGAAATTTTTACTGGACTGATTTGTAACATTTTTGCCATTCTCACTCCTTGCATAATAAAAATGGTGAATATAAGCTGCAAAAAAATGTTAGGGAAATATATTAAATACAGGTCATAACAGAGCCGCAGAAAATTAAGGCTGCGCTACCAAGTATGAGATTACCTATATCAAAGCCATTTCTGAGCGGCGTATCTTGCCTTGGAAGACCTCCCATAGGCGAGAGCCCAGAGCCCACACAGACTGTCCATCCCATTGCTTTACTCCCCATTTCTTGAAAGCAGCTTTTTCCTGGTATCTAAACAGAATTTCAGGATGCGACAGGGCTTCCTTTTGTTACACTCTTCCAGGACATGAAGTACACTCTATTTACCTTTTCTGCAAGCGAGTATGTACTGGAACACTTCTATCATATCATTCTCTAAGTTTTTGCTTTGGTTTTTGCTTTTTTTTTTTTTTTTTTTTGGTGTTTAACATTCCTTATTTAATGAAATTTACTGGTTGTCTCTTCCACTTGCTAGGTCATTCCTGTTACCCTCCTTACCTCGGTCTGTAAAACTACACCTTCAAATTTTCTTAGGGCCAAACCAATGCTCAATGAGTTTTCTATTCAATTGTCCAGGTCATTAATAAAGATATTGGATACTGCTCCTATAGAATCCCATTTGATGTACCTTTTGCTTTTGATAAGGAATCATTAATTCTTTAAATATGTTTGTCTATTGAGTTTTGCAGCCAATTCTTGTTTCATTAGATTTTGCTTTCCAAAAACTTAATAATTATCAAACTGCTAAATTATAGGAAAGTCAAGAAATGGGAAAATTTGACCAAACAGAAGTTTGCAATATTTTCCATAGCCCTGACTCCTCAAAGACCTATTCCTTTGCTGAATTACATCTCAAAAATGATTGCTTGTATGCTTTAAGTCAAGTCTGAAATAATTTTAGGAATTAAGCCGTCATTAAGACCGGAGCATTTTGAGAATACTGCCTAAACTCCAAGGCAAAATACTCCATTACAATAGCATAAATAGTAATGACGGTAAACTAGTGTTTTCAGTAATGTTAACAGTAATGCTAATTACACCAGCAAATCTTTCTTCATCAGCCATGTTCTCCTCGTGGTCTTGAAGTAAGGAAGATTATATTTTGAGGTATGTGGATAAAACTCTATTGTTTCAGTAAATAACAGTGGATGAGATATGAGCTATGTATGCTAATAAGCTCCTTGTTAAAACAAATGTATTGATGGTAGTATTGTCTATTGAGACAACATGATATATAGACAGCTGGATCATACATAATTTAAACTGTTCTCACTTTACAAACTTGACAACTGAACAAATATAATTGATTAATGTATTGCAATATTCATTCCATTAGTTAGAATATATATCCAAAATTGAAGATGTCAATCAACTAAAATGAATGCATGTTTTCATAGAGCGCTGTGATTCCTTTTATTAAACCAAGAAAAAAAATCAATCACTATTTTTGGATTCAGATTAAACAAGAGCGTGACTCCTGCAAGTTATGTGGCAATAAATATACATGTTTATTTTAGTCATGCTAGAAAATTACTCTGGATACCTTTGATCTATTTAATAGGTAAGAAAATAAGCTATTTATGATAGCAGCGTCTATAAACACTTTAAACAAATAGTTTCACTGACGTATAGGTACAGGAGATACTCACGCCAATTTTACACTCCATTGGTTCCAGCAAAAGTTAGTCTTGATTTAGGCCAGCGCAAAAGAGACTGGAGAGTCCCGTATTTTAACTGCTGTCTTTCACATGCTGATCTGCAGCTCCCGAATTGCTGGATGAATAATTCTGTGGCAAATATTGCAGGTTCTGTCTGCATTTTGGTAGTAATTTACTTCTGAACCTTGGGAATAAAAACAGAAATCTGTCATAAACAAAGCACTCATTTCTTTCGTCTGGAGCTCTGTCTGCGCTCGCCGAGTGGGTCTGCTCCGCTCGGTGTGTGAAGCACGCTTTAAGGCACTTTCTTTTCCAAAAGGAATGCACAAACACTGTTTTAACAAGTTTAGATTTCCCGACGCCTGCTCTGAGCTGAAGGCGTGGTACGACGCCGCACACACGGCCGAGAGCGATGGGCAGCTCGGACCGGAGCAGACGTAACCCGTCGCGGGCATCGGCTCGAGCCGCGGTGGCACACGCAGCAAACCCTTCTTGACAGGTGACAAGAGACAAAGCCAAGGAAAATGGGAAGGAGGGGACTTCGCCAAGAAACCGAGATCCACGGTTCGTAAGGGTCTTGAAGTGATTTGTCTCATCTCGCCTGGCCACTCAGCACCTTCTTCCTTTTTCTGTTAAGCGTCTCTATATAACCCAAGGGAAGGATGAGTGATGGTTTGAACATTTATTTGCATGGAGTATTTGAGGTTTGACCTGTCTCCGACATCTGTTGCTGCCTTAGACACACAGACTGTATTGGGTTTCTGTGGCAAGGTTTTGGTAGTGGGGGGGGGGTTACAGGGGTGGCTTCTGTGAGAAGCTGCTG
>JANZLQ010000037.1:21556977-21594630 GCA_026212715.1 Elanus axillaris | reverse complement strand
CTGTCTAGCGAAGAGGGGGGGAGTGATAGAACGACTTGGTGGGCACCTGGCGTCCAGCCATGGTCAACCCATCACACAGACACAGAGTGTTACTGTGGTCCCTCCTCATACATGGAGAGATAAAGGTATGAAAGTCCACATGTGCGTAGGCTATAACTTTATAACTAAATGTATATTATTATATTGAAATTAGATACATTATTATACTGTTATTATAATATAGAAAGTATTATATTACTTTTCTATAGAAATTGATATTATTATATAGAAGATACATTATGATATTCCACTATATACCCTACACTTATTGAAATAAATGGAATAGAAATTCTTACTACATGTCAACAAACCTCTTCCAGCTGGAGTCAAAGCACAGGTGCTCAGTGTAGTCCTCTTGAGAAGAAGAAGGTTATCCCAGTCCCAGGGAGTTTACCATGGTCACCTCTGCTCCCCATCCGAATGGGATCTCGGTGACGTGGCATTGCCGCAGTGCAGGAGGGTTTGGGAAGGGACGCAGAGAGTGATGCTCTGCCTTGGAAGAAGGCAGCAAATAAACCCACTCAGCCGAGCATGATAAAATACACGCACAAAAGGCTACGTAATATATACCTAACCACACTGCGACTTTTGAAAATTAACACTGCTTACGATTTATTTCCTCAGCTTTAACCTGTAGCAACAGGCCTTGACATGCTCTGCAGCAAATGCGCTCAGTACTGCAGAGAATTTTTGCAGGCCAAATTTTCTAATACTGTTACCTGGTTCTCCAGACAACCACACCAGAGATTTCTGCCAGGTTATCCTACCTTCGTTGTGATACAGCAGACCTGCATATCTCCTCGGAATATGACTAAATATAAAACTGCACAGTGATTGATGGACAAAGAATTATCTAAATTCTTTGATTTGACCTTCTCACGCTGTTACCTGTTGTACAGCGATATGGTGCATGCATCTCTGCATGTCATAAGATCTTGATCTCCTTCATCGTGGCTCTGTGGTCCAACACAACAAGCTCCGCACAACTTCTTGCAAAGTATTTTGCAGCAGCGAGACCTGGGAGGAGCTCTGGCTCCAGGGTCACAGCTGCCACGTGGATTAATGCAGATTTTCCTTCTTGCGGAAGGATTAACTCCCTGCAGAGAGCTGAGCAGGAGGGCGAGACCCACCACCTGCAGTTCCATTCCTGGTTTGCCCACAGTTAGCTCTTCAAGGTGGCTTCAGCTCATGGGCTCGGCTTTGTTCCAAACACATCCTTCCATTTTCCACTCTCCTTTTACAGATCTGGGCACACTCAGTGCAGCAGAGAGCGGGGAGCACTTTGTGGGGTCAGTGGAGATTTTGGGGGCCAGGGATCCAGGCTGCGAGGGCCAGCTGCAGAGTTCTGGCTTCACCGTCCTTTAGGGTGAAGTAATTTGAATAGTTGTAAAACTGGCAGCATCTTGTTCACATTTAAAAAAATAAATTTTAAAAAGTTGTTAGGCAAGATAAGCAGTCTACGGTGTGATCTTCTCTTCTGCCTGCGAAAACCTTATTCTTGCAAAGATATGTGGTATTTAACTATTGCTGTAGACTGATACCTTACACAATTATGGAATCTTTATATTTATGTGAAAACCAGCAGCTGTGTTAGGAGAGAGAAACAAAAAGTCTCTTTATTACATCGAATTAACAGAGGCATTGCTATGTTTCAATATGAGAACCCTTGCTATACCCACAGCTCAGCTCTTTCAGGAGTGGGCTGTGCTATGGCCAAGTCCTGGGCAGGGAAGGCGGGAAGGAAAGGAGATGCTACACAATCCTCCACTCTAACTACTGCCTGAGAACATTTCTTGCTGGTCCATTTTTCAAAGCTGAAAGCTTGTCCCTTTTTATGTTCTTTCAGGTATTAGCCATCTTGAAAAGAGAGAGGAGTGAGGAGCAAACAGCTCGCACGACACAGCAGGCAGTATTTTCCCTCCCAGTTGCAGAGGGCTCTGACAAACGTCCATTCATCACCCCCCAGTAATTTGGTAGATGCTAGATGAGGGTTTTCTTTGCATGTAATCCCACAAATTCCTTAGACAAGAGCTGGGCAGCAGTGGGGTGATGAGGGTGCGGGCTCTGGGCTGGCTCATGTCGCAGTGATTTGTGGAGGACACAGAAGGGGGACTCGGGGCAGCGGAAGCGATAAGGAGCGATGGCATTTATCAGCTGTTCGAGAGGGAACACAGCCCCTGAGCAACTTGGTAAAAGCACAGGAGAGTTGTTGGGCCAGCCACTGAAAACCGGTTATTTTCCAAAAAGCAGCGGGGAATTCTTGAACTGGAGAAAACCCAGGCCACGGAGCGGGATGAATCCCCTCCCTGCCAGCCCACCCCATGCCAAACAGGTGATTTCCTGCAAGCCCTGCTTCGCCATCCGGCAGGTTTCATGGCTTCTAGGTTGAACCAGCCCTACAGGGTTCATCCCACGCCCTGGAAAAGCCATCTTCCTTCCATCGCCTCTTCGTGAGCCTGCTCCCTCCCGCCAACACAGCCAGAGCTTTTCCCAGGGATTTTTCCCGCTGTCCCACCCATTGCTCCCAGGCTGCCTTCCTTCCCCAGCTGTCCCAGCAGATGTAGTCCCCGTTCCCTGCCACAAAATGGCATCCAGGAGAGCAGCAGCAAGCAGGTCTCCCCTGCCTCCGCCCAGACGTATCTTTTTATGTAAACCATAAAATCTGCAGTACATATATGGCAAACTGTGAACAACGCAAACAGCTCAGCCATCCGTCACAGCACCATATGGCTGGATGTAAAATATAGGTCCTAAAGATGATATTATAATGAACAGAAATTAGTGTCTTCACTATTATAAATAATTAAACCTTTGTAAATGTATAGCTATATATAAGTATGCGTGTCCCCTTCATTTTTTTGTTTATGCATATATACACGTATACAAACTCAGATCTAAACGAAGCAGTTGACTTAATACAAGTTTACAAAGAAGAAAGGTACAGACCACCCACAGGAATACGCTTCAGAGGGTCACAAACCAAGCAGAAAAAAACCCTGAACTGATTTCTTTTCTTTAAACTACCTCTTTCTTAAGATTTCAGGAACTGAAGCGGTCTATAATAGTGCTGATGGTGAATGCACTCATCCTGCACTTACCTGTGCCTGCTCTGTTGTGTTCCCAAACGGTTTCCAGATCTGCTCCGCTTCTACTCTGCAACACCACGAGAACTTTACAGCAGGATGTCCACCAAATGCTAGGCAGGAAAGAAACCAAGTGGAGAATTTTACCAAGTTTGTTAATCCTAACTGATATTTCTAAGGATAAACCTGATATTGCTGCGGCGTAAATAGGGAAGAAGCGACCTGTTAAGGCACAACCGGCAGACTTCAACAAAGGCAACCAATTCCCCACTCTGCCACAGAAATATCTGGGAGAAAGATGAAGGATGAACACCAGGAAAAAGACATTTTAACAGGAAAGTCCATTAAGCAATACAATTATTTCCATTCTAAAGCTGTGGGATCTCTATCATTGGAAATTCCTAAGGACAGGTATGATGTGGTTAATCCTATTTCTGGGTCGAATGAAATAAATGGCTTCTTGACATCTCTCTACCTGCATTTGCTACAGTTCTGGTGACCTTGATTCAGTATCTCAACCATAAGGCTGTGAGGCTTCCTCCTCTCTGGAGGAACTATTTTTCCCTCTTATATCAGAGCACCACTTCATCCCCAATAGGAGTGATAAGGTTGTTGACATCTCAGGACATAAAGAATTGCTGTGGGATAGGAAAGAACCTTTTTCTTATCCATCTATATCTAGACTGCTGGGTTTTCATCTCTAAAAAGTCAGTTTTGACCAAAATGACTAAAGTGATAAAAACAGCTAATATGTTCTTTTCTTTACGTCTTCATTTATCTGTATTTCTGAAAAAAATAGGAAAGCTCTTAAAGGAATTGCTTGGGTAAGATCAGGAAAAGTTCTGGCCACACACAGCTTCTACTGCAGTCATGAATGTTACTTTGCCAATTAGGAGAGAAGAAGCTTAAGTCTCATACTGAGTTCAAAGAGTAGACCTGCATTTTTGGAAAAAAAACCCAAACCCAAACCCACAAAACCAAAACCAGGAAAGACGAGCTCATCGCAGTTCAGCATGGCTTCTTTTTTCCATCTGTAAAGAGGTAACGGTTTTCCTCTTGGCACATTTTCCATGATATCTATAGCATGTAAACCTGTTTCAAGGAGCTGCCGGCAATGGGCTAATACAGTGTAATAGAGTTGTTATCCTTTATTCTGCAGCAGGTTTACAAGTGAGTAAAAATGGTTTATGAATGATACTGAAAACTGGATGTCTTTCTGCCTTTTACACAACATGAAAACAGAGGGACAATCCAGGACCGCAGACAGGGTGGCGTGCACAATTAATGCATTTTGAGGCTAAATTGCCCATGGAATGTACAGATACAGGAAAGCAATGAATCCAGGAGCACCATAAGAATCAAAAGTCCTGAAATGTGGTGTGGACAAAATAATCAGAAATATTAACTGAACGTATTTTTACATCAGCATCTTTTAAGACAGGTATCAAGAAATCACCTTTTTTTTTTTCCTGCTGAAAAATAAGAAATGAGCAGTCAGGTTTATCCCATAATATCAGTATTTAGTGCGGGATTTTTTCAGCTTTACCTCTGGACTAAACAGATCACCAGCTCTGAAATATCTGTGCTCCCTTTCTGAGCCAAATGCTCAGAAACATAGCTTTTTATTCTAGTCTTTATCACAGGGATGCATTTCTTCCCATCAAACGCATGCTGAAACCTCAGCAGGAGTCCTTATTGGCATGAATGCTATATAGACTAATAGTATATTTCATAACTATCATAAGAAGAAATGTATTTTCCCTGGAAAAAAAGGAGAATATTTGGAAATATCCGGGAAACTTCTAAAACTCAGCTACCGCGAGGACAGAATTGGTTACAAACAAGTAAACTGTGCATTTAGAATTTACACACGGGTAAAGCGTGCCTCTGTAAATGACCATTTTCTGCAGCACATGGAGGCAGGAACCCGCCTCTCAGCCTCGATTTTGCGAAATGAAGGCAACCCAAAAGATCAGGAGCCTGGAGAGCAATTAGCACATCAGTGTGATGGGGTTTGTTTGCACTCTTATAATTGTTTTATGAAGCTTGTCTGGTAATTTGGAAAGCAGTTTTTAAATGGATGGTTTTAAGAAAATTGCTAACATATTACAGGCTGGGAAAGACTAATTTGTTTCAATTACTGTAACCCAACATTGTGGAACTTCAGCAACAGGCGAGGGCCCTGTTTTTTCATTGACCTCCGCTTCATCTAATCAGGACCTGGCATAAAGCAATCTGATGTGAAGGTGGTTTATGCTCTGGTGCTAATGGCCGGTAAATCAGACCAGACCTGAGTTTGCTTTATTAGTGCTACTTTTGCCCCTATTACCGATGTTGGACGTTCAGATCCCCTTTGCCAAGGGAAGCTCTGGGAGGGCTCTCCGAGGCAGGGCTGTCATTAAGCGCGAAGCGGGCTCTTACTGTTTCGCAGCATTTCTCTGGTTAGAAGGTACTCGCGCTAAAAAATGCAAAAGCCCCAGCAACTACATCCTCATTATTCAAGTGCTCCTGTGTATGGGGTGTCACGGGCTCTCTCTGGAAGTTGTCTGCCATCCTCATTCTCACAATCTGTTGACGCTTCTTCAGCTGTTCTCCACCACTGGCACCTTCCCGTGGTGTCTGCAGGTTTCCCTTGCTTTAATTTCCTCCTCCAGTATCTTCTTTGCCTAGAAACTTGCTCTGTCTAATCTGCCGCTTCTCAAACTGAAGCCTAAAGTTCTTTATTTTAGAAGAAAATATGACCATTGTAAGGAAACTCAGCGACAACAGCTGGCCAATCAAATATACATAAGGAAGAATCTGCTGCCTGGTCTTTTATAGCTCCCTTTTTCCTGTAGTCATCATGCAACTCCCTTTTTCCCTGGTACAACATTATAGCGTATTACACAACTTGTCTGTCAAAGGCCTTGCCTGAAACACACACTCAGCATTAAACTGCTCCTGACTTCCAGATTGCTGTTGCTCAGGATCAGGCATTAGCTTAGATGTTTGTTAATCGATAGGTTTCAGGTGTAAAGCACAAAATAAAAAACATTAACAAGAGGAAAAATAACAGGATTGAGCTAAAACTGAGGTTTGCTGCAAGCCAAGGAGCAGCACTCGGCTGTCTTGTCCTCAGAGCGAAGCAGGGACCGTATTTTTAGAGACTCTGCTCTGCTGCTTTTCACAAATTCAATTCTGTTTATTTCTCCTAAGAAAAAGCTCTACTGGGCAGGTGGGGGAGAAAGCAAAATTCAGCTTACTGCTAGGCCCTTTATCCCACCTCTGTGGATATTATTTGTGATGTAAGTACACGGTCTAGGACAAAAGTGGATACTCCACGTCTTTGTCCAAAAGACAATCGAGACAATGTTTAAATACTGCAAACGTTCCTTAAGTCCACACACAACACTGCAATATGCATAAAAATGACTATAATGTTCTATGACATAATAAAAATAATCTTGCAGCATATTTCTGTGCTAACAAAGATGAAAGAGAGGCTCAAAGACATCACTCACTTCGGGTTGACTGAATTTTGCACCACTTGAATCAATTTGCATTATCCCAAATTTAATGTACTGCATTGCATTAATTTAGAGAACTGAACGCGTGAGTATGATCAGCAATATAGTAACTAATTCTTTATATGGTAACCAAGTTACCTGAAAAACAGAGTTATTTCATATTTCCAAGTAGAAATAATCTGCACATTTATGGCTCTTAATGACTAGATCAAGTGGAAAAACTGAACGCATATCCATCAGGGATTGTATGCATAGTTAATTAAGTATGAAATAATAGATGCCCGATTTCTACAGGATAGGGTAAACATCCAATTAAAATAAGATGCAGTGTACACTTTTCCTTCTCATTAGTCAAAGCATAAAGCATTTTAACATTTCCTAAATAATTTACTTGTATTAAAATAAAGTGAAATGCTTAAAACATTAATAGGGTACTTTACAATGCTGTAGTCAATAACTTGCTATATGAAGGTAACGTAAATAATTCATGGCTCTATTCAGCAGAAACAGCCTGCAGTTCTCAGCAGAGCAGGGTCCCACCAAGGCGAGGGACAGGCGCCTGGCCAAGTTACGCTAAAATCACAATTAAACCCTCACAGGCAGTGGCAAAACCCACTGGCGGCATAAAACTCAGTGACCTGAGCCTGCGGGTGACAAAAGTACCCGGTGGAGCTCCCGCTGCTCCGGGCTCCTCCTGAAGGAGACCGTGCCCAGGACCAGCCTCTCGTTGGATATGGGTCGCGCCACGCCATGCCCTCAGCTCTTGGTCAGCTCAGCGTAAACGTCAAAAACGGGACCGGTGCTTTTTGGACGCGGAGGAAGACAGTCTCTTTTAACCCAAAGAGAGTCTAAAAGGACAAAGTGGCAGGGACCAAAGGTGGGGGCTGCCGAGCCACCTTCCTAACGCCAAGCCGGGGCTCTCCATGGCACGTCTGCAGGTAGCCTGGGCGTTGCAGGCCGTCACCCACAGCACCAGCAGCACCGCCGTCCCTCTACCACGCAGTCCAATTCACCGCCTAAATACTTTGTTCCCAAATAAATACTTTGGTCGACTTCCGTAAGCAGGTGGGTGGGGTGTTGACGTAGCCCACGCGTGCTGGACCGTGACCCTTCCCTGGACTGAAGGGCAGAATTCTCATTTTTTGAAAGCCAGATGGGCACAAGAGGTTTTAGAGCTGTGAATTGGAATAGTCTGGGTTACTGACATGCAAAACACAGCAGGCATTTCAGCTTCAATTTTCTGCTAAGAGTCAAGGTATGGATGTTAAAGCTGGGCTCTCTGATGGGAAAACACAAGTACCGACTACCCAAGCAGATTGCTGGATCCAGTGAATCAGGACTGCAGTACATTACCAGTGAGTACATAATAGGTTTGTGCAGTGAAACTGAATTAACATATTCTTCCCATGGATCATTTTGCAACGTAGAGGAAATTTCCCTAAAATGTTTCATTATATGGCTATGGGTATAATAAATAAGCATTAATTTCATAATAAGAAATTATTAAATACCGTCTTTTACCAAGCGATGTAGGTAACATCCTACTAAAACTTAGATTTACAGCTCAGATAATATATAGAAACATGGCATTTGGCTGGGACAGCTTTTAAGATTTTTCAAATGCTAGAATCACTTTTCATTAAAACTGTGACAGAAACTGAGAAACTGGCGCAGTGCCTTTTTTTATATGTACATTAAATCATGCATTTTGAGGCAGGATTTTTACTTTTTTTTCTCTTTATAGAAGTCATGTACAATATCTTCCTTGAGTCACACCAAGATCCATCTGTATAAAGAAAGATACGTTCGCCTTGTAAAAAGGTGAGCCTTAAAACCCTACTGCCCCAAACCCTCGGTCGCTCCTGCCCGTACGACGCCCCAGGGCTGGCTGCTTTGCCTAATTGAGAGATGAAATTACTGCAAGGCAATAGCGGACAAGGCTGTGCCAGCCTTGGCGGTGCTGGTGAGCAGGTGGGAAAACGTCTTTCTGGATAAACGGGTGCAAGAAAGGGCTTGGCACGGAGGAGAAGCCCTTTTTTTTTGGTAGGTCCCCGGTGCTATTAACCATGCAATGCTGTACAAAACGGCGGGGACTCTTTTTTCTTCTCTCAGAACTTGCTGTGTTGCAGCACCTTTTCTTTGCTAGTTATACTTTTGTGAGAAACTGTTCTTATAAAAATGCGTTTTAAGGACCTTTTGTGGTATCTTTTTGAAAGCTGGGTATCATAAGCCTGGGAAAGAAATTAAAACCAGCCTTAGTCCTGAAAAGACCTTTGCCTCAGGGAGCGGCTCGTTATTTGGAAACAGAAAAGATGATTTGCACAAAACAAAGCAATTCAAGCTGACAAATTCTGCCTGCGGTCTCCAGGGCCTGGGTAAGGTGAGGGAAGAGGAACGCAAACCTTTCCTCGGGCTGCCTGTGCAAAACTGGCTCTCCTTGGCCACGATGCAGGCAGGGTCGCTTTGCCTCCCCACCTTCGGTTTATGAGCATCACTGGAAGCAAACATGCTTTTCTTTTCCATGAGGACCCCGAGAAAAAAAAAAAATAAAATGCAGACACCATCATCTTCCTCTTCCCAAACTATTCTGTCGCGACGCAAAAGGAACGGACCCACTCTCACTGCCTGCAACTGGCTTCGTTCTACAGGAGTCTCATTTCTATGACAAGGCTGGTGGAAGCCTAAATTAAATTTGGGACCTAATTTTAAAGGGAATCTCAGCCTCCTGAGTAAACAATAGATGGAGCCTGCCTATTAAATCATCATGTTTTAATTAAATTCTTTGCAGCTTGTGAGTTCTTTGAACTGAGCTAGGTGATAAATGCATTGTAATTTTAATAGGGTTATATTTTGTGCTAAACTCACATAGAGCAGTGACACAAGATATATACTGTGTTACCACAAAATACTGCATGGCATTTTGCTGATAACTGCACCCTTAGTATATGACAGGGCAGCTTCGTGGAAGAAGCAAAGGTAATGTAAAGTGGGTTATTTGCAATTACAGGCTTAAAGATTCAGAAGCACCTGAGTATTTGTGGCACTTGCAAAAAAACCCCACCCCAAAGCCATATGTTCTTCATATTAATGATTCAGGCTCCACTGAAACCAGAGGGAAATCCACCTACTGCTTCGAAAGGCTTTTGGATCAGGCCCTTAGCGTGCTATTGAAATAAGAAAGTAAAACAGAGAAGAAATTCACACCAATGCAAGAGACAAGCATGGCTTCTCTCAATAGTACGTGAAATAGTATTAGGTCTGAATGAAAGAGGCCCAAATCAAAATACTGACAATTCTATTTTACTTAAACACCACAGTGAGGCTTAGGAAGTTGATTAGAAAGAAAGAAAAAGTTGTAACTTTAAAATGACCTCCAGCACCATCACCGAATATCTCTGCTTCTTTATCACAGCCTTTGTGAAGCTATCTTCCCACAATGCTACCGGCATCATAAAGTTTCCCAGTAGGAAATATGACACACTCTTAAAACATATGTCAGAGATTTCCAGAATTGCAAACATGGTATTTTAGATGGTGAGATTCCCTTCCTCATAAAAGCATCTTTAAATTGTCTGACAGAGAAAATTCATATCAGGAATAAAATCCTGGCCCCAACGGAGTCAATGAGTTTTATGCCTGATGCAAGTGGAACCAAGATTTCATCTCCGCTTTTTACAGTTATTCCTGTACGTAAGTACATGCTGATCGTGTCAGCATCTGCCTCGACACCGAGGGGGATGAACGAAAGGGGCCGTACCCTGCCTCCGAGCCGGAGCCCACCGCGCTTCCCTCTGCCCACGCCTCCCCGGCCTGCGGAGGGGTGCAGCTTCAGAAACCTGAAAATAAGAAAACGAAATAAGGCACGAACCCCGTACACCGACACGTGTGACTGATGCTTAGGAACCATAATATATAATACCATAGTTGATAGGTTTCTGCTTGTAGAGACCTGATTATTCCACCTGGATAGTGGCTTAAACAAAAGAACAACCAGACAAAAGAAATATATGTGCAAAGTCCAAGAAGCAGGCTATTATTTTCAATAGAGGTGTTGTGGTTTTTTTTTTTCCCCTGGCATTAGCTGCAGTAAAATGAATCATGCAGAGCAACATTTTTCACAAACCCCAAACATCCTACATTCACATAAAACTGATGTACACCAGGAATGTTCACTGGGCTGTAGAATGGGAACAAAGAGGGCTGCAGACATACAATTTGTCATCCTGATTTTATATAATAACAGGATATAAGCATATAAATGGATAGGTTTGGCAGGTGAAAAGGAAAATTACAGGGAGAGAGGAATACTGTAGCTAACTCAACAGTAGCCATATCACCAATAGATCCTTTTGCCATTTGACAGCTGTCTTACAAAAGGGCTGAAAAATCACATTTACTCAGATCAGCCTGAACTCTCTCCCGGTTATTTAGGACTCCGCATATTCTCTGAAAAAACCACCATTTTCAGCTTCTGACTTCAACTGAATTACCATGAAACGCGGATATTTGGAGATGTGCTTTCTGAACCTTCAGCAATAGGTCTGAGCGATCAGGTGCTCAGGTCAGCCCTTTATCTTGCACGCAGGAGTCTGCATCGCCACGTGAGAAAAGTCTCTTTTCCTACCCAGAAACAGGAACGAGCACGGTTTCTTTTTGCCAGCCTGATAGCAATACTTCTTTTAGAGATCGGTGGGTGGTCAGCGCGCAGAGGAAGCCAGCGAGCTTGAGAAAATCTCTTCCTTCTGCCGGGGAAACGGGGAGGGAAGCCCACGAGGGCTGCGCTCCCCAGCGTAGCAGAGCCCGAGTCCGTTCCTCTGCGGAGAGGTGCCGGAGACAGGAACGCGGGAGCGAGCCAAGGAAAGGCTCGGTAAATCTCTGACAGATTGCTGCTGCCGCTTCTTTTCTGGAGGGCTCGTTTTGTAGCGCACTGAGAAACTTGTAATACTGGACTGAGCTGAAGTGGTGACATTAAACTAGGTCCTTGTGCTTCAGGCTAGGGCTAGCGTTTCACCCAAAATCAGATCATGAATAGTGCTAACTTTGTTGTTGACAGACCTTTCATTCATTGCGAGCAGGTGCTCGGGGCACTTTTCTGATGTTGACCTGATCATTGGCATTTGGGGTAAGGAACTTGGAGAAGAGCATTATTTACTTTCACTCCAATGAGATGACATTTCTGTGAGCCATCTTCTCCTGGTGAGATAGGATTTGGGGGAAAGAAGGATATTATGTAGTGCGATAGGATGTCATTCTTTGAAACTATTTTTTTTTTTTTGTTTTGCCTTGTTTTCCAGAGTTTTGTTGAACAGTCCCTGTGCTGGGGGAATTTTTTTAAAGGGTGTTGACCAAACTACTGATTTTGCAATCTCGAGCGTTCGTACATATGGGCTATGGATTTTAGACCTTCACCTATCTGACAAGCAGATGCAGTCAGGTAGATTTGATGTTTATTTGAATTGAACTGCCTTTAAATGGAAGAACAAAACTAGTGGCTTAAAACCCTTTCTTCTGTATATGATTTATCCATTAGGCCAGCTGAAAGCAGAGATAGCAAGCCAGCCAAATACATACATATATACATATAGACATAAGGTCAGAGAAAGAGAGAACGTGAGGTAGCTATTACAGAGGGAATAACTCATGTTTATAAAGGACTGAGGACAAGAATAATGGATGAACTCAACAAAAGCCATTAAAGCATCAACAGTAACCTCGGCAATAGTTTAGCCGGCTTATACTAATGAACTCTGAGTGGTTCACCTCGTAATAAATGGATAATGAGTATATAAAAAAATGCATACATTAATATCTTCGCAGGTTAAAAAAATTCGTAAATGGTTCCTACATGTCTCTGTGCTCCAAAGCAGTGGGACAGAGTCGGTAGACGAGAAAGCGTAAACTATACCCTTATTGATCCACACGTAAGCACCAAAGGGGCCTTCTTGAATTTTTGTGGTGGGGTAATTTTACAGACTAAATTAGATATATTTGTCTGATCCAGGTCACGTGGAAGTCTTGGTAGGGATGCTACTCTATCTCAATGCAGATTTAAGTGTATTTTTGTAAGTTTGTGTGCAGCTTATTCCAGGTCTCCCTCGCTCCTCCTGGACATACTTCTCATAACTGCTGCCAGCAGCAGGTCGATGGACTTTCACCTCTGTCCGCCTCCATCCAGCAAATCCCACATCTAACTCAAGAGTAAGAAAAAGTAAGGTCTGCCAGGGGAAAACATGTAACTGAAGAAACATTTCTCACATGTGAAATTTAATGCGCAGATCAGCCGTGAGTGACAGGATTCACAGCACGGTGGAGTGGGAGGTTTCACAAACAAGCACCTCAGGGGCCGGTCTTCTCCTCGTCCCTCTTTCAGACAACAGTTAATATAAAAAAAACCTTATTAGAAGGGGACATCTTCCATGCTGCAACCTGTTGCCATTCTGGAAGCATATAAAGTTCCCAAAATGTTCGTTGTGGCCAGTGAAAACTTTCATGCAACGCACTTGTTCAAGGAATATTGGAAACTGGAGCCCTTGGTTATCCCTCACGATATCATGACAATAACATGAAATTGGTATTTCCCAGCCTACTAGTTCACAGGGAAAGATAAGGTTCAATACATCTGTAAAGTAAAAGGGAAATACGCAAGGCTACAAAGAAACCTTTTGCATCTCTTTTGCAAATCCCCCCAAATTTGTGAAATTAATTCTCACAAAAAGACAACTTTGCCCATCTGCGTCAGACACAGAAAGAAAAGAAACCAGTTTTGTGAAAGAGGTGTGACCGGTGGGAAGTTCTATGAGGGTTTTTGTGTGGGTTTTTTTTTTCCCCCCAGGTATTGGGTGAGTCACAGAGGCAGTGGAAAAACCAGCGGCAGCAATCTCCAAGGGTGGAACATGAGAAGCTTCAGACTGTGCAAAGCAGGTTCCCCTATAATCTAATGCAGCTGCCAGCGAGGGCTGGTGCTAGCATACAGATCTAAGGAGTACCCCTGAGCTTTCAGTAGATTTCTTTAATATCTATGCTTTCAGTCAGACTTTTTATTTTCTGTGCAAAACTGCCAAAATATGGGCGAGATTCGAAAACACAGAATAAGAAATCTCCCAGGGAGTTAGCCGAAATAAATATTACGGAAGAGTTCATTTTAAGGGAGTTAATCCACCCAGAAATGGATAGCAGCAAGATATTTAATCATGGCATATCCACTTTAATCACATTTAGAATCCTCTGGAAATTAAGCTTATACAACTTCCTTAATTTAGAGGACAGTATAATGCTTAAGTATTTAATCTCCTTAGGATTGATATTGGACTCGAGCCTTTTGCAGAGTTTCATGAATAGATATAACACTCTTCATGTTAGAAAACTTCAGAAGGCGCTCAAATTAATAAATCATCCATTTCTGGTCCAAACAAGGTAACTTTTTTTTTTGGTACTTTTTACCCTCAAATTTATGATTTGGTTTTAGCCTTGAATATTACCAATTCTGGCATTAAGACCACTGTTCTTTTGTTGGGTCTTTTAGGGAATACATACTCCAGCACGATAGCTCTCTTCATGAACATATGGCTAAATGAATGGACGTAGACCCATCCGACGCCCTTTGCAGAACCTTTACGTTTTCTAGTTTTTAGTCTGTGCCTAGACTTCAGCTGCACTTTAAGCTACAGGTTTATCTTAGTGAGATATAGGATGGCTATGACAGGCCACAAGTTATAAATCATCCATTGCTTTGATTTTGTTTAGCCTACCCTGGATTTCCATCCTGCTGTTCATTTTATCATATAGAGCTTACAAAATTTTATGTGAAATGCCTCAATTCTGGTAATTTATTTCAGAGCAGCTTCAGAACAATATTTAGCCCTGTTCTGTCCTTGTTTCCAGGGAAGGCTTTTAAGTCAGCATGATTGTTGTTGATAGTGCAAGTGATGGAGGAATATGGTAGTCATAAATATAGTATGATTTTTCATCCTTTCCATTTTCCTAATGAGAAGTCTCACCAGCCGATGGACTAAGTATGCTTTGTAGATGGCACACACCCTCAGCCTTCTCCTCCTTGCCAGGAAGGGTAATTCCTGTAACAGCACCGGTCAGTGCTTATTTGCAAAAATAGCTTCCTGAAAACAGCAGGGCTGCATAAGACAGTTACAACTCATCAGTATGAGTAATATGTTTGAATTTGGATCCTAATTAAAATAGCCAGTGCAAAGAGAACAAATAAATGGAAGCACTGAAAATAACACACACAGAAGCAAATTAATAGTAGTAAAAATATTCACTAGTAATTACTTATTTCCCATATCAATCTTTTTTTTTAAAGATCGCTCCAAGTGTCTCGTATACAAGGCTCTAACACCATTCTAGCATTGTACTATGTCCCATAAAACAAGATGACGCCTTGTCTCAAAACGTACTTTGATAATATAGTATTTGGGGTTTTATGCCTAACAATAATTTGATTTTTCCGAATTTATTGATGAAGAAAGGGCCGTAAATTCAGTATGAGTTCATTCACTAAAGAATACAAAATATTTCCTACAAAAAGTGTAGGGAATAAAATTGAAATAATAAATTCCAAACTCATCCAGGCAGGCAAGTTCAATGCTGAAATAAATTCATTGGCAGATTTACAATTAAGTTCCATATGGAATGGAAATAATAATAATTATGAACTCCTAGAAACACTATAGCAGCTTGTATTGTAGATTCAGCAGGGAGAAGTAACTCATATTTAGTTTCAATAAAGGCATAATTCCTGATACCTTCAAATACCTTATAAGAGTGGCTTAATTTAGCATATTCTTTGAGAAACGGAGATCTGTTTAAAATCAAATACTCCTGTAGGCAAAAAAAGGAACTATAAACTATTTCATTTCACAGGCAGGGAAGTTCCTGCAAGCTTCACTTAGGAGAGCCGAGCCGTCCTGCGGCGTGACGCCGGGACCACGCTCCCAGAACACTATTTTTGCCCTATATCAGGCAAAACAGACCCAGGAGGGGAGGTCTGCTGATGGCGGCTGCACTAATTAACCTGATATTTCCCTCCCAGGAGGGCTGTGGGTCAGCAAAGAGCTGCACCGCAGCGGTTCCTGTTCTATAAGGGGGAAATCTCTGGGTATTTTCCTGCACTTTGAGCCCTCGGAACACGTTTTGAAGTGTAGATAATCTGCAAGAATCATATTTGTTTCCTAGTTTTGGGGATGTGAAGCCCCATCATAGAAGCTTCACCTGGATGTTCCCCAACCTACAGGGTTTGCCGCTAGCTGAAGCGGCTTATCAATGCACCCCCATGAACCACCGATGGAAATGATCAAATTAGGCCGTTTCCCTTGGCTCAGATTTAGGTTCCTTCTCTACCACAGCGTTTTATCAGGATGGTTATGAGTTACCAACCGAGCTGCGTGAATCCGTGCCCCTACGCTCGGGTTCACAGGAGGTGCGAGGTGCTGAAACGCGTCCCGCAAGGCACCAAAATGCAAACCCACCCGTTGGTTGCACCGGGAGTTGAAGGTATTTCTGACCTCTTCTACAGCCCAGTAAAGACCAGTGCAGCTGCATTAATTCACAATATTTTACATGGCTGGGCTGATAGCTTCATCACTCTTCATTTGCCTTCATTAAGAGCCCAGTACTTCAGCTTGTACCCATGCAATGACCCATCCAGAGACCCAGCACTCTCACAGCAGCTTAAAAATTTCAAAATTGTGATAAAAAAAAAGTCCCTACAACCATTCCTCAGACATTTTTGTTGTTGCAATTTGTTTATAGCCAAGATATTCTTAGCAAATTGGCTGGATATGGGCCTAAGGGAATGTTTTTTCTGATGTGTTGTTTTGCTGTATTTTTACTTGGCCTGGAGAATTTGAACAGAGACTTAAAAATCTGCTTTGAAAATACAAGTTCTACAATGAAAACTGAGTGTGGTATGCATGAACATGCTTTTACTTTTATAAAGAGATAAATGGCTCAAAGATATTGAATGCAGTTTCAACTCAGAGTCAAGAGAATGCTAAGAGGTAAAGTGTTTGCTTTTTGGTGTCAATGAAGTTTTCACCACAAAGTATACGAATTTCACCTTGTGTCTCTCAATGGCAGGATCGCCTTAAAAGATTTCTTTTTAAGCATGCATTTTAATGAAGATCTTATCAACCATATAGATTGATAATAAAGTAATTCCTATTTTTTCAGAATTAGGGGTGAAACGCATTTTCATCCAACCCTATAGTTTCATAGCAGCTAAAAATTATGTAGAAACATCAATTCCAACAATTGTGTTACTTGGAAAAAATCTCTTTAAACTAAGGCTTCCCAGTTTCATCTGTCTGGAAAAACACAAAATGGGAACCAGACCATTTTGATTCAGAGAGGATGTTTAAATCAATGTTACCTTGCACAAACATTAAAAGAGACTATCTTTTCTTCCAAAAGTATATTTAAAAAGTATTGCTTCTCCAAAGCAGCGGTCATCCTCTAGCCAGCTATTTTGATTAAACTGAACCAATCTTTTCCAAATGAAAGTGAAGCCTGTAATTAAACTTAATGTAGAATCACTTTGAATAGCTGATAGCTTAGCCTGAAAAAGCATTGAAGCCATGAAAAAAAAAAGACTTTTAAGCAGATTTAATAATTTCAGTAAATATATATTTTAATCTCTTTCTAGTAAAATTCTGGAGCTCAAAAGTTACAATGGGTCTGTACCAGGACTTCATTAACCAGCTACTCATGTCTCCTGTTGATGAAGATGAACAGCTTCACTGAGTTGACATTATAAAAAGCATATAAATGCACTTGTCTATTGAAAACAACCTGCATTCTCTCTTTCCAGTTATTCTGGGTTATTGGAGATACTCATTTGCAGCAGCACTATTGGTAGTCTGTTCATGCTCTTTAGTACAGGGATTGGAGGCTTTGCATATTCAATCTGAAGTGGCTTTCCCAAAAATTTACTCAAGTATGTTACTCCCTGAATATTTGATCTCATTCAAATCATTCATTCAAGTGCTGAGTGCTAATCTATTCTGGACCAGCTGAACCCAGTGGGAACTTTTGATTTCAAAGGGTCAAAGTTTCACTGGATGCCTGTAAAGGCACACAGATGAAGCTGTTGTTTGGTTCTGGACCTGCAGTGGAAAAGACTTGGTTGGGAAGGTCACACTGTAGTACCTGCCCATGACGAAGCAATTACCTGAAAAGGATTTAACTTTGGGTGTGGGACTCCCTGCTGAACTCAAATTGTAATTTGCTGTGTAAAATACTATTTAAACAAACTGAGGAATCAAAATTTGGTCTAATGGCATGGGAGAGAACTGAAACTATTTTTTCTTTTATGTTTAATGACCATTTAAACACTCAGAAAATTTGAACAAAGTAGTAACAATATTTTCTATCAATGATAACAGAAAGCTTTCTAAGCTAGTTGCAGAGCTATGCTATTTTTAACTTGTTACAACCCTTGATATAGTATGCATACTGTTTTAAAGCCTGCATTTGTTATTCAGGTGTGACAACGAGTTTTAAGGGTTTCACAACAAAATGAAGACTCTAATACTGAAAAGACAATTGCAACGTGCAGCTGTAATAAGTATTGACAGGGAATTTTCTTAAGAACAAGGTTTGACTGTATTTGAAATCCTGCACCCTGAGTTGGAGAGCAAAGACTTGAACACAAACAACTGCTACAGAGAACAAAATAAGATAACTTATTTGCAAATAAAGAATGTCTAATTTTCATCTCGCCCATTATTCCCCTGTTCCAATAAGGAAATTAATTGACTCTAGATGAGTCTCTTCGCGCCTCAGTGGGAGCAAATCTTTTTTATTCACTTGGGTGCAAATTCACAGGAATTTCTAAATGGCAGTTCCTTACCTATGTTGAGAATGGACGAGTGGTCCACAGACAGACAATTGTACCGAGAGCCGAGTAAGCCTTTTCTATGTAAAGCTGAATCTTCCCTACAGGAGTTAGAAGATGCATAGCTATGGCGATGATGGCAGTGGCACTGCACTATAGCTCACGTACTTTCCCTTCTCATCAACCAGGGGCTGTAGAGGAAGCTGGGCAGATGAGTGGAATTCCATGGACCCATATTCATGGGTTTTTCTTCAGCCAGTTTGACTTTGTTTATGTGAAGTGGGCTATTCTGCTGTACTATCACCTGCAAAACAGTGTCCTCAAAGCCTTCCAGGGCCCTGCACGTCTGATCTGCGCGCAGGTTCAACTGTGTATCACCATCCCTAGGAAACCGCTGGTAAAATTGTTCCAGGTGTTGCTCACTCTTATATAAAATACACTTAAATACTGATGGTTTTCAGGCTACTAAACCCTGTGCAGACACTCAGACCCAGTCTTTCTATAAAGAAGATTTGTTCACCAAAGCTTGTCCCCAAGTTTGGCACGTCCTCCTTTTCCTTACTTGCAATTAAATAGTCTCAGTACTCCATCATTAGATTATAGAAGAATAAGTCTTCTTTCAATTAAGATTTCAGTGGGTATATTAACATCCCCTGTCTTGGCAGCAGTGTTGTAAACTTCTGAAAACGTTTCTCTTGCACAGGAACACAACTGGAAAGACCTATATGCCATGATGCTGCTGGCTAGCTGCTTCCTTCCAGAAAAAGTTGCCGATGTCTGCACAGGTGAGGTGATGACAGCAGTTGGTTAAAGGTATGGCCAGAACATAAAGCACAAGATTTCCAGCTCTGTGTTAAGTAATTATTGCATTTGGAACACGGATGTCTGTGGGTCTGCCATGTAGAACAGCTTTATATTTGGCTAAATCAGCCATCTGATGTTCTTCCAGAGAAAAGGGAAATCCTCAAAAGCAAAAGCTTTTTTTCACTTGGCTTTTAGAAGCTCCCTCTTTCTCTGGCAGATGTTTTGGTGGTGGAAAGAGGTTAAGCTATCATGAAATTTGGGGATGGGGGATTTTAGGTGTCCTTTCGAACTGCCCCATTACCACACGAATTTCATGCAGGTGCATAGATCCAGGACTACATAGCCCGACAACTATGGCTGGCAGAATCCTTTTTAGGGGAAAGCCTGACACTTGTTTTTTTCCTCAATTCTAATAAAAACTATAAAGTATACTCACAAGGAGAAATTTAAATCAAAGTGAAATACAGAAAAACAAAAGCTACAAATAACTTGGTTGTTCTGACAGTTTATCAAAATTACTCTGCTTTGCCATAATATGATCGTTTTTCATTGCAGATCCTGTATAATCCCTTATCAGTGTTATCACTTCTCTTATTTTGCCCAGTCTTCTGGCAAATTCTACCTTCTAGTATTTTAAATCCTCAGTTTTTTTCTGGGTCAGCCATGTATCTGTTATTCTAATAATATTGTACTTGTCCTTGAAAATATATAACTGCAATCCAGCACTCTTACTGTGCTCCCAGCATTTGTTTAAAGAAAACGGAGAGAGCGCGTGAGAGAACACACACATGCCAAGGACAGATTTTCTCTCCCAGTCATCTTTTGCTATATATCTTTCGGTACTTTTTATTGTTAAACACTTGATGCGTTACCTTGGGAAGTGACAAGTTACCTTGGACGCTCAGTACTCCTGCTATCGACACAAAACAAAACCGAAAAGGAGATTGGCCTGATCATTCTCCCTATTAGTAGCATGTCTTTCTCTTCCTACACACGAAACATGGGAAGTTCAAGGACAAGGCAAATAACTGCAGCAATTCTGAGTCATTCAGAGTAAAAAAATTGTAAAACACAAGAGACAAAATGGGTCATCTCCGAGGCCAACTCTGATACTTCTACTGATGTTAAATAAAGTCGTATCATCTGTCAACTTCAGCGGATATGAATTCTTATATTCAGTGTAAGAAATAATAACCATAATCCTCTACAATTAGGACTTTAAAAGGAAAAGGACCCTTCAGGAGAGATTTCACTTTACTACAAAGCCCTGGTGCTCTTTGCTCTACTCAGCAGTAATATTACAGCCAGACCTTACCTGACATACTGGGCACTGATTGGGGTTTCTGGTAAAGAGAAGGAATTATTTTCACTTAATGCTTGAAAAAAGCTATTGTACATGCTTTGGATGATGGATGAAATTGAACTGTTTTAGGTTAAGCACTTAAACGTTGGATCACTTCTTATACATACTACTTAAATCTCACAAAGTGGTACTATTTTCTTTCTCCAACAATTTCAAGTCATAGCCTGAAACAAAACAGGTTTGTTTTTTTTTTTAAAAAGTCTTTTCAGTTCTTATTTGGCCTAACTAGAACAATGAAATATATTTTTATGATGTAAAGTAAAAAATAGTTAATCCATAGGATTACAAGCAACTGCAAGAGAAAGAAAGAGATGTCTCTTAGAAATTCATACCTATACTACAATAGTATCAGAGGGGACAGAGATCTTGAGGAAAATCACAGTAGAACAAATCCACGTTGAAGGAGAAAGATTCATTTCTCAAGAACAAGAAAAAGCCACAACAGAAGTTAGGACATAATTAGTATTCATATCATAAAAGCAAACAAAACCTTTTCTGCTAATGGCTTCAGGCATCCCCTGTAGGCTGAACGCCCAAAAAAGTACGACCAATACTCACTTCTACCTCAGGACTAGGAGAGAACACTACTGTTTAGAGTTGATAGAAAATAAGATGAGCTAAATATTAACATTTCAAGAAAACAAAAACTGCAGGAGACCACTGATGGTCTCTTTAGCCTACTGAGTATTGTAACGCAGAGGTTTACATACTCTGAATGAATCACTGTTATTTATTGCCTCAGAGCACAACAGTATGTATGATAGGGAAGGGCTGAAGACAGTATTTCCATTCTAGCATAGCTCTTCCTTAACAGCTGTAAAAATTAATACACACTGAATCTTGGCATTAAAGACGCATCAGCAAGCTGCAGCACCCAGAAATAGGAAAGACAAATATCATGTGCATTTAAAGGTGAAGAATAGTCCATTCATGCCACTTATAAATGTAAATGTCAATGTCAGAAAAGTCAATGGCAGTTGCTTATAAAGAATCAGTTTTTCTTAAGAGCTCATTCTTTCATCAGCACCACAATGCATTACCCAGGCATTCAAAAGCATTAATCTAGCCATTACTTATGAAAATCTGTCCATTCGCTCTGAGGCATAGAGGGGGAATTGTCAAGTAAGAGGGTGATTTTTTTTGTTTAATCACCCTCTTTTTGACCTCGATGGCACCTCCATTACCTTCAAAATACTTATTACGTGTGCTAGTACTGTATGTTTCTGTGTAAAACCTATTTCGATCTTTGAATAGAAGTATTTTGAAAGTTGCTTTTCCTAAGCTGCAGACATACTGATAGCTACAGACAGCACAAGACCTGTTCTTCTTGGAAGAGTTTGGTAGCAAAGAGTCCATCCTCTCCAGAAGTGAACAGTGGCAGTAGCTGGTGTTGCGAGCTCCTGTGGAGAGCAAAAATACCCTTGGGCAATGCATTTACTCCTCGCTCTGGCTTTAGCATCCCATTTCTCTTACTGCTTCCACAGGCACCCAAGGGAAACTTTGCCTAGGCTTGGCAGCGCAGCCCGCGTGCTGGCTGACCCCAGCGGGTTTACACCTGGCAAGACGGTTCCAAGGAGGGTTTGTGGTACCAGTGCTGGAGCAAGAGCGTGTGGGAGGAGGAAGAGGAGGCCCTGCTAAGGGTTCTGCGGGTGTTTGGAGCAAGGCCACCCTTGGTATGACCCCCATTGAGCGACATGAACCCCCAACGTGAGTATTGGCAGGACAGCCCAGCACAGACCTTCTCTGGGGCCGTTCCTTGGCACACTCCCAACTCAACAGAGCCCATAAATGCTCCCGCCGTCCTGTTTAGCCGCACAGCTCATTACAGAGAGCACAGTGCTCACTGACACTGGTCCCTTTAAATATTTTGATTGCCTATAGCTGCGCAGTTAAGATATCAGTCGAGTACACTTTAATTAGCCCAGAGGAAATCACAGTAGGGATGAAATGAGTTGGGTTGTTATTCTTCTGTTTTTACTAACCGCAAATAAAAGCATGTAATTAGCTTTTTTAAGGCATTTTCAGGGTCTTAAGGTTATCATAACTGTAAACAATAGTATATTTATCTAATCTGAGCAGCACTTGAAATATATTTTAGTTCTGAATAAGAAACTTCAAAATTACAATTGGTCTACAGCTTTCTGAAGAATTGTATTCGGGTTGAAATATACAGCTTAGCAGCAGTTGCAGACGAGACTTTTGAAGAAGTTTTTCAAGCAAGAAATGCACAATTTTGTGATTTGATTTAGCAATGTCAAAATATACTTTTAGCCTAAAATAAATTTATTTATTCCAATTCATTTATATTAAAATATCGGTTTGAATAATGTATTAGTATATACAATATTACATAATTCAAAGTCTGAAAGACTAAGATTTATCAAAATACTAAAAATAAAATTTTAATCATTTCAAAATGATGTAATTTTGGTATAACTGAAACAGAGTAAGTTGTTGAATTCATTTTTTGAGGAATTTTCCCACCTATTTCCACATCATAATCTTCTATGTAAGTTTACAGCCAGGTTATTCCACTCCGCTTCTATCTGCATTTCACATGAACCCTTCCAGCTTGATTTTCCTTTCAGTAGTACTGATATAACTTCACTGAATTCCTGATTTACATCAGCATGGTCAAAAGAATTGGATCAAATGTACTTTACTGCAATGTCATTTATAATTGTAATAACTTCTTCCTACAAGCTTTATCTGAAAGGGAAATCCCAAAGCTGTCATCTTCTAAAGGGCGACTTGCAGGTAGATTTGAAACCAAGAATTGGGGAAGTGGTTTGGAACAGGAATTAAAGAATGAAAGTGAACAGCTGTAGGAGACAACTGCAAATTGGCTTTTTGGCTTTGTCAGAAAAATATCACATGGGAGATATTTGTACCATTATCATCTCATCAAGAACTGACTCCAGCCTGCAGCCAAGGCAGAGGTGCTGGAGAAAGGTGCATCTTTGGGAGGATCAAATAAAACTTCACAAGAAAGTCGGTTTGCTATTTTCTAGAGAACGCATGGTGCAAATTAAGTCTCTGAAGGAAAATTATCACCAACAGGTTCCTTAAAAAGGAATATTATTCCTTTAATGGAAAAACCCTCAGTGCTTGAAGTATCCATATTACAAACCTAATGGGACATGGAGAATGAAGCACTGGTCTCCTGCTGGGTTCACTATTGGTCTTTGTCTTTGCATTTCATCTAAATCCTACATCGAATTACACCCAATGCCAGCCTTCTATCTGGGGCACGGCGGGAACCAGCAGCTCTACATGCTGGGGCCTTTGCTCTTAAATGTTATAAAAAAATTGGGGTATTTCAAAGTCTTACTATTAATCACCTGCTGTAAAATAAGAAGTATGCAGAACCCACTCGCTCCTTGGTAAAAGATATATCTTTCAAGACTTCTATTAGGAATCACTTTCCTGCTTGCATATGGATGCCCAGACACAGAGGCTTCACATCTCACCTCAGACAGAAAAATCCTTTTTATTTATTCATGTATTTTGCAAAGTAGATAGACAGAATTAACTGACAAATGCGTTCACTATCAATACTACAGATACCAGCCCAGGGGAGATTGAGTCTGTGACAGTTCCTGATCAGAAGGATTAACACCAAGTAGTCTGGACAGGAATATTGCAATTCATATACAGTACATGTCTATCTTGCAAGCATCAGCATCATACGCATATATCCTTCCTTAGTGACAATGCAGCTATTTTTAATGATTTTACCCCACAGAACCAACACATCCATAGCTGAAGGAAAGGTTCATCCTCATTTTGCTGATTACCGGTAAAAATTAACACAGTTTCAGTTACCCAAGATTTTTAGGTGCTGTACTCCTACCGAGACACCTATTGTCCATTGAAATTGGTGGGAGTTAAATACCTAATAATGCCCTGGGGGGAATCTAGGATCATTACTGCAGCCTAGCCAAAAAATTAGCGGGTGGAGAAAGAATTACCAACACTCCAATATTTACTGTAGAGCCACCACCCCCAGCATGCATGACTTTGGTCACCCTTAGGGACCAAAAAGGGAAACAAACCCCAATAGCTCGAAGCTGACTTTGGAGACCGAAAGCATCACAGGGCAGTTACCTCTGCTGGGAATCGCTGGCTGGGTGACCATTGGTACCGAGCCCCACAAACCCTCCTCTGCCCAGAGGTTTCCCGGAGAGGGACTCCCCCCGCCACCAACGCATCACTCTGGCAAAAGCCCCTTTGGTTCTTACATGTGTCCCCAGCAGTAAGTCGCACCCACTTACTGACTGTTGAACATCAAATTCTAGATGGAATAACCTAATGAACTTTTCCACCTATCACTCTGACCTTTTCTAAAGAAATGCAGTAGAGACTGTATTATTTTTTTCCCCTTGGATGAAAAATTCTTACTCATCTTGCAGTAATTCCGTGATAGAAGACAGCATAACACCCACAAGATTGAGCTATCTGTAACCATTTTCTTGCAAAACATCACTAAATTCCTGTCCCATCAGCATATATTGATAACACCACGGCTGATAACATCTGCAACCCTGCAGAGCATATGCTGCTGTACAACCCTGATACTACACTCATAAATTTCCTCTTTGCAGCTTTTTACATAGCAAATACCCGGCTTTATTTGGGGGGTTAATATAGAAAGAAGGAAGAGAACAGAGTACGCTCTTATCTGAAATCATGAATGCTCCTCAGAGCTTCTGGAAACTCTCACCCCCCAGAGAGGATGATAAAGGCATCAGCGCTGAAGGGTTCAGCCGCTGAGAGGCCGAGGGCTACACAAAGCCAAATTAGACACTAGCTCCTGTGAGCTTGTGTATGGCAGAGATATTGTACGATGCAAGCTGATATCAATAGGAAATCCATAGGTTTTGATTTTTATCCCTGATGCAGCTTTCCAGTGAAACGTTCTGGTTTGTGGCATTTGCTTTATGTGCCTGTTCGCAGCAGTTCCAGACAAAAACCTAAATGGACATCAAATATCAATCTCTCATTGCCAGCCTGAACGTCTATTTTAAGTCAGAATAATGAGAACATTTAGCCCTTTTAAGTTCTGGTTTTACTTCAACTAGAGCAACTACACATCAACTTAATGTCTGTCTTTATTCAGTGACACAGAGGTCACTGCTGTGAGATTTATTTGATTTCACAGTTTGGCTAATTAATTTGCTCATTCTGAGCATACACCATCAGCATTGCTTTTGGAGTACTACTACCAAAGCAACAGATTAATTTACATGGTACAGTGCATCTGGAATAATTATTACCCCACAGAATTGTTATTGCTCAAAATCCGAGGGGAGAGGGAAGTTTCCTACTGTGATAAAAGGGTTCTGTTGTGGTTTTATCAGCTGAAAACAACTACATGGATTAAATTACAAAAGAACCTTCTTGCAAGTGTTAAGCAGCACATGTTCCAAAAGTCCATAAAATTGTTACAATACCAAATTTGATAAGAATTAAATCAGAGAAACGAATTATGTTGACAGGCTAAAAATTCTCAAGCCACTCCCATTCCTCTAGCAATATTAACAGCCACTTCACCAACCAACACCAATTAATACAGCAGCATTTTCCTCACTGCTGAAGAGCATCACTGACCCCCTGGTTTAGAAAAAAAGCCTTTTTATTAAGATGTGCTTGAAAGCTGGTGGGAGCACAGGTACAGAAAGCAAGATATTTTAGGGAGACAGTAAAGCGTGATTTAAAGCATCTTGCATCAAGATAGTTAAGTAGTTCGAGTTCTGGACAATTGATTGACCAAGAAGGGAGCAGTTTGGGGTTCCCATCCCATCGAAAGCTGATCTAAATTCTCTGGTGCCAGTTCTTGGGTCTTTGATTTGCCGAAAGCCCTTTGCTTTGACCGACTTATTAGTTCTTCTCACTGCACTGTGTGAAGCCATCGTTCTGGACTTCTCTTTGGACATCCAATTCCTACACGTCTTTTCTGTTTCTGAAACTCGCTGCTTGTTCAGTGAAAAATACGGAAGACTGGGTGATCATATGGAATATTTATTTTCCAGTATTCCTGGAAATGTATAATCTGTGTTGTATTGCAGTGATATTAGCTGTAGGCAATTACTCTTTCTACCAGCTAGAAGTAACTGGTGGGATTTTTGAGTTAAAGGTCAGAACAGTATACCACTTCCAGTCACCGGCATTTTCAGTATTCCAGTAGTGATATCTACAGGCAGAGCAAAGTCCAGAGGCTGTGGAGGTAGGTCTCGAAGGAGAAGAGTTTAAAGGTGGGAGATCAGGTGTTAGGCAGCTCTCACTAACACAAGAATGAGCAAGTTTGAGAAGCCTCTGGAGTCCCCGATGAAGACATGAGCAGTTGACAAGCGAGATGAAGTAAAAGGTAAGAAGTCAATGATTACACTTTCCTAATTAGCCTTGAGAAGAATTTGAATAGCTGTCATCTAGTCAAGTGAGCTAAGAACAGGTTAAGACCATTAAGATTTAACAGGTAATTGGCAGACCAGATAGCATGTAATTTGCAACCAATTTGAAACTGCTCAGATTAGCACAACGCTCCACACCACTTCTGATTTCCCTGGGCAACACAGTAACATTGTGTTGACCCAATCCTACCCTTGCAGCCCATTCCTAGCTTCCCAGAAGCAACAGCAAGTATATTTATAGTAGAAATTAAAGTTGATGGACATTTCCAGTCCTGCAAGCCTGTAAATGCAGGCAATTTACTACAAATAGTGTTTCAAGCGTAAGACATTCAAACTACTAACAACAGGGGAGGTTTTTTATGTTCTTATGACAAAAGACGACTCCTCGTGTGCTACAGGAGCTCACTCGTGCTCCATCTCACAGCAGGGACGTGGCCGGGGCTGTGAGCGCCTGCAGTAAGCAAGAAGAGTAACCAGACAAGCATTTCTGTATCAATGCTCCTTATCTGCAAGGATGTAAATAACAGTATTGGATGGCTTTTAGGGATTACAGTAAGTATTGATGGCTTCCTGCAACTTCCATAAAAAAGCAGCTGCTGTGTTGACCCTGTGTAGTTCAGACAGGTGATGTGGGTGACAAGAGCCTTTGATAAAACAGGCTGAGAAAGATTGTGTCTCCCTCTCTTCCTCATTTTGGGAAGGTCACCAAATAGCAGTGCAAAGCAAACACATAACATCCTGGGAAGAAGGTATCTTTCACATTAGGCTCTTGATTGAATATGTTGACTTTCCAGTAGCAGCTGTAGAAACAGCCATTTCCCAATCTTCAGAGTTTATGCCTCTGTACCTCAGGCTGGAGGAAGAGGCTATTTGCAAGTGTAATTTGTCCTGTTTTGAGCCCATTCTTAGGGTCAGAAATAACACTATACATTCACTTCAGGGGGTTTTGAACTCCATCTTATTATGGCAATTTAATACTGCCACAGGGAAATCAACTAATCATTGCACATTAGAAAAAATGCAGCACTGACCCCATTTAAAATGAACTGGTCAATTGAATTGAAATATTTGAAGATTAAGAAATTTATTAACACTACTTAGATGCCATAATGCTATCTGCATATAATGCAGACCCTGCAAATAGAAATAAAGCATTCACTCTGCAGGAATATGTACTGATCCTTTCAATCAAGTCTTCTCTCTAGTTTCCAGGAATCTTGAAAGCTTAAACACAACTGGAAAAATCTCTTCTTGATTGTAAGCACAAAAGAATTTGCCTGAAGTCAACAGCTTGGAACTGTGACCCACAGTGAAAGGGGAAGTACTTGGATTAATCAAAGTGGGTTTGCTTTTAGAAAGAAAAAAAAGGAAGAAGGCAGAGCTCTCGAATGCAACCCAAGCTGTTCCATCAGGCTTTCACAGCTGCAGCAGACAATAAGCAAAACAAACACATCACCTCCACTACTCCCTCCCTCTTCCATATTACACCTGGACCAGTCTCCAGTAACTGTGATACATAAACCAGTCTCCAAGTTCTCCACTTACCACACATTCCAAGTGCTTCCCAGGTCCAACACAGCCTGCTCCTGTTTCTTCCACCCAGAGAGCCAGGAAAGCACCTGCCCTCGCCTTAAATAGATCCCAACGGTTTCAGCCCACAGGTTCGGTGAGATTTGGTGAAATCGAGGGGAATCAAAATCACCTGTGTAACTCTGGATGTCTACCAGTGAGGGGAAAGCCAAGTGTATGATGTGGTAATTGAGAGTATAGATAATTGCAGCCACACGAAGGTCAAGGGCAGGCTGTTGCCTGAAGGACTGAAAAAGGCTGAGGTTCATACACATATATTTATCTATGTATCTATATACACATGCGTGTATAATGTACTATATATGTATGCATATAAACGTGTATCTGTAACAATAGCACGCGTATGTGTTTACATAATACGATGTTTTTCTAGCAGCCTAGCTTTACAGTGGAAGTCAAATGAGCAATTATTGTTCCTTCTGATCGTCTGATTAACTCATTGCTTACAGATACCTCCCATCCACTTTGCTAAGGACCATCCATTAGACTTAATGCTGATTCTAAGGCTTGTCATGTTCTTCATGGTTCTTTGCTTTCAAGTAATGTGTTAACAATAGACATTTAAAATCCCTGAATGTTAGATATAAATACCATACTGTAGCTGCATGAACCTGATTGAAAATGCATTACCTGTTAATGGCACACGGAGCCTATTTCGCATCTCTCACGTTCTCGTTCTTTCACTCGAGACCGGATCAGACCGAAAGCTGTAACCATCGAACGTAGAACTAATAAACTGTGTAAAATGAGCTATGATATCGATCCGCTGCCTAGAGGATGGGTCCCACTACCACAATGGCATACATAGCACTGTTGCATACAATACCTCGAGAATATAAGCTAGGGCCCAGGCTGCAATTATGGCTGGGCTGAATTACTGGGGCAGAATTGCTTCAGGTATGACACACTCTTCTGCCAAAGAAATTTTTGTACTCAACTGTTGCTTCTGTTTAACCCCTATGTAATTGTCTCCAAGAATTTTTCTTTTGGCCCCCAAAATGCTGTCTTGGGCTGCATGCAACGAAGCTTATGATGCCATCAGCTAAGCACCTTCATGGGTGTGAGACATGGTGTTGCCACAGAAGCACTGGTCGGTTCGAAGTAGTAGGCGTCTGGAAGAGCAGCTTAAATTCACTTTTAAAGAGTCTGTACATGATACTGCCCTGCGAACTACGAAGGAGTGGAAAGGCTGCCGCTGTTAATTTGGCGCTTAGCTTCCTGGTCTGCAGATTACGACACTATCAAACACGAGTCTCTGCTAACAATTCATGGTGTGCGGAATGTATATGACATTATAGGAGGTCTATCTCTTGCTCTCTCTTGTGCAAGTTCACTGGTTTAGTGACCTACTTCATTCCGACAGCTATTTCTGTTGCACAACAAAATTTAAATTTTCTTTTCCAAGTGACAATCATCAACATAAACATACTATGGTTATCAGACTGCTTATACACTTATCATAAAAATACATGGGAACTGAACTGTATACTGAGCACTGCATGAACTGTATACAAAGCACTATGCCATGTTTTTATTTGTTTGGCCTATTCAAAGTGTAGAATATGAACTGAGTGCCTAATTAAAATGAAGTGTAACTCATAACAGTTTATTTGCACTGCGGTGCATTTGCCATAGTATTCATTACATTGCATTCAGTACCTCACCATTTAGTTATAGCACACTAGAACTGCCAGTTAAAAAGAAGTGTAACATGTTCTTTCTTTTATTTGTGTCCAGAGTCTTAACCATCTGCTTTATGGGCCTTCATCAGTTTACACATCACGCTACTAACTGCAATGAAGCTCTGAGTGAACATGTGATTTAACTAATAAAAAGGATCCATGTGTTTTAGCAGTGGGAACACTTCAGTGATGTACTTCTGATGACCTTACTGTATGTAAAGTTGTATTGGTCTTACTTTTTAATGAGTGCAAAATCAGGAAATAAAATGGTGGCGTGAATTTTGTTCAGCCTGAAATTGGTCTTGCAGAGCTTTAGGCTGCGGTGATTTCAACTGGAGATGGAGTTGTAGACTCACTGGATGTGTCAGTGTATACGTATCACGGTTGCAGTATTCAAACCACGTCCTCAATGTAGAGTATTTGGGTTTAGCTAAGAAAAGTCCCATTCATCATGTCATACATCCATCTAGTAGCACAGAAATGGAGACAAGTGATATCTAAGTACGGACAGAATGATTCTGCTCTCTAGAAGCACATATTTCCTCTGGTTCCTTTTTGGAGGCACAGAGTTTGTACCCACAAGAAGACCCAAGGAAACGAAGCTAAGATACAGCACTTATAGGGCACTTAATTTTTGTCATTATTTGAAGACAGGAGCTAATGCCTTAAGTCTGAGCCCAAACGCTCAGAGAAGTCAGGGAGCAAATATGCATCAATAAAAGCAAAGTTACGATAAAAAGTAATGTTACCCTTGCAAAAAACTCACATTTAGTTATATTTATATGTGAATTACTGATTTGATGAAAATCAGTGAGCAACGTGGCATGATCTTAACAGATAACATCTTGCTATGTACATTCTTAAAGTTGCAGAAGGATATAAGACTGGGAGAAACTTCATTTTCAGTTGTATTTCAAGGATTATGCACCAGCATAATAGAAATACGCACTTTATTTAGTGAAATACGGGTGATGTGCTGCTATGTAAATGAAAACTTCTACCCAGGCAAAACTACGGAACGTTTTAATTGGTGATGCAGCGTGTACCTGCATTTCTCAGCGAACGAGCAAACAGATAGAGTACGGGATACCACACGTCTGCTGTTGACAGCACCAGCACAAGTCTGGTGGTTACACTGCAGTTCAGGCGTTAGCGTAGTCCTCCACACTGGTCCCAGCACCAATAAAGTGGCAAAGTTTTGGCACTATCTACTCCATACTGCAGCAGAGTACGCTTCTGTTTAGAGGTGACCTAATGACACGTTGCGTGTGTGTGGCAGGTACCATCTTTGTGCTCAGGACATGGAGTAGCTATTTAATGTTCCTCTGTGGGTTTAGGTGATGATTCTGGTTTCCAGCTCTGGGCAACACGAGCAACGGAAGCACAAGGACCAGAAATGCGAAGAGTCCCACGGGCTGCGGGAGCACCCAGCAATGATGTATGGAGAAGGGCTAGAAAGGCGTGAGAGGGTGTAGGAAAACTCTCCTGAATGGTCCTTACACACCGGTCAAAGCAAGACTTCCCACGGGGGTCGCGTGCAGCTAAGGGTACATGTCTTGCTATTTCCTCATCCCTTGGTATTAAGGGATTGTTTCGTGTTATTCCGGTACCTGACAGGAGAACTTCCAGAGCTGGGGCGAGAAGACGACCTTTAAATGAACCCATAGGTTTAAAACCAAAAGAACACCCTCCCCTCCAACAGCGTCTCAAGAAATATGAAGGTGGCTAAAATGGCTAAATGGACAACTTTCTAGACTTTACTAGGCTGCTGCTGTCCCTGTGGCATTTTTTAGCTATATAAGTAACCTTCTATCTTTCCCTGTGGGAGGAGCAGACCAATTAGTTCTTTTTATAAAATTCTGAAATCCCTACTACGACAAAAGCTTTTGGAAGCCAACAGGTGTTTTGCAAGAATAAAACCAGGTAAGGACTCAAAGGTATGGATTACTAATTGCAGGAAAAATGCCATCTATTGTACTTTTTTGCAGATAGATTTGTGGGAAAGAAGACTATCCACTCCGCATTCAGTTCGACCCGTGGTTGTTTTCCTGTGTGACTATGCAAAACCTTTGGTCTTGGATCACAACTTCTCTTAGGAAACAGTGTGACATTTCGGACACAGGCAGGGCCTCCCTAGTTGACAACCCCCCTTCTATTTATCTTTTTAATGCTATTTCTAGTCATTCTTCAATTTGTAGTACAAACCAAAGGCAAATGACACCTGTCCTCTGCAATTAGCTACTTAAAGCCATCATCGTCACTGCTGGATAGGCACACAGCCAGCCAGCCTTTGTTCAGCCTTAAGGATTTATTTTGCTTCTAATTGCATCTGGTTATGACAAAATACTGAAACCCAAATTTAAACCAGAAACCATCACACTCCTAGACTGATGTGAAAAGACAGAAAGTCTGCATGGTCTTTGAAGAAGAACTGTCTCGGAGAGAAAAAACGTAGCAAGTGAATGTGCAACGAGTGCACAGTGCCCATACTGGCATGGTGAAGGTCTTCTGGCAAGGTTGGGGTTTACAGGGACTGCAACCAGACATTAATTTATAAAACCACATTGCTTACTAACGTAAATTAAAGGTGGTATTAAGAGTGTCTCTGGCAAGTAATTATATATTGAATTTTTACAACAGCATAGAAAATAAGAGAATTTTCCTCAAGTTAAATACATCTTGTAAAGGAAATGATGTGCTACCTCATTCACTAAACATCAAACACAAGTATTTTAGTTCAACATCAGAGGTTGCATAAGCAGTATGCAAAAACTAGGTCAAAATGTTTGTTTAAAAATGTTGCATATCTAAATAGGAAGGGGAATTGTTAATCCATGAACAGGGTAGATCACTCTGTTGCAGCTGATTACTTTTTCCTAATTGTTTTATAATTGTTTCCAATGGTAGTAAGGATAAGCTTTGGGCTTAAATAATTCTAGTTTAACAGATCAGGTTAGTAAATTCAGGATATCCCTTTATTTTTTGAAAAGCCTTTTCAAAACATCTGAAAATTAGAATATTCAAGAAGTGTAGGCAAATTTTGGATGTATGTGATTGGCCACACATGCTTCTCTATTTGTTTAACCAAGCCCAGCCCACACGCTTTGCAGCTGCTAAGGAAACCTGTTAGGGAATTTTGTACTTCTCAGGTTTTCATATCCCAATCCAGTTTTTCACAACATTTTTTCTTCCTAAAACTCTGAAGTCTATAGAGAGAAAATGCTGTTGTAAACATGACCCAGATATCCACTTTGAGTCTGGTAGTGATCAAAATTATCATACAGTTTTTGCAATCTGGTTTCCAAAGTTCTGCTTGTAATAGCTTCCTTTGTATTTGTTTCCTTTAAATATATCTTTTTAGAATATTTATGGATACTATTCTCCTTCTGGAGAGTCCTTGCCCTTGTAAAGTAAGCAGGCAGTGTAGCTTAGGATATACCTCGGTATAAATTATTTATTGAAAGCATAAAGTATTGAAGAATATTGTCTTAAACTTTAGTCTCTGACAATACAAAAAGAAAACGAGAACATCATCTAATTAAAATGTAGGCTTTATATGAAATGCAAAGAATTTGTTTTCTCTGACTTATGGTATTGCAACCTTTGACAGGATTTTATTTTTTTTTATTAAAAGAGAAGTACTTTTTCTAGAAAAACACAACAGGGATGACTTATCCCTGAAGTAAATATCCAGCCTGTGAAACATAAATAACAAGACTAATGGAAGAGGAATACAGATAAACCAGATTAACAGACAAGATGAAAGCATAAAAAGCATGAGTGTGCTGTGAAAACTCTCCTGGGCTAACTAGAAAAACTTGTCAGAGTGTGCACAGGGAGAAAAGAAATAAAACATTAAAGATCAAACAAAAAGATCCTGAAAATTGGGTAGTAATTTCAGGTATTTACGTGTACTAACTAGGTAGCTACATATATAAGAAGGACTGGCAGAAAAGGAAATGCTAATGATGAGTAAGGCAGAACGATCAAAACCTAGAGATAAAATGTCATTTTGCATGAAGACTTTGGTACCAGGCACTCCTACAAAATTCTTTTATCCAAGTTTTACACCATGTCTTGCTCCATCAATATTTCTATCGACTTGGGCATTGGTTGGATTTGTTGTGTGCCAGCACAGGAACCCTCCGTGCAACTGGGGGGACTTAACTGGGACAGGACTGCGGGATGAGGGGGACTGGTGGGGCTGGCCCGTGTGCTCCAGTGGAGAGGCATTGCAGGAAAAGATCATTTCAGTTCTCTTTCGTGGGGCTAGTGGGACCTCTGTGTTTGTGGGGGAATGTCACAGCAGCAGCCTCTCAGTGTTGAAAGGTGCTGGGTAGAGCAGCTATATGGTTTCCCCAGTTGACTGCAAATCCAGTGCGTGAACACCTGGATTTGCTCTGGATCTCTTTAGGGCAGGAGATGCACAGGGATGGACGTGGACAGGCAGATCTTTGGACCAGACGCTCACTGGCTGGTACTTTTACTCAATGTGGAGGAAGAGGACTAGGAGTGAAGCCAACAACTCATCTGTAAGTGGTTAACTGGAAAGCTAAAATGAAGGAAAAAAACCCTGAACTGCTAATTCTTTCGGTCGTAAAAAAATCCTCCAAAGCTGTGGCACCAGGGTCGTTCCCTGACAAGGAGACATGTTGTGTGTGTGTTTATGGCTAAAACTAAACTTTCTGGTTTCAAAGTAATCTAGTACTCAACGAATAAGTACAAAACCCCAACAAAGGTCTCTTTTAGCCTGGTCACAGAGCAAAGCACCCTTTCCTATTAACTGGCAATCAAATCAATACCAAAGGACACCTTCCTCGGGCTCTTTGGCAAGAGCCCTGCCTGCAGCCAGCATGACCCGAATCTCGGAAACCTCTGAGCGAGCCACCACGCCGTGTCCCAGGAGGGAAACTTCTCCCTCTGCTCAAGCCTGGAAATCTCAGCCCCGCTCCGCGGCCCTGCGGGGATGGTGGGAGCCTCCTCAAAGCAAGCTGAGATCCCTCTCAGTAGCTCCAAAGCAGGTGTCCAGGCTTGACTTTTAAGTTAGTTTGATTATAGCATATTCAATTACAGTGTATATTAATAATAGTGATTTCCTTAGAGAAAATATATGCACTAGGGCACTTGGCAGCACCGGCGGCACCAGCTGCCTCCCATATCTCCCAAAGGCTGCTTGATATTCCAGCCCGGCTCCCACGAGGTCACTTCAGCTGGAAGGAGGAAAACATCTGTATCTGCAACTCCATCCGTCCCTCCGGTAAAAGCAAGTGAAGGGCAGAGGTAAGTGGGGCAGCTCCGTAGCAGATAATTTCTAATACCAAATACCACCTGGATGCAATTGCAAACCTTTTCAACTTTTGATAGAGCAAACCAAAGCCAAACCACTTCATATGCAAATATATTTTAAGTTATCTCCATTGCTGATTTCTAAGTTTCTGTGCCCGGGACGTGGCTCTGCTTTCTGTGCTGGGCTCTGCAGATATGACTTGAACTCAGGTGGACTCTGGGCTGACAGAGGCACATTCTTATTTTGCTGATAAAAATAAACTTAGTAAATGTCGATTCAGAATTAGACCGCACTCCAAATCTTTTGTAACACCGCATTTAGAATTACTTTATTACAAGATTAATATCTGAGATATATCAGACTTCTCTTCAATTATTGCAATTCAGTAAGTCTGAAAACCTCAGAATGAACTATTTCTGCCTTCTTGGCCAGGCAGCTGAGATCCTTTGGTTCTGCTGTGTTTTGACTTTTTTTCTGTAGTTATGTTTCACTTTCTGTAAAACACTTTTTATTACAGTCCCAGTCACCCTTCTACACACAACAGAGCTTAAGTGCCTGATCCTCTTAAATAAATGAAAGTATATCCACTGTGTTTTGATCCAACCCTTAAAAGAAGAATAGCAAAGGATGACTGGCTCATATTGATTTTGCTTCAGCCTCACCCAGCAAGTCCAAACTCATTAGAACAACCCAAATTGCAGAAAGGCAAATAACTTTGGGTATGGAAATGCTAGGCCAGCCGCTTGCAGTGTGACTTCTACCACAACACGCTTCAGGGCTTCAATATGTAACGAACAGTCTCGAAAGCGGTGCTCGAAAGCATTAGTTTTGGTAACCTTGAGACAGGTTGGATGAACCACCGTTGAAAAAGGTTGGATTTGAGAGAGCAGAATGGCTGTCACCACCGACACCACGAAACATGGTATATAGAATACGCTCAGCTTTGGTATAAGGCAGCTATCACCCATATGCAGCTTTTAAAAACTTGCGCATCAAAGATGAGTAATTTGAGTTCTCCATACCGGTCTGTAGTTTTAAGACAACCCAGCGATTACTGCTTGATCTGAAGCTATTAAGAAATGTTGGGGTTTTGGTGAGGTTTCCTTTTTTTTTCCTGTTGTTGTTTCTTAATTAGCCCACTGGTTACACTTACATCTGCTGCCTCTGAGGGAGTGAGGTGGGCTATGGGCTTTTACTATTATTAATTACTTTAAGTTCTGCCAAAAAGTATAATTAAAAAAAAAAAAAAAGCAAGCAATTTCAGCACTTTGAAGGATGTTAGTTGTGACTTACACAGATTTTCTCATGGACTGCTTCTATTGCAGTTTTTGGCTGGCAAATAAATACAGCACCGAGCCGTAGCTGGAGAGACCTGCTCTCCATTTGCAGCTTCGCCCCGACCCAGCGGGTAGCTGGGACCTGCTCCATTTCCCACTAGAAAGCTGCATCTGTGATTCCCTTTGAGATCCACTAGTGTGGATGCACTCTTAATAACAGCTAACAGCAATAATAATTGTATATTTATCATTCTTAACATGAACAGAGCCAAACCTACCAGCTAACTTGTGCTGAAGATGCCTGGTTTTCCCTGGTAAAGATAGGCAGAAGTGCTGCTTGGCTCTTGTTCTTGCATTGCTGCTCCTTTGACAATTATGGTGGTCTTTTTGTATAATCTCACTTGTCAAAATGATGCTCAAGCTTCTGTGCTTCGCCTATGGCTAGTTTTGTACACTGCTGCTTAAGCTCACAAAACTTACTCCATCAGCCTGCCCATCGGAGTCGGACTTTCCACAGCGACCTTTAACAAACAGCTTTTCCACAAAAGCCATTAAGATTTATTTAAATGTCTTGCTTATTTTGTAGGGGGAGAAAAAGAAAAGTAAAAAAATAAAAAGCCTTCATGCAGTTGTGCTGGGTTTGGCTGGGGTAGAGTTCATTTTCTTCGCAGTAGCTGGCACGGGGCTGTGTTTTGGATTGGTGCTGGAACAGTGTTGATAATTCAGGGATGTTTTGGGTCCTGCCGAGCAGGGCTCACCCCGAG
>JANZLQ010000037.1:21505348-21556794 GCA_026212715.1 Elanus axillaris | reverse complement strand
ATGGCGTTTGCCTTCCCGAGTCACCGTTCCTCAGCGTGCCGGAGCCCGGCGGTCCCGGAGATCCTGAACTCCTGCCTGCCCGCGGGCACTGGGAACGAATTCCGGGGTTTGCTTCGCTTGTGCGCGCGGCTTTTGCTTTACCTGTTAATAAACTGCCTTTATCTCAGCCCACGGGTTTCCTCACTCTCACCTTTCCGATTCTCTCCCCCATCCCACCATTGGGGATAGAGGGATTGGCTGCGTGGGGCTGCATTGCCAGCTGGGATTAAACCACAACAGCAGTGTTGAACTTCAAATCTGGAAACATTCTTATTGCTGCAGCAATTTTAGACAGCATTTTGCTTAGCTCATGGATTTTAGAGGCTAAAACACCCTTGGAAGCACCACCTTGAAATAGCAAAGCTTTCAGAGCTGGCATTTCTGCGCTGTCCGCCCTTGTTTCCAGCAAGGATTTGTCATTCCCTGCTAGCACTGAGTGTCACCCAGCAGAGCGAGGTCCTTTTCTGCTACCACCCTCCCTGGAAAGGGCCTGCAGTGTGGTCTGCCGGCAGACATGGACCCTTTCCAAGGGGTTGCTGCCTGGCTCTGTCCATCCTCTGTGCTGACCAGGAGCCGTACGGCCACGCGGAGCGGTACCCAAGTGAATATCCAGTGGCTTTCCACAGGGCTTGCTGCTACGCTAACTGCAGCCACGTGGCTTTTGGCTGGCTCCGAGCACAGGCACAACAAGCTTGCATCTGTCTGCAAACCGCTGCCGAGACATACCTTTGGTCTCGCGGGTCCCCCGCGGGTTAGGCAGCTGCCCCTGAAACTGGCACCAAATTCCCATGTAGTCTCTAGAGCTACGGTGCTGGCAAGGGCAGAGATAAGCCTGCATGACATATGGGGTTTAAAGTACTCCTTCTGTGGAAAGAAGAAAGGTAACAACCAGCAAGTATTAATCCAGACCCTATGATTAAAGAAAATATTTTGGCATTTAATAGGTACGATAAAATGTTATCACAATATTCACAATAAATAATACAATAAGTAATACACCAAATAGTTTTTACTTTTTAATTATCCTTCCGTATACTTATAAATGTGTAAAGTGGGAGATGATCATATCCTCTTCTCTTGTGGGTGAGAAACATGCAAATATGCTAAATAAATGAATATAAACAGCCAAGCCTGGCTGCAGGAATGAAAAGAAATCCAGGTTTAATGCATTGGGATGTTCAACAGAGTTATTTAAAATTTATGCCTACTTAATAATAAATTCACTTCACAATTAATGTTGGAGGCCAGCTGCAAAACTAAATCTGAGGACAAAATCATACCATGTGAACTCGAATCATCACCAAGGCGTATATCGGATGATGGAGGGAGAACCTGGCAGGTCAGAGCCATTGAGTTGCTGTGTGATGCTTTGGGCGAAGGAGTAGTAAATTAAACACAGCGAGAGATACCTGTCCTTTAAAGACCGCTAAAATCCTGACTGCCTTTGAAGCCAATGGAAAAACAATATGCCTCTGGCTTGCTCAGATTTCCCCAGATAAGAATAAAAAGGGTCTGATTCTGCTGTCTCTTTGGTCTTCTCTGGGTTTATTCCTGGTGACAACAGGAGGGCTTTCTCCGATTTATATCAATATGAAATCAGACTCCATCCTGGTCTAATCAAAGCGTCCAATTAGACATTTCAATATCTTGATTTTTAATTAGTTCAAATGGAAGTGGTGTAAAAATATCCTCCACAACCTAAGAGCACTAAAAATCTCTTCAGTGTCTATAATCCCTACACCACAGTATACCACTACTGCACGAAAATTTCAGCATAAATTACAAAACGCATTAATGTTACCCAATTAGATCAGACAACTCTTTTTCTAATATCTGATATTTAACAAAATATCATTATTATTTTCTCAACACCTTGAAAGATCTGGGTATTAACATGTGAATATAATCATTAAGACAGCTTGTCCAAAACTTATAGATCCTCAGTTATAATTATTGCCTCTATGACCCTAACTGAGGAAGGGGATTTAAAGGTACTGTAAAATATAATCCTTTCTTTTAAAAGGATCTCAGAAAAACAGGGGAAGAAAATAGAAGAAGAAGGGAAGAAAGCAAATATTCCCTATAACTTTTAGCTTGGAATCAAAAGACAGAGTTTAAGGCCCGGTTCACAAGATATTTAAAAGTATAGGTAATTTAAACATGGAGAGATCCCATCTATTTTATTTAACCAGTTTAGTCACTCACCAAACCACAGCCAGACAGAGCTGGAGCTGCATCCAGGTGTGCTGGTCTCCACTTTGAGTTCCCAGGACCACCAATCCTCCCAGAAGCATTTTGGAGCATCTCCAAGCTTGGTCCGCATTAGGAACGCCTACGTATTGCAATCATCATTGGTACAGCAATACACAATAAGTATGAAGCCTGAAGAAATGTAGTTTCTCCTCTCCGATACCCCATCTTTGTCCTTTCCCTCTGAGATTATGTGGAAAAAGAAGTTTTTATAGCTTTGATAATGCTACTATTGCCTTAGTAATTGGAAACCAAGGCCGTCGGGAAATGATACAGCTAATATAGAATAGGGTTAATGAACCAATCTGTCCTCTGTACTGGGTTTTTGGTTCACAGAGCAGGAGGACTATGAATGTTTATAGTGCATTACTCTCATCTGGTTATCACTGACAGGTACCAGTCATTGCTGTCTGCTGGCCTTCCTTTCCCTCTATAGAAGAAAACGACCCTCGCTCCAGTATTCAAGGGAGGACATGCAGTGCCATGTAAACTGCAACGTATGTTTTTATTCGCTTTCAACTTGGCCTCCCAAGAGTAATAAGATAAAAATGAGTCATGCAAGGGTCAAATATTTATGTCAGAATGCAATTCACCCGATTTCCTGCTTTGGCTGCATTGAGTTTGGAAACCTAATGCTTTTTATTGTGTGACCTTTAGTACCAGCATATACAGGGAAAGGAACGGAGAGCGCTTGGGTACACTCTAGGTTGTGCTGGGAAAGAAGCTGGCTTTTTGCTGTGTGATTGAAAAATACCCTGTTACATCTCAGACCGAAATGTTTTTCCATCGCCACAACTGCCCTGACTGTTGGAAATGATATATGGCTCTTTGCACGGAGGGCAGGGGGAGGAAAACTTCACGATGACAGCGACGGCAATACCCTGCTACCATCCCCTCCCGCCCTTTGGGACACTGCAGCATTGGCTTCAGGTCTTTGGGGTTGGCTACACACTGCCAGGAAAGGACCATGCATACCTCAAAGGTTTTCAGGGGTGACTCTGAATTATTATTTTCCCTGTTTGGCTATGAAGGTAGCCACTTTTTCCACTTAGGTAAAGTAGGATGCAACGGATCTTACCATCATATGATGTAGCTGGCTGGTCCCTCCTTTTCGTTCCTTGGCTTGCCGTCACCAGTGTTTACACAGGGATGTATATATCCACGGCATATATATTCATGCGCTACTCCTGACCCTGTAACTCAGCCTATTTCGATGCGTAATTGCTTTGTCTTCAGCGAGTGTGTATGGAGTTACATTGCAAACCTGTCTTGCAAAAAAAGGAAAGAAAAAGGAAAAGGCACCTTGAAATGTTGTGAAAAGAGACAATTTAAGGACCTGAAAATTGTGTGAAAGGAATTAGTAAGAGCCTGGGTGAGAAGGCTCATGACAAACTGTTCCCCCAGTTTCAGCTGTACTTCCTCACCATGCAGCGTGAACCTAGACAGGAGTGCCAACAATTAGAGCTCACTCCCCTTTTACCTGCTGAAAATAGCTGTACCTAACACTCAATTTCTGTGCCGAACTACCTTGGGGAAAAAAAAAATATCTCAGGTACAAAACTGCCACAAGGAAATGCTTTTATGTTCTGTATTTCTGCAATTGTTTTTAATCTTCCTTGATCTGCTCCGGGGTAGAGAGGAGACACAGTTTTCTCCCTCGATGTTTAGACGCAGAGAAGCTTTCCGAAGTGAACTACCCACTTCAACTTTCTGTTCGTTAAAGGAAACCCGCTGTGGATTGGAGACAGGAGAAGAAGCGTCCGTGGTGCCAGCAGCCCCAGCAAGGTCGGTCCCGTCGTGCCCCCCAGCTCGCTCGCACAGCAGGGAGGAGGTGCAGAGGTCTGAGCAGCGCTGGCTCGGCATTTCCTCGGAGTCTCATCCAGCGTTTTCTTTACTGAAATCATCCCGAGACATCTTTTCTTCTTCTCTTTCACAGATCTCAAGGGTGAGCGAGCAGAGGAGCTGCCAGTAGAACTGGAGAAGGAGCAGAGGAGGTTTCGGAGTGATGCTTGCCCCATGCCCTGAGGACCACCCGGATGACCCGGAGCATCTTCCTCGCCCACTGTGGCCCCTCTGTCTCCGGGTCATTAGTCCTAGCAGCACCAATTGCTTCTGGCCAATTATTGCTGAGACAACCAACTCCAAAGTTTTAACTTTTAGGCATAAGTAGGTGAGCTAAATTCCACTCCAAGAAAACCCATTTACAGTTCTGTACTTTTTATCTTAAGCACTGTAGCAAACTGCACTGTTGTCCAGACATGAGGTAAATTTTAATGACAGAATTAATGCCAAATCACTCAATACATCTTTAAAATTAACTCATTATCATAACACTGGAAAATAGAACATTGATCCACTCACAGAGCAATCCAAAGGGTCCAATTTTATGGTCGTCTTCAGACAATTTACAGAAAGTTGTCGCTATAAATTCATAAAACAAAACACCCCAAAATGCTCAAATGTTCAGAACAGAGGGGATAAAATGAATTACAATAAAACCACATGCAGTTTAAGCATGCAAAATATTATGAAAGGCTTCTTTTCTCAAATACAGAGTTCTACATCTTCCCTCATATTATGTCTGTACATTTATGCATTCTATAGAAAGAAATGGGTTTGACTGTAAATATGCACCCATTAAAAATCCATATTTAATCTTTTCCCTAGCTTGGGGGGAAGCAGGGTGTGCACTGCAATATACATATGCACAGTCCAGATCGTGAAGCGAGTATTATTTTCTCCACCTTTTTGATCATCTTGAAGCAAGTATTATTTTCCCCATCTATTTGATCCCAAGGAGGCTGCACTATTTTCACTTGTAGTTTACTAAACATATCCACCCAGCAGACAATATCAGGTATTCATAAATCATCATATTTCAGATAACTAATTGACAGAAATCAGCCCCCAGAGGAGTCTTCTTGTAGATTCAACAGCTCTTTACAACGAAGGACTCTCTAACTTGAAGCTAAAATCCGCTTGAGCTTTGAACCAAGACCTGAAGGTCAACAAATGTAAGCTTAATCAGACCAACATGGAAACAGATTTGATCGTAAAAGCTTCTTTATCGAATAAATGTGCTTCTCGGCTCTGCTTGGCTGGGAAGGCCTTGCGCACAATGAGCGAGGGACTTAAATTACCCAAACCCAAGCAAGATCCACCGCATCATTCAAACACAGGCAACCTGTGGAAGGAGAAGAGGGTTTGTGTGGTTCTAGTGAGAGCCGTAAGTCAAGGAGAGCGGAAAGGTGTGCTCCCTCCACTGTCAACAGGCAGCCGTGGGCTGCAACTGGCCACAACTCCCCGTGCTCTCAGCAGAGGTAAAGCCCTGGAGAAGCCCTGGAGAACACTCCACTGGATATGCTAGGAACAGCTGTTTGAGCTAGATGTCTGCTGGAAGAGGCACCTGTAGTGCAGATGGTAGGAAAACTGTAGAATATGTTCACTTTTATATTAATTGTTTTCTGCATCCCAAGGTGGGGTTAAAAAAAATTACATTGTTCTGTAATTACATTGAAAAAATTCCAATCCACTAATTTACATTCAAAATTTTGACACCCTGAATTTTTAAATTTATTTTCTTTGGTTCCTTCTGTTCATTGAGATCTGAAATGTCTACATTTCTAGAGATGGAGAACCTACCAGAGTCCTTTGAAAACTGGCAAAAGGATCAATTGTAAATCTTAAAATGTTTAGCTTGAACTTCCGGCTATTTTACCTAGTTACACTTGGGCTAGACTGACAGTCTGATATTTAGAAATTCCTTTCTCCACATAGATGCTCGCAGACTCTAAGTTTAGCCCTTGATCTTTGCTTTACTAAGAAAAAACCAACAGCTCAATTATCTCTCTGTCTCTGCACTTGAGGGCATGTTTCCAATCCTTTCATCGTTCAGTGGTACATATCTGATCGCATTCCAATTTATCAGCATCCTTCTTGGGCAGTAGCCAACAGAAAGGGACATAGCACTGAAATAGTAGAATAATCTGCTAGTAATTAAAATGCCTCCTTTTGCTTTATCTGAAGAACCCAGTATCTGTTTTGGCTGCGGTATCTTCAAGAGACCGTGTGTTCAGCCGTTATCTGTTGTGATCGCAACATATTTTTTGGTGGCTGCTCCCAAGACAGGCTCTCCAGGTGACTTAGACTGAATTTAAGCAGACTTCAACATTAATTTATGTCCTGCTTAATGAGTTAATTTAAACTGGAGGGAGAGGGAGGATGAGCCAGTGAGGAAGGAGCCCGGCACAGCCGTGAGGGTGTAAACCTCGAAACGTGGAAGATGTGGATTCAGCTCCCTACTTCCCACACATTCATTGTGACCTTGAACAAGTCAGATTAGCTTCTTGTTTCTTACTTCTCTACCCATGTAATGCAGATGATAATATTCCTCGTAGCACTGGGGGAGTTGGGAGGATAAATAGATTAGAAAGATGAGCCAGATCATAGCTTTATTTCCATTTACAATGTATAAATGTATATGAACACACTTTCACTCTTCTGGCCAAGCATAAAATGAAACATTTAGAAGGTAAGATCCAAAGAATTTCATTAAGAATCCATCGCAAATTGCAAATGACACCTCATGTATTGGAATGTGAATTGTGAGCTGGGTGTTGCAGAAGTGTAAAATTATTCCATAAATTATCTATGACAAAGTCAAAAAATGTATCAGTCAAAAAATGTATCAGTAAAGCCATACTTTATTTTTAGTTCCTCAAACTGTGCCCAGCAACATGTGTAATGCAGAAATAATTATTCCACTGCAACATGGTGAAATAAAACCAGAAAGGCAACATTAAAAGTAAAAAACAATGGGAATTTCATTTGTGAAATTGTGAAATTTCTGCCTGACAACGTCCCGGAAAGCATATTACTAAAAGTTGTATTAATCAGTCGTCTTTATCATTCAGAGAGATTATGTGGTTCTCTCTCATGTATTTTCACATTTTAATACTCATCTGATGATTTCCCTCATATTTCAAGGGATAGGATAGATGCATGTATGGTATCTCATTTATCCTTCATAAAACTTGGGACAGAGTTGATTCTACTGAATTTTACGTTCGGCTAAAGTTCAGCTAGAGAGTCTAGGAAGTAGGCTAGAGAGAAAGGTAGATGATTAGAGAGCAGAGCTGTTCTTTCCCTTTTCTCCAGTCCTTTGCTAGCTGCAGGACGAACCACCCACAGACGCAACGTGGGTTTCCAGCCCTGATTTGTGTTCCGTCCAGGGGTTGCTCTGCTGCGTCCCGGTGCTCATTCCCTTGCTGGCCCAGGTTCACCAGCACTGGTTGTCAGCAGGCACCTTTGGCCGTCACGATGCATCTGCCTTATCCATCGCTGGGAATGGGGCTTGCAATAGGCGAAGGCAACAGGGGAACAGGCAGGAGAAAACCCGGTCCTGAGGAGACGGTACTGGGTGCCTCTGTGCCTGAAGGTGCGTTTCCTTTGACTGTAGGTTGTCACGATCCTCTTGGTAAGGAATTAGACAACTGAGCATGAAATCCGTGGTTTGAAGTCCTTTGAAGGTCCATTTAAACAGCGGTACTATGCCATTAATAGACCAATTAAATGAGACAATTAATGGGTTTAAACTACTAAGTGATTCAATATATTAATTAATATGGATCCATCTGCATAGACTCCCTTGGGATAGGAATAAGGAGTGTCATCTTCCAAAACCAACTGTAGTCAAATGGGTGACTTATTTATTCAAAATAATCCAAGGTGCGATGACTTCATAGCAATTCACAAAGTGTTTGGTGAAATTAATATCAAATATCGCCCAAATACATACATACTTGGAAATCTCCACCAATACATGGGAACATTAACTGAATTAGCAGCACAAGGAATAGGCTGAATGTCATCCTACACCTAAAACTTTGTGTTCTGCTAGTTCTGAATCACTACACTAATGTTACTTAAAAGTATTTGTGTGTTTGCAGTTATTCATCTCCAATTTTTTTCAATCCTAAAGAATAAGAGTATGACATGTTTCCACATTAAGATAAACGGAGTATGTTAGTCAAGTACTACAATTTTTGCACTTCACTGTTTATAATATTAATAGCTGTGCTTTAAGAAGTGTACTATTGAACTGTCAAGAATGATTTGTTACCAGGTGTTAGCATAATTTGCCAGCTGTCACATTTTAATCATTTTTATTTGCTTAAAATCTGACACTTAACTTTAGTGGTAAATCAAGACATATAGCAGAACTTATTTGATGCTACAGTAGCTAAGGGGAAAAAAGTCTGTGCATCCTACAACTGCTATTTTTATTTTCAGATAGAGAACAGATTCTGAAGTCCACTTTCATTCATAATTCACACTGAATTGCTTCTGTTCTCCACAAAAGCTTTTTTCATTTAAGTAGTTCAAGCAGATGCTGCAGGCTCTCATTCAAGCGTATGTTTACTCACGTGAGTAGCTCCAGAAAAATTCTTCACCTGGCTTTGGTGAGTAGAAGACACTCATTACATGAATAAGACCACAGAGAAGACATATAAACTATTTGCACACAGTTAACATTCTCCTCAAATGCACTGAATTCAAGGCTGCTCTATTATTTTAAGCTCATATCTGTGGGACTAGTATGCTTAAGAGCCTGCAAGATTATAGGATGAAGCTGTAACTAACTTATTAGGCATATCTGAACAATAAGAAGTAAACAGATGAGAATACAGAAGCTTGTTAGATAAGCCTGATTTTTTTTATTAGTGTTTAGATTTACTTGCACTTCAGATAAAAGATTAGTGTATGAAAGAGTGCAATAGATATATTTTGATATTAGCAAAACACTTGATTTTTTCCATGAAAAATCATATTTTGAGCATTCACTCTAGTTGTTTTGGATAGAAATATTATCTTCTGTAGTGTGGATTAAAAGGTGATTGATTACATGCGATGATAAAAAACTATTTATTAAGTTGCAGAGAATTTTATGAGCTTCACCAGCAACTCATTGAATCTGATTTTATTACCTAACATTTTCAACCTAAATAACCCGAGAATCAATAATATGGAAATGCAGACGTGTTTTTGTAGCAAAAAATGGCTGTAAAATTTAGGGCTGCAAATGGAGAAACATCCCAAAATTGGTAAGAAGAATTTATCTCTGGCATGATTTCATTTAGAATACAGTGAAAAAAAATCTAGACTCATTAAGATACACTGATTCATGAAAAAAGATGGAATTACATGCAGACAGAGAAAGATAGAAAAGCACGTGGATAGCTATAGAATAGGGAACAGAAAGGACACATCATCTGAGAGTCATAAATTCAACAAAAAGGGGAAAATTAGAAAGGCATATGATAATATAGGAAAAGTTCCTCAGCATGAGACAGCAATTGGTAGGACTTTGTCTTTGGGGACTTCTAAGCCCAACCCCATTGCGTTTGGATCATGGTCTCAGTTCTTCGTGTTTGTTTGCACATGGGTCAACACAGCGAGCCTTTCAGTAAGACTGGAATCCTTCGCTGTAACTGTGTTCAAGTGATACTACAACTGGAGTAATTAATGTTGATTCATAAAGATTTAGTTTAGAAGACTTCGGCATCTCTTCTAAACATGATTACTGCACCCAACTTTCCCCTAAAATAATCCCTGTAGTTTGTATTGCTGGTCAAAGAGCAATTTCCGAAAGGCATCTGAAAGCATCAGCAGAGCATGAAGGACAATCCTCCCAGTTTATCCCCCAAAAGAAAGAGTTTTCATTCTTAAAAATATTTGTCTTATTTCTCGTTTGAATATACCTGGCTTCAGCTTCCACTTCTTGGTTATTCTGATGTCTTTTCCATTAAGGGACTTTCCAGTACCCAGCACAAGTGTCCCTTGTGAGGGTGGCCTGGCAGGTACGGGCGGCTCAGGCATCTCCTCGGAACAGGAGCGGAGTTGTCCTCTGCCACAGGGAACGGGAGTGGAGTTGTCCTCTGCCACAGGCAATGGGTCCTCGGGGGTTCTGCCTGAGCCCCGCCCCCGGAGCTGCTTCAATGAGATCCCCTTTTAACGGCGTCCCCTTTTAACAAGAAACAAAACAAATCAAACCCTTCATTTCCCACGGGGAGACACTTTCCTCCCCCAAGGAATTGGTGGGGTTTTTCCAAATTCTTTTCACCAGCACTGGTGTATGTCGTGAGAGCCCGGCATGGATTTACATCCCCTGTGTACTCCTGTCCCCAGTGTCTGTCGGGAACGTGCAACCCTTTTGGCTGGTGCATCCTCTCGGAGCTGTTCCTTTGCTGTGTGGAAAGCTAAATCATTTTCATTGGGATAACTTCCAAGGTACCAAGCTAAATTTAGCATATATGGCCTCATTCTTGATTTCTAAACATATCTTTGAATCTGACTGTATTCAGTATTCTTGTTTTGAAGGAAGAAGGTTAGCAGGGGATCCAGAATGCTCTTTATAATTTCCCTGCTCTCACAATTATTTACCTTCACATCAATCTTCATGTCATCCGAAACTTTTACAAGCCAATCATTACTGAAAATGATTAATAGCAGTAAGCAGATACGAGCAGAACACCAGCACTGCACTTAATTATGATTTTCCTCTGATGACTATATTTCAGATCCATTAGCTTGCCCATTTTTAATAGATCTAACCTGTGTTTTATTGCTATTGAATAATTCTCATTTTTAATCAAAATATTCCCAGAGTCAAATACCATACAAGAGTCAGAGTATGTAAGAGCTGCACAGAAAACATGCTTGTAATGTCATCAGTGACACAAAATCAGGTTTGTTTGTTTGTTTGACATGACCTGTTTCATAAAATCATGTGAAATGACAATCATGTTCCCATCTTCAATTCTTCATCACTTGAATCTTTTATCAGCTTTCATTCCATTATTTGCCCAGGACTGAGGTCAGGCTGAGCGACTTAGAGTACCAAGGTCGTGTGGACTGCATATCTGGGGTACTGACAGAACATTAATACTCTTCTAATCTGTTAGAATTTCTCTAGTATGCTATGATGTAATGAAAATAAACATTCTGCTAAGATAAACTCAACTGGCTACAGAGGTCACCCTCTGCAGAAGATACCAGGGCTATCAATTTTAGAATATTTGTATACATTTATATGTGTTTTTTTAATATCCTCAGTAGTTACTAGATGACTCCTAAATACTTCATCCTCATATTTCTCTTGAAAGTAGGAGACATGAATGTTTATGGAGAAGTTCTCCTTTCTCTGCACCATTATTAACAACCTTATCACCACTACTGTGAAGTAATAAATGCAGAACACTGCCAGGATTTCATTCGAACAAAACCCCCCTTATAATTACATCTTATTTTCCCCAACTGTTATGAGTGGACTTATCCTGAGAATTTGAGCTTTTCTTTCCAACCCTCTATACTTCTAAAGTCCTTCTGCTACACGATGCTTATATACTGTTTTTTTCACATTTAATATCTGATTTCATTTTTTAACTTCCACAGAAGGTACTTTTTTGCCCCTGAGTAACATATCAGCTTACCGACTTCTTGAAAAATGTTACTTATCACTTGAATTTTTCATCTAGACATTCTAAAATTTTTCTCTTCCCACATCCCTATGCTAATTTTCCTGGCTTTCTGGGACCTGTGACCATCATCTGTTGACTCACTCAGAAAACAGGTTTGGACCATCTGATATGATCATCATGCACTGTGCAACATCAGGCTTATTGTACAATAATGACATTAAACTTCTATGGCAGAAAAAGAAACTATCAAAAAATGTGTCCAAGAATAGGCATTTTATATTTGTTATAATAAAATGTTGCTTTAAGAATGCCAGTTTGGGGGTTTACACTCATCAGCTAACTGTTCTTTAAAATCAGCAAGCCCTGACTGCAACTGTGGTCTCTCCTCATCTTCTCAGGGCTGTATGGCTTTTCATGGGCAACAGTGGTGCTTACATCCTCTGCAAACTTATTTGGAGGGTCTGGCTTTCTTTGACTCAGATATACAATTAGCCTGCTGGAACCCTGAATAATGAAGACTCGGGAAAAGTGCCTGTAAGTGAGTTAGAAGCCAGGAACTATTAACTAAAAGTTTTCAGTAGATAACGATAAGTAGAAAGTACAGCCGAGAAAACTGTCAGGTTTTGGGGCAGTTTATTCGAAGAATGAAAGACAAGGTTTCAGCTGACAAATTATCTGTTGTGACTGTTTTTCCAGTTCTACTTGTAACCGGCAACAGAAAAAATTGGTTCCTTTAACATTTTCTCAGGTTGTGACAATGGTTCAGTTAGATATGTTGAAATAATTTCATGGCTTATTATTTCTATTCATGTAATGATCTCCTACCTTAATGATCTTTGCCTTTGAGAATTATTGCATTTTGAAGACGTTGCAAAATCTGCTTTATCTCACCTTGAGAGGACGAGCTGAAAAACAAAGCTGTCTGCAGAGGCTGGAAAAGGCTAAAGAGAGACAGGGAAACAGGCTTCGTGTCAGGGGAAGGAATGATGTTTTCTCCACGTCTACCACCAACAGCACATGGAATAATGAGCTGAAACTGAAAGGAAGATTTGGGTAAGACACAAGGAAAATTCTTCTCAGTGTAAGACCAGTTAACCACGGGAGGAGCATACAGAGCTTTTGAAACCTTGATAACTAGAGGGTCTGGGAACCTATTCTACAACAAAAGCTATCAGCAGTGGTGAGGCAGGGAAAAGCGGATAAATTAGGTGACCTCTGAAGATGAACCCAAAGTCCCTTTCAGAGCAATTTGCTGTGATTTCATGTTGCACCTTGAAAAGGTTGTTTTTCTAGAGCAAAAGCTCTGGGAAACCAAACAGGGAAAATTATTTGAAGGCTCAGGGACATTTATTGCCAGCTACAAAAAATGACATGTCATAAAAAGTTAGTGAATATATTAAATATGTCATTATATTTATTATAACAATTAAAATAGCAAAAGCTTAATAACTAATGAACCTGGAGAGAACTTTGCTTTCAAATAAATTTAGTGATAAAGAATTCTTTTTGACAACAGCATTTATCATGGCCTACCTAGTACTGTTGTAGCTATTTGTTGTACTTAATAAACAATGATAAATATATCTTCTTGCAGGAGAGTAGCTTAAATGTGTGTTGTGCAATCTTCTTGAGAAATTGTAGCCAAGACTAATTAAATGATTCTAATTAAAATTGTGTAGATAGGAAGGAAATTAATGGCTTCATTCGTACTATTTGTTTATTTCATTGTCAAGTGTACTGGATATAATTGCAGTGCAAAGAAGAAATCATCAAAATTATTTTTTACTCTGTTGATTCCCTGTTCCATCAATTTATTGCAGAGGCTTCATCTTCTCTATCTTTAGAGAGAAACAATGCTGGCAAAATGTAAAACCTCAACAAAGTTATTTCCTTGTTTGAAGCTGTTAGAGGGAGAATACATTTATTGAACAAAATAAAGGTTAAGCTTCAATTAAGCATTCTAAATATATTTAGTGAGCTATTGAAAAGCCATAATGTCTCAGCCCACATGGTTCACCGAAAGCTATGAACAAAATAAATTATAATAGAAGCAGAAGGAGTACTCAGATGGTATGCCTCTAACATGTGACTTACAAAGGAATGCAGCATTACTCCTACCATCTATTATGTACAGTTTGTATCAGATAAAGTAAAAAAAATCTTTATTAATACTTCTTTTTTTTTTTTTTAAACTGCGAACAGATTCTCATATACAAAAGCAGAAGAACACCTGATTTTTTTTCCAGGGTAGGATTTACATTTCACTTGTTCAGCTGGGATTCCTCAGATGCAGGGGACAATAAATCCCATTATACCTAGTCTCCAGCTCACACTAACACCTTCACATCTTTCGTGTGCCTGGATAAATTTCAGCCGAGACACATGCAGGTAAGCTGTGGTTCTCCAAGCAGCTTGGAGCAGTCTCGTTTCTCCTTGCTCCTTCCCTCCCCGCCGCACAGGTAACAGGGCGAGAGCTGCGGCCACCCAGGAGCCCCGCGGGAGCCCGCTGGTGGGTCACCATCAGCATCCTGCGCTCCTCTGCATCGGGGAGCGATGGGCTCCACAGGCTTCCTCTCAGGAGATGCAGCCCTGCTCAGAAAACTGCTAACTCGTTTTAATGAATTTAAAGAGCGGCAGAATTGTTTGAGAATTTCATTTCAACTAAAAGACGTGGAAAGGAAAGATTCTGAAATTCATGAGCTTAAAGTATGTTTATGTTTGGCTGGAATGTGCTCATGAAATTTGTTTCTTTGACATGTCAACATTTTCTAGAGAAAGCAGATGTTCTTTGTGGAAATTTCTGATTAATCAAAAATACAGTTTCCTTTTTTAAATTAGTTTCAGTCGAACAATTTTGACAACCGAACCATAGCTAAATCCTTTATGCTCAAAATAAAATCTGTCCTTATGTTTTTGTCTAAATGTGCTTCCGCAATGCCATATACAAACTAACTTGTATAGCCTTGATAAGTGGAAATATGTGGGAAATGAGAGTATATTTGAAAATTCTTCCATTAGAGACATTTGTTAGAGCTAGCTAGACTAATGGCTTATTTTCAGCCTAAATCAGAGAGATTAATCTATAGCTTTAAAATCAGAAGAAAAAGAGCTCTACTGAAATGTAAGGTCTTGAGTAAAACAATTTTCTTCAAGGGTAGGAAACTAATCGTCCTTCTCAGCGAGTGCTTTTTCTTTCCCTTTACTTTTCTGCAACTCATAAACGCCAGTCTGCTCAATGAAAACCCCATCGTTCCCTCGGTGCTGATGGTGTGGCAATGTGGTTGTCTTCACGACGTTTCAATCTGTTCTTGGAGGCTGGGGTAGCCACCTTGGGCTCAAGAGCTGTTCAGAGACAAGCAAAATGAAAAAGTGAAATACTTATTAAGGTAACAGCTGCAACCCTCACTTGGGCATCATTGGCTCACTACGATGAGGCACGAGGTCATTTAGGAAATATAACTATGGCCCTTGACCGTGCCCTGCATGCACTAATGACCTGGCAGTGCTGTTACAGTGGTTTATCCTGGACACCCCAGAGCCTCTCCCTGCTACGCGCAATAGGTGGGGTCCTACGTGTGGCCCACAAGGTTGCAGCTGTAGAGTAAAACAGCTGGAGGTGAGAAACTTTCTGGCTGGAGTGGGCTGTCATGAGCCGTGCTCCGGGTGTGCATCAGCACTGCCCAGAGGGATTCTTCTTGCATGCACAACGATGTCCGGCATCAGCTGGCTGATGAGCAGGAATGACCAGAAGACCTGCCTTGGACACACATTCCTGACCCCAACCGAAATGGTAATGTAGACACACGCAAAGCCCTGCGTAGTCTCCGCTTGCCGCCAGCTGCAGCGTTGGTAAGCTGACTATTTAATCATTAGTGTCATGTTGTAGTGGTGCAATCACTGTGCTACCCGTAGTTGTAATGCTCTAAGGACATAAGTAGATCAAGCTCAGCAAAGACAGTATATTTTATTAGGTCAGCTGATACAGCTGAAAGAAAAGCAGACAAGATCTTTATTCCCCCTGGCAGACCCTTTTTGGATACGAAATAGAGGTCTTCTGTTTCCCATCAGGATATTCAATATGCTTCCATAAGTTAGAGGTCCTGGATCTAGGTGGGCTGGCAAAAATATCTAAAACTCAAATAAAATGTGTAACAGATGACTGCAGAGGTGTGGATCAGCTCCTTCATAAAGCCAGAATTACCTTCTCTTTCCCTATGATGTGATGCTCACGTGCCAGTACCTCCCACATGTGCTGTGCAGGAAACTGCCAGGTGCAAAGTGAGCCACACACTTTGTTTGAGTAATTTGTCAAGGTGCCAAGAGACAAGAAAAATCCTCTGAAAGTCTCAAGAGAAAGGCTGTGGTTTGGTGTTACTAACTCCCGATCACATGGGTAGGAAGGTGAATCTGAGTTGTCAAACCTGGTGATGTTCTCCTATTAATTAAAATCATTGTGCTAAATAACTTTCTACTGGCAAAAGAGTGTAAGTCTATACTGTACACAGCCAAGAGCTGTTTTCTACAGGCTGTGAGGAATCACTGCTCAATAACAATGAGAAGACCTTACTCCTTGCTTGTTGGGAGTAGCTGTGATGAGCTGCAGTACCAGGAGCATACAGGTGTTGTAAATTGTCTTGAGAAGCAGTACAAAACCAATAGTACAGGACCTTCCTAGTTTGGCTGAAGAATCTGCAACAACCAGTTTGCTTTATAATTTTTTGCCCTCTTAATTGCTTGAAAACTGTCCAAAAAGAAAATGGAGTTTTCTTTTTTAATTTTTTTTGGCTTGATTTATTAATCCACTTGCTACTCGCTGTTCTTCGATGAATATTTCATAGAAGCCAGCTTCAGCTTGGGTATCATTTGTAACTATCCGCTGTGAGTATTCCTTTAAGCATTCATTATTCATCATTCAATATTGAAAGTGGTTGATTTGACACCTGGGTCAAATGGAGGCCTTAAAGAAGCCGCAGACCACTCTTTTCTTGATGCCAAACATGAAAAACTTCCCCAGTTCCGAGTTGTGGCTATAGGGGTCCAGCAGACGCTGTTAGGCTAGTACAGCTAAGAATACTCTGTGCTTAACATGAACCCAAAGACAGCTATTTTGGAGCAAAGAAAGGACACCATTTTCTATAGATAGATCTGCATGAAGGCATCCTATAAGAGAAAAAAATCCCCGGTGTTTAGGAAAAAAGTTCTGATGACACAGAATTGAACGGCCAATACGCCTCACTGGGGGATCACCTTCTTCTGACCTGACTGGGAGCTTCTGCGCTATACATTGGTGCGCCAGCTTATTTTGAGAAGGGAAAAAAGATGATTCAAAAGAAAAACTGGATTTCCTGAAGAGCCAGTGTTACTTTTCCTGGCTTCTTTAAAAGCATCAGAGGTAGCATTACTGGCTGCATGGCTGCAAAAAGATCAGCGGGGATCTGATAAAAGGAGGACACTTGCTTTGAATTGTCTTTTCCCCCTCCCCACCCTTATTTCATAACAATATTGCCCAGCAGAGTTTTCTTTATATGACTTTTTTCTCTGATACTGGATGACAGAAAATAGTATATTATAAATACAGTAATCTTTCCATTTTCCTATTGAGCAAGAAAAAAATGGAAGGAAGGCAAAATTTGCAGAATTAGCCGGCTTGCTGTTAAGACTGAAGTGCAGGTTTGTGTGCTGTTTACCGCATCTCTGGTTATGTGCCTCTGTGGGGAAGGGGCGGTGGAATAACTAGGGGATACTGCTGTGTAGAAAAGTGGGAAGCTGCCTGAGTATTAAATAAGAGGAAAATCAATGCAGTCCAAAGGTTGCCTCCAAGGAAACAAAACAACATTTATAAATACGTCTGTCTTGCTTCTTTTTGCCTGCTAACTCTGCTAGTTTTGCTAAACCACCTACTAGAAGACGGTGGATTTAGCCCATGCAGGCTGCTGTCTCCAGAGCCCCTCGCTGCTCATCGTTGCCCTGGCCAGAGGTCATTGCCTCTTTGTGTTCTGGCCAAAATACTTGTATGAGCTCTCCAAAATCTATTTGGACTAAGCTGAGCTGACCTGGCTCAAAGAGTAAGTAGGAAATGGGTTACTGGAACCCAGCCACGGTGGATCAAAAGGAGAAGGTGGGGTGGTGGGGCCGGGAAGGCAGCACAGGGGGGGGTGGCCGTGGAGGAGAACCCACAGCCCCATGCGCAGAACGTCGTCAGCTAACTGGATGTTGTGAATTTATTTTAGGCTTCTTGGTTGCGAGGTCTGGGCCACAGGGATGGCTGCAAGGATCACCCACCTGCCCAAGGTCACGGTCAGGGGTTTGCCTGAGTGCTTTCCTACAGATTTGCCAGGTGGGAATGAAATGTGACGGGGAGAAAGCAACCCAGAATCAATTTCTTTCTATCTTTTTACTTTATCTGACTAGAGAACTGTCTAAATACAGATTCAAGGGCTCTGAAATCTTTCTTCATGGCTTGGCCTTAGAGTGAATTTACATTTTATTACATAGATCATATTTTTTTCCTCTGTGTTGACAACCATGGATAGTGAAAGTGAGAGAATAAAGAGACACTGACAAAACAAATACATAGATTATTAAAGCAGGCCCAGTCCCCCAGTTCAAAACACGTGTCTGTTCATGTGCATCTCACGGGTTACACAAATTTTCATAAGTGTTTTTAATACAGATGACATATCACCTCATTACATAATTACATGGTGCTTTGTAATGGCCCAGTGATTTGGGGGAGATAAAAACTTCTCTGGCAAGCTCTTTGCAATCATAAGCTCTAAAACTCCAGAGGGGATTGCCAGATTCTGTATATGTTTTTGTCAGTTTTTTAATTTGATATTTCCCTGAAATCATTAGAGTGTAATGGTCTGTAAAGTAGGAAACACACTTTTTTTCTTTTTATCTTTTTTTTTCAAATAGAGCCATTTAAAATAAGCTGCCAAACTAAAAGTTAGTTACATTTCAAATAAAGGCTAAATTCCTATTTTCATCTTTTTCTTTGTCTAAATACTTTAAGAATAGCAAAAGAGTTAGGCGGGAATAAAGAAAATATACTAAATGGAACAAAGTCCCTCAGAAGCAGAAATTAATGGGTGATGTTACAACACTATTTGGCATTTAATAATTTTTGCTAAGGATAAGTGCAACTTAGAATGAGTTAGTTTTGTAAAGATCATGTCATACCTTGTGGCCTTCTTGCTAAGCTATTAACTTGTGTGAATAACTGCTACAGGGACATTGGTTGTGTAAGCTCACAAGTGCTAGCAGAAGCAAAATCTGTGTAATTCAAGTGTGGCCAAGTCTCTTCTGTAACTTTTAATGGTGTAATAACGTTGTTTTTTCTATGCCACACTGCCATGTAGTACACCTTTGCCAACAGCTGCTGTTTTATCACCCTAAAGATGCCTGAAGATGAGATTCCTATACCCCATGAGTCTTCTGAGTAATTAACTCTTAAATGGCACAATGCCTCGAAACCAACACATTTGAACAAATACTTCTTTGTGTTGCACGAGCCTACAAACACGAAACAGTTCTCTTGTTAATAGGACAGCGCACAGAAACAGGATGATGAGCCTCTCTGAAAATTAAGCTCCTTGCTCCTCATAACGGGGCGATTCACTGGAGCTCCCTGTTACCCCTGGGGGGGCTGCAGCCAGCATTGCCCACAGTGTGCCCACTGCATTTCTTGCAATCCTACACAAGCAGTGAGAGAAATAGGTAGGTAGATGTCAAACCATCTATGTGGAAGATAATTGTTGGCTGCTTTAACTGATAGGTTAATTAGCTCTGAAATTAGTGGGTTAGTTTGGGGTGGGAGAAGAGGAGTGTTCTGATTAATGGATTAATAGTATTGAGTTATATACTTCGTTAGATACTTGCCTCCATGAAATCCTGAAGTGACCCATTATTAAATCACGCCTGATCCTAAATGACTGAAGGTCCCCCATCCTTTTGAAAGAAGCCAAAAGCAACCAGGCTGCCAGCCTGACAGGCACCGTGCAAAGTCCTCGGCCCCTTCTGTCGACTCTGGGATGGTGAATGAAGCTGTTTATTGTGCAGGACCTCATGCAGAGTTTCAGGAGTCAGCTTCCTCGCTGCTGTTACGTGTTTACCACTTAAACAGAGGTCTAGTAGAGTTCATATGGGATGTTTAACTGAAAATAGAAAAAAAAGAAAAGTCAATGTGCTACTGGGAAATACACTTTCAAATACATCAGTTATTCAGCCACTCCCTCCTTATGCTTATTCCATCACCTTGTCCTGGAATATGCCACCAGGAGAGTCAAAGGACTGGCTTCTCAGCAGATATTAAAATACTGCCATTTTCCTGACAAATCAGGGAAAACCTGTTCAGTGAAGCAGCACAAGCTCATTAGTCTACAGGAGCTTAATTTTCTGATGGGTGTGCCACAGAACCTTCACTAAACTGCACCCATGCTTCCCCTAGTTCTGCAAGACAGATCTCGGAGCGAGTGGCTGGATTGCACAAGACCCTCAGCATGAGAACTGTTAGCATCAGAGAGACCGTAACATCCAGGGCACACTTAACCTTGCCTCTGAGCCTTGCCAGCACTAGGCCTTTTAGAGAAATAAAAGTGAGATATTTGGAGGAGATGGATAATACTCTGTAACCCAGACGCATTTCGGTATGTATCTACTGAACACAAGGCGGCGAGTAGGCAGCAGCTACGATTATTTCTCCAGTTCCTGATATTAAAGTATTTCTGGGTTGATTAAACAGGCAGGTCTGTAAAGGTGTCTGTTAAATTGAGTTGCCTTTTGTACAGCTGCATCGTCTTCATGTCTTCTCAAGAAAGCTGAATTTTTCTGACAAGTGCATGTCACACTTCCATATCTCACATTGATTCTCCATTAATCTGCATTTCCTTTAGTACTTTAAAGGGAAGTTACGCAGAGCTACATGGTGTCCTGATTAACACCTGAGTGCAGAAGCATTTTTGGTGTGCTTGATTATTAATAGAACAAGTGTAGTTAATTGCATTGGTTGAATCGTCCCTGTCACTGATTAATGACTAAGCACACTCCTTGTATTTTCAAGATCTTCTTAGACTGGAAAAGAAAAGCACAGAGATTCATGTACTATCTGAAAGGGGGTTTTATGATAAAGACAACTGTTTGTGGAGAGAACATTTGATACCTTATTATAGAGTGTAAACATATACCATCTAAAATTAAACAATTTTAGTCTTGGCTTTTGTTGCAGTCATAGCAATGCATGACTGATGCAACTCAGTGTGATACAAAGTGCTTTCTGAAAGATTTAATACAGTGCTTCTCCTATGACTGAATTTAATCAAACTACATTTAAAACAATGCCGTGCCAGTCATGAAAATAACTGTAAAATGTAGGAATGAAAGTATTCTATATGCTGCATTTATGCTACAGGAGCCTCCTTATGCACCCCCCCTCCTCAATAGTTCAGTATATGCTAACACCATCGTCTCTCTTTGAATTTTAAATCTCAGGGAAAAAAAGGTGGCTAAGTTCCACACAGTACTGCTGTTTTTTTAAATTGCCTTCATTCACATCTTCTACAGTTGCCCTCACTGCTCAATGGTCTTTCTATAGCCCTGACAGAGTTAAGAACTTATATTTTTAGAGGTGCAAAGAAATCAAAATAGTAACAGCAAAAACCTGAGTAAAGAGCATATAAGCCTGTGATACAGGGCACCAGGTCTATGGAAAAAACACTGTCTGCCAAATAACTTCATACATAATGAGAAATACAGTGAGTAAAGGAAAATGCAGGCCAAAGCTAACACAATTGCTTCGAATCCACAGAAACAACCAAAAAGAAAGGTGCCATTGACACCGCATACGAGATCCACATAATTCAAGAGTCAGTGTGTATTGAGAGAAGAAAATACAGCCTCAGTGGTATTTTTGCTAGATTTGATGGAAACATTTCACCAGATGGACAACGAACCTCTGCCGTTCAGCAGTAAGATCCTAATAATCATCAGTGATTACTTCTAAGTCTGCTGAGGAGCCATCATTTGAAATGCTTTAGCATTTACCTCGCTTCATCCATTTCAAATGATGGTCTTGCACAGCAATTATCACTGCATCACTATATATCTTGGCTGCTTGATAATGGCTAGGGTAATCATTTCATCGATCAGGTGGCCATTGCCCATGGTCTCCACGTATGCAGGTCTCTTCCAAGAATATGCCATAGCCTCTTAGAGGCAAGTTCCTCTGGGGGATACACCTCATTTTCCACCGTTGAGGAACTGCTCATCCGGTGATGGATCCTCATAGCTGCAGTTCCTTTGGGAATGAAGCATGACTTTTGGCACAGCTCTCAACAAGAGGGTAGCGAAGAAGGTCCTGAATTTAGGGCACATGGTGTGACTGATCCCCTGGTGTGGGACACAGGCTAGCAGAGGTTTTCTCTTGGTTTATACTAGCAGCAAATCACATTCTTTTTCTCCTTTCCGTATATTACATTGCCTGGCGAGTGGGGAGAAGAAATCTGTTTTTCTGGCCAGCTCCTGGCTAGGTCTATCTATGCACATGCTTTAAGTGAGAAACTCAGACTCAGAGGCTGTTGAAGTTCCTATACCAAAACCATCTATCGAGCCCTCTGAGTGGTCCCAAATACGAATGCACAGAAATTGCTGGTTTTTAGACTGAAATCTAAGCCTCCCTTTTTTCCCCAAAGGGATGCCCTTTGTGTGTTTCTGTGGTACCTTGATGATTTTGATGCCTCAGCAGCGTGTGGTATTATGGGAGCCACGTGACAGTAAAGAAACTCAAAATAAATGTCAAAAGCTCAGCAGAGAATGACTCAGAGCAGGAGAGTTGGAGGAAGTGGGTGGAGAATTACCAAGTTTCTACACATTTATCAGGCTTAGTCATAATCTAGCTGCTGAGAAACTAAGCTATGGCAAAAACTGGGAAAAAAATGTAGGCATGTGAAGTGCCACTCCAGGTGCCTCAGCAAATTGAAAAGAATCAGACCTGGTGGCACTTCTGAAGCGCAGGTGCAGACAGCAGCACGACAGAGGTTTCTCAAGGTTTCTGTTAGATTAAGAAGGTTAATCTTGTCATGAATCTACCCTGGACTAAACGAAGGGAGGAAAGCTTCACCCACTTCAGACTTTACCCGAGGACAGGGAGCGACCGATGGCTTGGCTTGGTATGACACAAGGCGATGTTTCATTTTGGTTTCAGCAGCAGCAAACTGATGAATGCTGGCATCCACAAACATCTCAGTGGAAAATTTAATTCTTACAGAAACTGCATTTCACATTGAAGAAAATTTCTGTTCAGCCAAAAAAAGAAAACTTTTGTGACAAATTTCTCAGCGTATGGGTTGGTCCACATTACATTTTTTATAGCCCTTGATAATTTTTTCACTGGAAAAGAAATCTATCAGTTTCTGAATGTTGCTGGTTGTTGGCTGTAGAAAGACCTTGCAGCAGTGATTCGAGGCAGATTTGTTCACATTTTCATTTATACAGTCCTCTAGCCATAGCTCAGGCCTTCCTGCATAATTTCAATAATTTATCGCATTTTCATGTAACTGATGACAGAATACATTATACAATGCAAAGTTTTTTTTAAAAAAAAATCTAAGAGCCATCAAGATGCCACAAAAAGACAGCAAGCCACATTTTGTCTTTTATTGGCCATCTGCCATCCCTGGGATGGTAGTCAATAACGATCTGTCAAACAATTAACACAGCTAATAAATAGTCACAAAGTAACCTAATTTGCCAACCACTAGTAGCCACCAGTTGGAAATTAATGTACTGTAGCTATTTGGTACCACACCTGACACCCAACCAGATGGAAAGGAAACATGATAGAAGAGATGATGATTAATGAGGAAAATGACACGCAGCGTTAACAAGTGTTTAAACACGGAAACCCACTTTCTGCCAGGTACAGGGATGTGACTAGTACCTTACAAAGGAAATAACGCTGCAAGAACTGCTGAGATGCCACATAGAACCACTGCTCTCTGTAAGCCTCTGCTATCCACGGTGAAGTCTAGAAATGATCTGGATTTTCTGCTGACACTGAAATTTCCAATTTCATCCTTTCAGCAAAGAGAAGGAGAGTGCGGCATACTAATGAAGCATGTGGCGTCCATGATCAGGGCTCCTCGAATCCTGCAGAATTCTCCTCTGATTGATTTTGAGGTCTGAAGGGGCTGTTTTGGTAACCTGGTCTGGCTCTGTGAGAAGCACAAGTTGCAGAAATGCACCCAGTAATTCTTTCATCAAGCCAATAACTCCTATTTGAGCTACAGCATGACATGACGATTTGGGAAATCAGTCCCTGTATCACTTGCGAATTCCAGATTGATTTTTGAAATCTGTGCTGCAATGACCTGAATCTTTACATGTTCAATCTCATGCTGTGTATTGGAGTCCAGCTGGGGACTGGCACACGCATGCCTATCTATGAATAAGTCGGTCATTAAAGACTTTGTGTGGAATAGACTTAATTTGGGGAGAACAAAAGAATAACAGAATTGTCGATATTACCACTTTTCTCTAAGCTCTCTGTGGGGTTCTGAGAGCTGAGAGAGCGTAATTTCACCATATCCATGCAAAGAGATCAGGGATTAGTGTCATGCCTTAAATTCATGAAGCCTGCAAAATTCAGAAGAGATGCTCAGAAAGAAAGGGAAGCTTAAGCAGAACAGAAAAACAGTGGGTTCTGCTTTTATAAAGAAGACATCTTCTTTAATGCTGGGATCAGACAAAATAGAGAAATTTTATGTAAGACTGCACTCGGAAAAGGAGTGTTTGTCTCTTTTCTGTTTATGAACCACTTAGACTTCTCTTCAATTATCCAAATACATTAGTGAATGCAGACAAAAAAATCAGTGGCAAATTCAGTCTTCATGAAACACTTTTTAATTCCTGACTCCCTCTTCCTGCATTCAAACACAGACAGCTGCGGCTCAGGGCTGAAAAGATTCAACGCTTTTGAAATTCATGGAAATTGCTGAGAAATTCATGGGAACTGCTCCCTCCTGTGGAGCAGCTGCTGAGCAGAAGCAGTTCGCCCACTGCCTGGGATCACAGCTGTGGCTGCAGCCACCACCCAGGGACCAAGGGCCACTTTGGTCATCATCTCTGCGCGATGGCCAAGGGACCGTACTGCCATAGGTGGGTACAAAGCTCCAGTTGCCATTCTGGGAAGGGCCATCACGTCTCGGTGGAGAGCTCGCCGCAGCAGCAGCTAACAGCAGGCAGGTGGTGGAGAAGGGAAAAAAGAAAATGCCCGTTACTGTGTTGCAGCAAAGCGATTAATTCCACTGCAAGATTTATGCAAAATCATTGTATTTTCCAAGCCTGGATGAAAATGGATGGGGCAGCTTACAACTCTTGGAGCCAGGGCTGATGTGGTCAGAGCAGCACGGGGCTGTGTATGTCTTGTACTGAGTTTTAAGGTTGGTTTTGCCTCGTGAAAGGCTGGGCATAACTTGCTGTAAAATGAAAATACCAGATTCCACAGCACAGTTTTATGGCATTATTCTAGTGCTGTGGAAGTCAGACAGCTGAAACTTCAGGGACAGGCGAATTGCAGTGCGTCCAAGTCACACACTTGCCCTGATGGCAGTGCTCTCTTGCCCTCCCGTATCGCTCAGTGAGGCCCTGCGCCATCTCTGGTTGTGTTCATAATACATGGTGGTTCAGGGATCTAACTAAAAATACCCTGATTAAGAAAAAAAAAAAATTAAAATCACAAATCCAGAGTGTTTCCAGAGCTCACGCAGACTCCCTTAATGAAGGAGTTGCCCAGTCCCAGAACAGGCAGTGGCAAGTGAAGCGGGACTGATCTTGCCATGGGAGATGCTGTATCACAGCATCCTCCACTCGTTCAATTCCAGTTTATTCCTGAACGCCCAGTGCACCCACGCTGCCGAGCGGTGCCAGGACTGCCACATCTGCTTGCATTAACTTAGTCCAGGTACTGGCTACTGCGGCACAGGACTCACTCGTTCATCTCCTCCCCATCTGCAGCTCCTGCTGCTGCGCTGCTGTGTCAGCCTCCCTGCAAATACAGTCTCCTGCGGACATTTCACTTCGTCTCTCACATCAGTGAACATCCTCAGAGAAGTCTGTCCTGTACTTATGCTTTTATTATTTTGTTTCTGTGCCTAGGGGAACTGGGCACCTGCCACTCGCTGAGCAGTCTGGCAGGGAAAGCTGCAGCAAGTAGTTCAGCTAATAAGGAGCCACAAAATACAGATGTGCAAAAGGTCACCTTCTACCTCAGCAGTCCATCCTATCTTATCACATTTCAGACTGTACATGATACCAGATGAGACTGGTTTGTGAGTGTAAATGTGTTTCAGGGAGGCTAACAAATGTCACTGAACACAAGGAAGTTGTCTAACCACATTAAATATGTCATTATTAGTGCTAACCTGGGTTTCATAAATGCTGTAGAGCCTCATCTAAATAGGTTTTCTCCACCCAAAATGTTCTCAGTCCTGCATAATGCATGAGCAGCAGAACCTTCTTTGGCAGGTTCAGGTGTAAATCGGACAAGTCGAAAGGAAGGACAAGGGAAAAACAAAGGTATTGTGAGTTGAAGCAAGGTACTGTGGTTTTTAATTCATTTTTCAATTATTCTTTCCACTTTTCCTTCCCTTTCTCTTTGCTCCCTGAGCAGCAGTTAATCAGCACCTTTGAGCATTCATATCCTCCATTCCAGAAACTCTATGGAAAAGTACAAGTATATAGGGAGAAAAATAATAAAAAGTAAAATATATGATATTGGCATACTCATGCCCAGCAGCATAATTTATAATGTATTCATGCTCTTGTCAATCAAAAAATGCAAATTTAGAAAGATGTGCAAGAGGCAGAATAGATGAGAACTTAATAAAAATATCTTCTCAAAAGCAATGAAGAGACCATCATGTCTGTCCCACAATCTAGCAAAAGAGTCTAGACAGAGTTAAAAGAAAGCAAAGCAATTTTATATGCAGGCTATCACAGTGTGGGTGGCTTGGTGAAAGAAGAAATGGTGGCAAATGCATATTTATGTAGACACACACACACACATGTGATTTTATAGTGGGAACTTTGACAGACCTCTGGGACAGGCTGTGAAAGCAGATGCAGAATTGAAAAAAATCTTGAATGCTGACTGGGGAGGATTTCAATTATTTTGACACTTATGAAATGAAATGGAATGATTTCAGAGAAGATGTTTGTTCCTGGGAAAAGTCAAGAGCTGTCTCAGTACTCAAAGTGTCAGAAAAAAATGCCAGAAACAGGCCTTTTTTCAATGCTGAAATGAACTAGGCTGTTTCCAGACCATCTGAATGAAGAGGTGGGTTATTTCTCCTATCAGCCATGAAGTTTTGGGGTGAGATGGACCAAAAAAACAGGTGAATGGGGAGATTTCCATGATTTGAAATGGAGTCTCTCTTAAAGCACCTTTTCTCCCCACTCCTGGAAGATACAAATTTTTGCTACTTATTTGACAGAGCTGTAACTAAAGAACAGTTTCTCTTTGGGTTTTTTTAAAATGAAAAAATACAAAACCCCAAGCAGACTCCAGTGGTGTATTGCATCTGCTATTCTGAATGAAGCACATGGACATTCACCAATGTCTCTGCAAAGCAGAAAACAGTCAATGCAATAAGATACTTCTAAAGGTGTGTGAAGCCATTGAAGCTTAGGTTCTGGCTAGGAGCTTCTGTAAAAATGAATAACCTAAATGGTAAAACTCAAACAGCAAGTAAGAACAAAATGTATGTGGTCAAATATATTAATTTACCAAAGAAATAACTCCCTGAGGACTGGAAAGTAGCTAGCTGACCTCATTGTTTAAGAAAAGTCCTAGGTGCATGCTGAAAAAAAAAAAAAAAAAGATCAGAAAACTTAGCACAATTTTATAGAGAAAGTCACAAAAGTTTTTTGAAGATCAAATAGAAAAAAAAGCAGAAGAAAGTCTGCAGAATTAAACACAGTCAACAAGATTTCAGAAAAGTCAGGCTTCAGTAGGTTTTGCAAATTCTTCAAAAGCATGAATTGCCCTGGGGGTTGCAAGGACCAAATGTTCAGGTTTTCATAAAGACATTACCAAAGGCTTATCCGGGGAGTATGTGTCTAAAGTGTGAAACCATAGAGTCAGAAAAATTTTAAGCAGATGCCATTTTACAGTGCTTTTCTCTAAACTGGGGGAAGAAACAGTTACTGCCTTCAGCAGAGTGACAAATGGCAAGAGACATGGAAGTAGGAAGCTGAACTCTCCAAAATCAAAACAAATAGAGTAGCAAACAAATATCGTAGTTGTACATGGTGTGTTCTTCTGGACTTTAAAAAAATCAGTGAATTCTGCTTTTAATTGCATTTGACAGGCTATGGGATATGGCATAAATTTTGAATACCCATGGAATCCTAAGGGCTCAGATCAAATGAGCACAGTGATCAATATTTATCATATATGAACTCAGAGCTAGATGGAAAGAACTGTGATTTAATTATGTTTGTTTTTTTTTTTTCTGTACTGGACTGTGGTAAAACCAAATTCCAATTAAATAATGACCTGAAACAAAATTGAATACTGTCAAGCATATGGTCATCTTTAATTTTAAGTTTTGACATAAATGACTCACCTGGTCATTTCAAATTTCAAAAGGGAAGGCAATTTCAAATTAGAAAATGAAACATTTTACTCAGAGTGTGGAGTGGGATGTTTCAACAGCTTCAAAATAATTTTTTTCCAGAACAGGGAGATTTTTCTATGTCTTTTTGTCCCCTATAGAAATCTTTATCAATTTGGACTTCTATTTAAAAAAAAAAAAATGTTGGTGAATTCTCAATCTGTTCTATACAAAAAAAATCACAAAAGCCTCACATTGTGGTTGGCAGTCATGGCACCCATTATTAGATCCAGCCTTCAGCAGAGACTTCTAGACATACATAAAAATACTTAGTTGAGAGGAGAACATTTGATCAATTGCGGAAAGAACAGACACAACAGAAACCAGAACACTGAATGCTGGGCTCCAAAATGAGCACGGGTCCCTCACCAAGCATGATGCAGAAATTCAGGGAATGATGATCTCCGTCATTTTGCCTGGCAGCAGGTGAGCTGCTGGGGTGTTTATCTGCCCGCCCCATGGAGAGCCATGGGATAAGGGCCCATGAACCAGTGCAGAGGTGGCTCAGCTGGTCCTTAGACCTCTAGTTGCTACATGCTCTTAGTTGCAGGGTCACTATGCATTTGTTAAAGAGTTTGCAGAAGCCGCGGCATGATACTTCTCATGCCACAAGCTGCCACGAATAAGCCATGAGTGCAATGGGCAGTGGGAGGCAGGCGGGAAAGGTGAGGATATCCAGGGGGAACATGGTCTTCCACCTGCTAAATCACCACTCAATGGAGGTCAACTGAATGTAAAGAATAGAGACATTCCTTCTGAATGCTAAATAGTGTTTTTAAATGCAGAAATTCACAAATGGAAACACTAAGAGAGAAAATTTCAGATAATGATGTGCTCCTAGAACTATTTATTGTAATACAACAGACCATTGAAAAAAGAAAAATCTTGTCTATATCTAAAAGAGACTCTTATTTCTGTTTCAAATATTTCCAGTACTAATGTTTTTCTTCATATAAAGAACTGCAGAAAATATTTTTGGAATAATTTTCAAGGCACTCGCTGCTTGGGAAGCATCAGTTCAAAAGATCCCAGTGGATGACCTCTTACCCTGGCTTTTTCTTAAGAGAAATAAAATAAAGTAAAGCTTGCAAAATAATACTTGCCAGAAAAGTCCCTGGGAAGCAGGCACTGGTAAGAAACGCACGTAGATAAATCCAATGGAGCAGTCCAAGAACATTGCTGCCTCCTTACTGACCTGAGCTCCTTTGTGCCCACTCTGGCCAGCGCAGGCTCTGCGCCTTTGCCTCTTTGATGGATACACAAGCGTGAACAAGTAAAGGGGAACCTATTTTTGGAACTCAGATGCAAGCCCTTGCATGTAAATGGGTGTATCGTGTCTCATCTACTTCAAGGAGAACTGGAAATCACTGGGCAGATGGTGCAGATGAAAAGGAGGCAGCTTTTACTGATGGATGCTGAGCTCCTTCTTTGTTTCACCCATGGCATGGGTACATGGCCAACGCGGGAGGAAATCTAACTAATAGGAAGCTAGGAAGAGTCTGGATGGCCACAGTCCTTGGTTTATGAGTGCCCATAAGCTACTAAACAACCTGCGCAGCAAAAGCAGCCCTGGCAGATTTATCCCAGGCTGTCAAGCTCATATCAGAGCACAGACATGGCAGGATTTCACGGTGACATTGGCCAGAGCAGCTATTTACGCATAGGCCTTTAGGGCTACATCAAGGTCCTTTTTGTTTTTCTGTAGTCCTGGCCCTGGTTCTTGGAGCTCTTTCATTTATGTCTGCAAGCTGCCTTTCTGTAAAAGCTGCTAGAAGTGAAGCCAAACACCCACCTCTGGTTGGTCTGGGGAAACTCAGTGCATGGTATAGCCCTGACCCTTATGGATCTTTCCCTCCCCGTGAGCACTCGGACCCCACAGCCCATCCCTCAAGGCTTTTCACGCCTTTATGGGCAGGCAGCTGTTAGCTTTCTCTTGATGGCACACACATTTCTAGGGGACGAGCTAGCAGCAGGGCAGCCACCCTCAGCAAGGACTGCTGTCAGCTCCCGCTCCGCATGGAACCATCACCTGGGGCTGCGCTCTCCCAGTGCTCCATACCTGGCATGAGCCAGACACAGCAGTAATCCATATAACATATTTCTACCTCCAAAACTTCCTGCAGGCATGCAGTTTTGTTCTCTACAGAAGAACCACAGACATTTTTTTACCAATATCTGCCTCTTTGATTCAGCCAGCAGCAGGCGGTTTTGCCATGTTGTCCTAGAGATGACTAGAAGCAGATGGAGGGGGGCATGGAGTCGCCCTCATTTTCCATCTGGCACCGTCTACTTTTAGCTCCACAACTCCTTAGGAGGGTTTGAAGTCTCCTGGCTAGCACTGTCTGCTCCAGCGGAGCCGTACCCCCCGACAGTGCCCTCGATGCCGCAGTGCATCATGTACTGCACGCCGCACAACTCAAAAACTTTCCAGACCTTCTATGGATATTTTTATGTTAAAATAAAAGCAGATGATGTATTGAAGACTGCCGCACATACTGTATTTATGCAGCACATAAAAAGTTATAGGAACTTTTGCTAGCTTTAATAAAATATATTTGAATACATGTGATTTTGGTGCAATATAAGACAATAAACCCCCAAATTTTCTCAAAGGGAAATCCTTGCAGAAAAGCACGTTTTTGGCTGCCATAATGCAGACCTACTGTGTTAGAGCATGCCATAAGCAAAGAGCTCAGCCAGTAGAGACATATGGATTTCTGGTTCAATATTTACAAATATCCTCATCAAGTAAAAAGTTTCTGTGGGACATACAACCTGCATTTACTAAACTACGGTGGTCTTGAAATGCTTAGTGTTATTTTACTATTGTAACCCAGTAATACATTTATTTATGCTGGTGGGAGTGTATTCATTTGAGCAGACTCTCAATGGGTACACATGCAAACTTTTTGTTTATTTACTCCTTTCTAACTTATTTACCCATTTATAAACTTACCTGGAAAAACTTTAATATATTTCTACTGGTTTCTGCTAGCTGAGGACTCATCCTTATTAAGGGCAAACAGTGATAAACGTGTACAAGTGTATGTATTTTTTCATGGTCCAGTGGAAACACAGACCATCAGAATAGAGAACAGAACATAAAAGAGAACATAATAATAAGAATAGAGGACATAACAGAACTTACAGAGAATATACAGAAACACATCGGTGGAAGTGGCATTCCTTCAGGAGCAATGCCAGTAATACTGAATTCTAAAGTCATTTACAGTTCAGGACCTCAGAAGTGGGGGAAAAAAGCAGTCAGGTAGCTATTAAATATGTAAAGACCTTCTGAAATTACCTCAGCAACAACAAAAAGCCCTAGTTGTAGCTGTTGAGGTGTTTATGAACAGGACCGTGTGGTATGATTGACTGTGCTAGAAGGGCTTCCCGATCCTGTGACCTGTGTTACTATCTTCATTGATTATTTGTGGCTAGTAATAGGTTTAAAATCCCACCTTTTAAATTTTGATTAACATGGTGTTTGACACATGTGGCACTTGTATAGTATTTCTATACAACTAATTAACAGGCACAATTCTTCAAAGAAATGTATGGACAAGACTGAAACCTTATTCTGTTTGCATGAGAGTAGAGAGAAGATTGCACAGTACTCTGCATCTTTTCCCACTGTAATAATTGTTACAAATGTAGACAGTACACTTTGTGCCATGTAAAAGGCAGAACATTTATGAAGCCTGGATCCAGACTTTAATGTGAGTTTAAGCATCCTCCTCAAGACCCAATTTTCTTATGCAATTTGGGTTCAGGATCTGTTTACAGGTGGGGTTGTTATTATTTTATATTAATTTATTTGTGATATTTCCATCTCTGAATATCAAAATAATTTCAGCCTGGTATCATCTTATTGATTTAACAGACTTTAAGGTTGAGTTAAGCTTAGATCCTTTTAAACGTCAGTGCTTCCATCAAACCAAACCAAACCAAACCAAACCAAACCAAACCAAACCAAACCAAACCAAACCAAACCAAACCAAACCAAACCCCAAACAAAACAAAACAAGACAAACCAAACCAGAACAAACCAGTTTATCTTGATCTCTCTTAACATCAAAAAACATAGTGTTACGTGCACCGATTCAAGTGGCCATTCGTAGGCTTTCATTGTCGCACATTTCCCACCATTTAACAAAGACCACGAAGCATTTGTCACTCAATCCTTCCCGCTACAAAACTACAGCGGGGCCAGCTGCATCCTTGAGCTGGGAAGGGGCAGCGAACACAGCTTGCAGTGCAGGTACCCACAAACCACGGCCAAGGGAGCACTCCCCCGCCTCCGCCCAGGGTGACTCCTCACCGGTTTGTCTCATCCATAATATCAGAAGTTTCACAGAAGTCCTGCGTGGTTTTGCAGAAAACTTTGGCACGTTTCTACACATTCCCCAACTCACAGTCACCTTTTGGTAGCATTTGGTAAACCTTCACTTTTCCCAAGCTTGTGTTTAATTTAGAAACAATGTGTTAGGCTTGTCTAAAAGAAGAAGAAGAAGAAAAAAAAAAAGGAAAAACAGGTTTTGACTTAGAGAACTTCAATGTGTGAAATTGTGCTCTTGGCTAAAATAGGACATAAAATTTAAAATTTTCAAAAAGATGCATGCTGTTTTAGTCATATTAGTCCAAACAGAGCCACCAGAGACTCAGACAGAAAATACTGCTCTTTGCTGGAAAAAATCAGAAAGGATAACATCTGTTTTTCGGAAGGGCTTTTTTTTCCCCACTGAAAACATTAGTCCAATTTTAATGTCATGAATTACAAAAACACGGGGTTTTTTGTCCTAATATACACACTACCGCTAAGATTTCAGATTTCAGTTAAACTTCAAGTGCCATAAGTTTTTTCATCTATAAAACTCTATGTAGTAATGTTTGATTCTTAGTCCAAGTTCAAGAAAAGCAATGAAAATCTGAAAAAACAACAAGCTGAATATTTAAAACTGATGATATGGGATCTTATTAACAACACATCTGTTTATGACACCCCTCCAAAATGTTTTTGTTAAAAGGAAAAATACAATTTGAAAAGAATTCTTCAACCTTATCTTGAGCTTTTAATCTGAGAATTCACAATTTCTTACAATTGGGTTTCTTATCCTTAAGAACCCTTTGTGCAGATTAAACATTTCACGTTTCTCATGATATGTGAGAACAAATGTCAAAATTTCATGCTTATAATTATAGGCTACCTGGTTTAAAGACACTTTTTCCTATTTTCTTTTGTAAAACTATGACACCTCAGAGCTAATAAGAAACTCATCATGAAATATTTCAGAAGATTTTGCAAATACTCCACGAGTAGAAGCAGCTCCGGGAAGAAACAGCCAGAGACAGACTCACAACACAGTGAAGCCAATTAGAGAGTTTCCCTACATTTCTGTGAGTTTTTGGCCAAGGTCTGGTGCTCCGCTCCACGGTAAAACTTTCCCTCAGAAGATCTCACAGCACTTCACAGCCATTGATGACGGAGTTTGGTCAGATCTAGTTTGAGATTGGGAAGCTTTACACCCATTTTCTTTTCCCTTATGTTCAAACTATGTGAGAAACCTAAGAAAGATCCAAGGTCTCCTCAACACGTCTTATACTTTTATCACAAACCTCTCGGCTGTTTCATACAGGCGTTTGTGAATGATGGTTAACATTTGAAGTAATTTCATTTTGTAGGAGCCTGATTCCTTATTCGACCTGTAGGGTTTTTTACAAGGATAATACACATTTTGAAGAGCCCAGCTAACAGAATCAGGCTTGCAGGTTTCACAGCAGAAAATTCAGGAGAGGTGGAAACCCAAGGTGGCACATCCAGAGTAGGAATATCCCCGGCACGGCAGAGCAGCCTGAGGCAGGGCTGTACATGATTGCCCACTGAAGGATCTGGGATAAAGACAAATAATCCTGGCATGCTCCTGAAGACTGAAGCAAATGGTGCCAGATGATGACTGCTAGATGTACTGGGAAGTGAAAAGAAATTGAACTCCATTAGATGATAGTTTCTAATGTACATAAGTGATGTTACAAGATGGCTGGTTGGGTGGTAGGCAAATGAAGAAGGATGGCTTCATGTCACTATTGCTGACTGCGACTGAGGAGATCCAGGCTGAGCAATGTCAGACAACTACTGCTTCATGGATATTCGGGGAATGAAGATGAACAACATCAGAGGAAAACTGCTAAGGAAATGTAAGTCAAACAAAGATAAATAATATCAAAGGATTATTACAGAGACTATATAGGGGAATGAAGATGAATAAAGTCAGTCAGTTGCTGAGCAGATATCAGACAAACAAAGCTGAATATAGTGAGATAAGAAAGATATACAGCACAAAAGATGCCTACAAAAGATTTCTTTAAATTGGGTAAAGAAAAGAACAACTAGTGTTTTCTCCCTATAAACAGATCGTTGTTTTCTTTCCCTCCTACTTTCTGCACAGATTTCCACTTCACTCCTAAATCTGCTAGTTTTTATAATTTTCTTTCTCACTTGCTCCATTTCCCTCAGATATTAACCTATTGTCACATTTGGCTAGGAAAAGACCTGGAGTTTGGGTCTAGATCCTTTTCCTTCTATAGTAGAATCACTGTTAAAATCATGATGGAACAAAACCACTCTGATGTGCCCGAGGATGAAATCTGGCACAATGCACTTTGGATAGAAGTAATAAACAACAGAAGATACACAAAGAACAAGAAATGTCAAATAATGGTACCTGCTGAGAGGAAAAAGACAGAAGCTCATTACTATAATTACAGAAGACTCCAAACCAACATACTGGAATTACACAGCCCATCACTGAGACTGAATTCACCAGTCCCTTCTGATTACTGATCTACTTGTGTGAGAACTGTGGGTTTTCAGGGGGAAAAGGAAATCTGACATTCTCCAGAAAAAAAAAAATAATTAGTTGTTACTTGATGTGAATTACACGATAAATAGCTGAGTGGGTAACGACAAATAAATTGCACCTCTGTTCTAAAATGAAGTAAACAGCAAATAAAAGCCTCACTTGTAGGGTTTTCTCAATACAAAACCATTCTTTCTAATGAACAGTATTAGCACTGTCTCCCTTTTTCCGTAATATACAATTGCTAGGGCAGTTTCATTGACAAACTTGGGATTGCTTACAACTTAATTTGTTGCTTAGCATGAGGATTCATGTGTGCCGTGTCTGTGTGATCAGAACATGGTTCAGACTATATTTCTGCACTGTAACCAGTGAACATTTATACTTTATCATTAGACCTTTATGTGCTACAGAATGTGAGATGATTGGGATAATAAAAGTATTGTATGCAAAAAAAAAAATTGTACTGCTTTGTGAACTACTCTTTTAAAGTTAGGCAACTTACGGGGACCTTTATGGAAGAAATATGATCTTTCTTGCTGTGTAGCTGTCAACATAACTAAGGTAAAATGTCTGCTTTTGATATATGTACAAGGCTTGTTACTTCCAGTGTGTAGCTAGCTGTGGGCACAAGCTGATGGGGCAGGACAGTTTGCTGACCAACTTTCTATAGTTAACAGTATGTCCAAAATATTACTTTCCTTGTAATTTAATGATGCATGTATGTTCACTATATTCTACCAACACTGAAGATGAGACACATGAAGATTCACCTACCCCAAACATACAACATTTTCTGTTAAGTTTACAGTCAGTAAGAACTATTAGGTCCCAGATTTTAGGCTTTAGAACTTAGTCTGAATGAATCTAGGCTGAACAGCTCAGGTAAATGAGACAGAACACACAGTTCTACTGTGCAGACAGGATTAAAATGAAACCAGAAATAGCTGTCTTAATCATGTATGGGCAAGCGGAAATATCTGTTCTACCAGTGTCAGAATTTGTCAACAATACAAGGTCAGCACAGGAAATAGTTCAATTATATATAATCAGCTGCCATATATTGCACTCTTGGTAAGCACAACAACCCAAAAGAGGACTATAAAAGACATACAAAATAAGTGAGAGTTCTCATTGGCTGCCTAAATGAGTGACTTTTGATTCTCCATGGTGATTTGTTTCATCTGTTATTTAGGGAAAAGCTCTCAATTACAAGGTCTCACAGCACCGCATGCTGTTCCAACAGTAAGTACATGGCTTAATTCAGAGATTTTTGGGAGAGAAGAGCTTATTAACATCATTTAATCTGACCTTTCACTGAACAAGGGCAAACTTTTCCTCCTGAAAAAAAGAACACAGTTTTGCTGGTTTAGATTACCATCATTGTGTTGCATTCCGGTTTTGAGTGATCAGTGTTTGTGGTAGGAAAAGAGTTCAAAGAGCAGAACTTGGAGAGTAATGAAGGGGGGCCATAAAGCTTGTATCATGGGGGGAATGCTGTGAATGAAGGATAATTGAATATGGGATCCAGGTGAGGTCAAAACCAGATGGAGCCTACTTTTACCTTAACAACACAAACTTGTTGAGATAATCAATAGGACTCCCAGAGCTTTTCTTGCAATTAGAGCTCTTAAGTTCTTTGGAAAAGATCAAGTGCTGCCTCTCATAACATGCCCAGATTCAAAAAGGACTCCAAACAGAAAGTCAATTAGTATGAAAGAATAACAATTTTGGAGTGTAGGTGAACTGAATGCAAAGTTTTTCTTCTATATCCATTGCAAATAATATTTTCTTAGAAATTATTTTAAGTCTCTATCAGTAATGAAGGATGTAATCTTACACCACAAATTCTGTGACTATTTGGGCTGAAATAAACTTCCTGAACTCTCTTCCCAACCAAATATACAGACTTCAGACCTGTCTCCTCCATTATCAGTTTTTCAAGATTACTCAAAAGGCTTACATATCCACACCTCTAAAGACAGAGAAAAGAAAAGCTTTAATCTTGGCCTAATTAAAAGGAGTCATCCTTTAGACGAGGCTGTCTTTGAGTTTCTCATTGTTATACTATTTATCTCTTGAGGACTTTCCCCTTTCTTCCTCACCAGAGCTGAAGTCTATGTAAGATGAACTTTTGAACTTCTGTTTCATAAAAAATAAAGAAGCTTAAGATATTCTTAGCTTCACTACAAGGAAGACAAGATATTCATCTCAGTGCAACATGACCTACCCAGAGTGAGACTTAACAATGTTTCTGCCCTGAACAAAACACAGAAAGTAAAAGAAAGCAAGACAGGTTCAGGACTCAGTGTCGTTGAAATAAGATGGATAAAAACCCATTAAAATGAAAATGTCTTTTGGAGTTGCTCTCAATTCATAACAATGAGAAAGAGTTTGCAATTGGGCCCACAAAGATTATTCTGTCCAATTTCTTACCTTCCTGTTCTGCATACTTGTTAAAAATAAAAAACCAAAATCCCAGAACTCAACTCCCCAAAACCCAGTGGCAGCAAAATTTGACCTTCAGTGAGCTTGGAGGTAGGGTTGGTGGTTTTAGAAAAATGGTTCACTGTACACAGGTAAGGTACGTTCCATTGTACATATGTGAACACTGCAGGTATCTACTGCAACCAAACCTGCAATTGTCAACACCAAGAGCAACACCAATGCTGTTAGAAATGCTTACAGTTGCAAGAAGGAAGCTGTTACACTCACTTAATCCAGCTGTTGCCACCTATGTACAAGTTTATGGTGAGACTAAAATCCATATAACTCTAGTTATTATGGAGAGGAGAAAGGCATTTCTAACACAAAGATGGGAAGAGAATGGATGCATTCAAACAGAACTGAACATCAGCTGGAAGCAGACAAACCTTTATTTTTTGGTCTTAAAGAAAACTCTCTAGCTAAGTGGTAAATTGTAATAGTCACCACATTGAGCAGCTACAAGGAAACATAATTCTATATACTCAGGCAAATATATTGTGCTCATGTACTTTTTCTCCACTGTTGTTTCTGAAAAGGCATCTCAAAGAGATGGCGTGAGGACCCAATGATTACTGAAGAGAACTTAAAGACATATATAATACAATACATAAAAATAGATGGGAGCACAAGACAGCTTTGCAGATTTTAGATCCAAAGATTCTTGTTGCAATACTGTGGCTAAATGCTTTTCAAGGGTGATTTTTATGTGAGATCAGATAAAAACTGTTCTCTACAAATAAAGCTTTTGATACGCACAGTATTGAAGCATGTGGAAATAATGTTTGGGTTTCCAATCTCTAAAAAAATATTGTCCCTACATAAAGAGAAATCACAAAACCACTTACACAGTGATGATTCCCTTAGAGATATACTACTTTTAATTTTTTCTAAACTCTCCCCTAACTGCCCATCAAACTCCAGTGCAGTGCTTTGTTCACAGTATTATGCATGTCGTGATTATCACACTCAGGATGAGTTTCAACGCATACTCAGCAAAGGAATGAATGATTTCCTGATACTAATTGAAGATGGCTGAGGGTAGAAAAAGGATCTGCCTAGTGAGGTAGACTGCAGGCATACACTTTTTCTATTAGTTTGAAGAGAACAGCCTAAGTAACTCATCAATAGATTCTTTTAAAATGACCTTTTAAGACTGAATTTTAGCTAGAAGCTGCCTTCTTTGTACCTTGTATACCTCAAAGATCAACGTTAAAAGATTATGGAACTGCTGCACATAGTTCTTTGATATTTGCTCACCTTCCTTCCAAATCTTTCTTTACTCGAGGTTTACTTTCAGCCAGAAGTCAGATTAGTCTCAGTGAGTGAATCCACAGAGCAGCTCCTCAGATCCATAATATATTTGTCTCAGCAGGATACTATATTGGTTCTCTGCTGCAGAGGCTAAAAAACTAATGACCTCATTTCCTAGCTTGGGTGTCTATAGCTATGAACCTGGACCTCTACTTCCACAAATAAACGCCTGGATTAGGCTCTTCAGGACTGTTCCTGCATCACAAATATGAAAGATATCTACATTAAATTTCAGTGGGTGCCAAATCAAATTGACACTTCTCCAAAAGTATGAAATTATGGAGTAAATGTCTGGATTACGTCAATTAAATCAGATAAAAAGGGAATACTCTATTACAGAAGTGCAGCTATAGAGTTTCGTACAAGTTTCTTTTGCAAACAATGTTAATATTCCTTCAAGGCACTGCTGGTGAAGTTTTCCTGATGATGTGTATTGAGAAAGAATCAAGATAACTGATTACTCCTGAGTTTTTATTTTCCCTGAGTACAAGTTTACAGACAAGCTTCCAATCAATGCCTCTGGTACCAAATCCTTCTCTCAAGGGCATGCTGGGCCTACAGATATCTATTGAGATCCATTTCTTTTTCAGTTGGGAATATCCTGGTCCATGTACTAGCAACTGCAAAGAACTGCCTGTTCTGTTACTATGGCCTTTCCTGCACTAGTGGAAGAGGGAGCAGGATTTATTTCTTTGTATCCTATCCATCCTAAAAGGATTACATTAATATGTCCCAAGGGAAATAGAGGATAAAGTGTATTTGTAGCTATTCTTCCTCACCGTTTGTTAACTGTGGAACCTGATTAATAGATTATGAGACAGCAACATTTGAGTATTTTCATTCAAACCAGTTGAATTTGGAATTTATTTGCTTTTACTGTATACAAGGTTTTCTTCCCAACAGACATGTCAGTGAAGGATATTTGATAAAAATCACATATTGTCTTTGTCAGTGTTCTAATCCCTTTGTTTGCAGGCTATGCTATGACAGAAGTTTCCTCCTTACCCCTTTGTTATTTGCCTTGTGTTTGTTTCACTGTTTACTTCTTGTTTACTTCTGCTTCATATTTCTTACTAAGCGCTTTAGAGATTTTCCTGAGTTGAGGATAAGACCTCGAGATTTCGCTTTTGTCTGTTTAGACATAATTTTGAATTATTGTTTAACTTCTCTATAGTTTTAATACTGTTAAAGTGCAGGTATAGAAAACATAGCTGTCCTTGTCTTCCTCTCTTTATTTGAGATTTAATGACTAGTAAATCAACTGACATTAAAATGACTCTGTGGAACGTGCAGAGGTTTAAAGGAACCAATGAAGGCATAATGCATTTGATAATATGAAAACAAGTAATGAAATTTGAAATGATTTTATTTGGAAAGACTTTTAGAGGTCAAGGATATTCTGAGTTCTGAAGGGCTGAGTGTGGGTTTTGGGTTTTTGGGTTTTTTTTCCTGGTGAAATGCAATTAAAAAAAAGAGGTCCTTGTCATTTTAGCTGTTAAGATTCAATACATTGACTCTTAGCGCAATATGGAAATGAGAGGAGCAGAGATGCCTGTTCATGTTACACTGTATAGCCCCAGTGGTATGAACAAGCTCAGTTCAGCACAATACAAATCTCTTTGAAGAGTGTGCAATCCTTGTGACAGCACTGCTCTTCCCTGCTGAGATGGAAATAAAAAGCTGGTGGCCAAGAAACCTGGGGAGTGGTTCTTACACCGTTCCTTAGGGTCTCATGGCAATATTGCAGAGGAAGCATCTTTGACACATCTTTCTTTGGAGCGCAGAAGGCCAGAGGATGAGAGGAGCTGTTGTCAGTTTTCTGTGCAAAGTGTGTGTGATTCAGATCATGCCATGCTGTGTTGGCTGCGCTGTCCGGTAAGGAGGTCACCAGTGTCCTCCCTTCAGCTCTACTGAATGCTGTGGAAAAGATGGAAGTCTTTAGGTACTGCATTTTACTCAGCACTTTACTCAGCTTTTCTAAAATGGAGAATTACCAAACAGTTTTGAAAACAATTTATGGGTTGTTTTAAATATGAGTTACTCCGTGCAAGAACAACAAGGCAACCAGCAGCTGGTAGCAATGCTTGTGGTTTTGGGAAGCACTTAACAAACCAGACTCTGAAACATGACTTTAGATCCCCCAGGTCTTTGTGGTAATTAGGGAGTAGAACTGGAAGAAACCCCTTTTAATCACAGTCAGTTTTGATCCTGGAGGGAGCTACTGATGATGGTCCACATAGGACTGCAGGAACAAGCCACGGTGTTTGTGCTATAGGTCACTGGGAAACAGAGGCTTTGGGCAAAAACTGTAGGTGTAGTGATCTGTCCTCTGCAGGAGAGGCTGGCTGAGTGTGAAGAGCTATGTTGGGCATTCTCCACCGAAACAAAATTAAACTAGAATGCAGACCTTGTTGGGAGACGTTTTCAAGGAGACTTAATAGTTCTTTAACAGGTAAACTTAGATTTGAAGGTGTCGGGCTTCTAACGGATTTGATTTCACAATTGTACAAATATTAATGAAAAACAAATGCCACAGCCCTTTTAATCAGGAAACAGAATTTAGTGTTAAAACATTCTTCTTAAGTGAGTCAGAACAATTTATGAAATTAAGACAGTATAATCAGTAAGTTCAAATGGTGAAGCATGAAATTAGGCAAAGAACTATTTGCAGTGAATAGTCTACAATGCACCGACTATGTGAGTGTTGTTTTTTGTAAGACCTATTCATTAAACAATTACAATAAATTAAAGGATTGAAAAAACCACTTCTTTGATGCACAGGTTGCAAAGAAAAAAGTACTAAATAACACATTATTCACTGCAAATTGTTCACTTGGGTTAGCTTTTTATACCTCATGGCTTCTTCAGAGCCAGCTCCATCTTTAAGCATTTTTGTTTGCTGCCTTCTCTGAAACAGGCATCATTTATAGTTTAAACCAAAGCTCAGTGTCCATCAATACTCTATTTGAAGGGAGTAGCTTCATGCTACATTCATGCTTCATTATATTTTTTGACTGAAGTGAAAAAATATATATCAATTAATTAATTAGATTTACTCATAATTCTTCAGTTCTCCTCACCCTACTTAATTATCTGCATGTGGACTCAAAGAGGGACATTTTGCAGCTTGGAGCTAAAAGGATTTTGGATATGAATTTGGAAGCCTTTAGCCACAGCTGAATATCATTAACCAAGAAATTTACCATTTAATAAACATCTAATACAACAAAACCCTTTTATTTTCCCAGGAAAATATTTTCCTTTTTTTTTCTCTCACTTATTCCATGGACTCCTAGAACATGTTTTTATGTGGATTAATATTCCTTCCGTGTTTATTTCATGTCACACCAATGTTTGTTTTCTTTGATTTGCTGAAATACCTTCAGTCCAAGTTGATTAGAGTCAATCCAACTTTTGTCTTGCAGTTATACAGACATTTATTAAATGGCAAAAATTAGATGATCAATGAAGAAATGGTAGAGGGATTCAAAGTAAACCCTCATAACCTTCGCAGCCCTTTTACAGCAGGATTTTGAAATGATTTTTTTAAAAAGACCTTTATAAAATCTTTCATGAACAAACAACACAGATATTTGTTGACAGAAGAATTTGAGAGAAGCAGAAATTAAACGAGCTATGTGATTCCTGATCCGGTTTTCATAAAATGGTCAGCTGGCCTAAACAATCAGCAGTAAAATTAACTCTGTTCCCCAAGACAGCTTCCAGATAGCAAACCAAACTGAATTCAAGTTGGGCACACGAAAACTTGTAACATGTTTTCCTTTTCAGCTCATTCAACAGCAAGAGCTATGTATCTTCTAAAGAACAAAATGCTACCTTTTCCCTTTCCCTTCTTTTATTACAAGCACACAGCCATCCAGATTTTGACTTCTAGCAGCTAACAGAATGTGAGCCAAAAGCTTTTATGCAGATCAGCTTAGTAGCTCAAAAATGGGAATGGAAATCTCACCAAGGGAAAAAAAAATGGATACAGAAGGAAAAATAAAAGGACCAAAGAGCAACAACAACAAAGCCTCAGTGTCAGAGTGCGCACACTGCAAAGTTAATTTTTACTGATGCTGAGTAACTGCATCTCCGTCAGCGAAATGATTTGTGGGAATTTGGTATGTCTGTGGATCAAGTTCATGCAGCTAGTCAGTGGTCGCTTTGGAAAATGTTAGCCATCATGAGTCAAAGCAACAGCTCAATGAAAGGCAGCAGTCCAAACAAGGGCAGTCAGACATGTATTAAGCCATTTTGTTAACTGCAGCATAACTAATCCTGGGACTGCTTTGTAAAGAGGTTGGTCCATAATGAATCCAGAAACTTGACTATATCAGATAAATACCATCCTAGGAAGACAAAGAGGTACTAAGTGTTGGAGTGACACCTAAAGAACTGCTATTTCGTAATCTCTGGACTGATATGATGCATTGCAGTGTCTCCCTATCTCCAGGAGACCATGACTTCAGAATACTTGACAGCACCATTAAGCAGCTGTGTAGTACTTACACCGAAACACAAAAACTCAGGCTGAAACAGTGGAATTAACTGAAGAGAATACAAATTAGCTAACAGATTTATTTCTCACACTGACATAATAAACAAATATTGATGGTTTCCTGTGGTGTAATACATCCTTATTCACTGCTTCACAACTCACTTGGAGCTTCATCATTTTCTCTTCACTGCTTCTAAATGGGTGATTTATCCCATACTTCTCAAAATATTAGTCTGTTTACAGTCTTCAGATAGCTAACAGATTGTGCATCATTGAAGTAACAATGTGGAGACTCGCAATGGTTGATTGTTGTGCTATTCACCTTTATTTTCTTTTTTTATGCATCTGAGTTTTAAAGAAGAGAATTAAAGCAAACTGAATCAGCTTTGTAGTTAATGGAAAGGTTTTGATTGTGGATCTTCATAATGCCTTTTGAATAATTTCAGCATCTCAAAATGACTCCTACCTTTGGAAAATTATGATTTGTTAGGTGCATAAATCAGAAAAAGAGCACAGGTTTGCAAACCACATGAAGAATGATGGGCCCCAAGTTGTAACCTGAAGTGTAAACTCATATAATGTGGCTCAGCACAAAACCGAGTTGCAACTTTCTAAATGAATGGAGCCCATTTCAAAGGCAGCAAAGCCCAAACACTCCTCATGCTTGGTGTATTCACAATTCAGATGAGAACAGCGACACTTTCTCCTATCTTGAGCAGATACCCAGGCGCTACCTCCACACTTCTCAAAGGCAAATAGAAAGAGTAATCACTGCAGGAACACTGACTGAAACAGTTATGTATGATAAACATTATTTCTAGCTCTTTTCTTTACTCTCCAAATGAGAAATACTTTCATGCATTAAGCATATAATACTTATTTTTCATAATGAAATACCCCAAATATTGAAAAATGTAATAAGTATCTTGGCAGAATTTGTAGATGGAATCTTTGTATATATAAACTGACAGAGTTTCACTACAAACTTTTCATACAACTAGGATCCTGTTCATGGGAATTAAGTGCCAGAGTGGTCACAGCCCAGCTCTGGACTTGCAAAATCCTACAGAAATTAAAATATTCCTAATTAAGACTCATAACCACCACAAAATGAATTTGAAGATTTTGTACTAATTCTAAGATAAAAAAACAAATCTCTCCTGATATATTATTATAAAAATTTAAATAAATAAAATGCTAGAATACTTTAAGTTTTCTGTGCAGACAGAATACGGCTCAGGTAGCACAACTCATGGATTTTAATCAAATTATTTGACAGATTTTATTCCATTGTTTCCACCCTATTATGCAGAATTACTTCCAGATTTATGATTTAATTTCTTGACATTAACACAGAATATAAATTAGAAGTTACTTTTTATAAAGTAAGTTCTACTGAGATTTGAGTGTTTGGAATCAAACTCTACGTAGATCAAAATACTCACAATTTGTTCTGTAGCACTTGAATTTTACTAAACAATTTAAATGCTTAAAAAGTTTCTTTCACCCTTTCAAAACTTAAGACATGAAACCGTGCCTAATTATGCTATTTTGTGCTGTATTCTAATATGTCTGTTAAGTTATTCTATGTAACATGTAAAATGAATCAAAGTCGCCAGAAGGTGCAGTTTGCTTTTGGGGCATTTTTGGAAGCAATATGTTAGAAAGTGTAATTCACAGTTTGCTTTAAGTGAGGGGAAACACCAGATATATCAATGGAAAGTAAAACTATTTTGCCTATATTATCGATCTCTTAAAAAGGAACATTTTAATTAAATCTTCCATTTGCAATTTAATATTCCAATTTTGCACGAACAATCATTGGTGTGAAATGAAATATGCCTGTAAGAGGCATGCAAATCACCCTGCTTGCAAGTGTGGTGCACACATTTGCCTTGCTCATTCTTAATTAAGAAAGGGGCCACTCATGGCAATGGGTGGAAGAAACTGGTCCTCTAACGCCTGCTTGGAATTTCATTGGGATTTTCTACTTTGCTTCAAGGGCTGAATGATTTGGTCTACTGCAAAAACTGGAATTAGAGATAGACTCTTTCTAGCCATTATCATCCTTCTCCAAGACAGCAAGGACATCCTCACCAGTACCTCTGCCCTGGCTAGCAGCCCAAAGCACAATTATTTTCCTTCTCTTATTCCAGGTTGCAGTAGCTGGTATTTCTGAATGGGTTTCTTGATGGCCCCAGGACATATGTCTTCTGAACTACCCTGAGGAAAACGGGTCTCCTGGCCTGAGCAATGGGAAGGAAACCAAGCTACGGTGTCCAGTGTTTGCTGTGTCTAAAATGAAGGCTTGCTGCCAAACTCATAATACAGTCAAAAGAAAACTGGAGAGCTGTTTTTGTAGCTTTAGGGAAAAAGAAAAAAATAATTCCCTTACTCATCACTGCAGTAGCCACTGGAAACTGAAGAACCTTTGTGTGTTCCCTTGTCATAGTGCAATTTTGCTCATCAAACCCCATTCGCCCCTTTTGGCAGCACCTGCCGGACCCAGACACCAGCTCTGGCTTTGGCTTCGGCATGAGTTCCTGCTCCAGCAGCTTTGCTTCTCTGGCAAACATCTTCAACAATCGCACTGGCAGCTTTCACATCACCTTGGGGCCTGCTGATGGCTTGCTTGGCTGGACAGCATTGCTCTCCTGGATGTCTTTTTAAATTTTTTATCAAGAGGAATGTTCCAGTTTTAATCCATCTGTGACTCTGCCCAAAGCCTTGCTGATACCTCTGATCTCTGCGGAGGTTGTGTTGTGGTAATCCCATATTTCCATGTTCAGTTCAGGCAGAAATCTGCTGTCATGACCTTGAGTCATACACAACATTGTGCGCTTCTCCTGTAAATCAGTTCAGTGGCTTTTTGGCTACTCCTTAACCTGAGGGTCCTTTGCAGCGCAGTTTCATTTGACGGACCATTCTTTCCAATTGCCCAGACTCTCACCTCTAGGAACCCAAACACATTTATATAGCATTGATCTGATCTATTTCTTGGAGAACTGAGCTGTAGCATGTCTATCCGAGGTAGACAATTTCATCTTCATCAACATTGTAGGCAGGTAAATCTGTTTACAGCAGGTGAATTTGTCCCCCAAACATGCAAAAGCAATCATTTAGGACACTGAAATTGTATTGGCAAGAAGTACAATAGCCCAAGGAGCATGTTAAGTCATCAACGGCATCATTAGCACTGACATTAGTCATACTTGTAAGATAACATAGCTTTGTCTGAAAAGACAGTGCTCAGGAGATATTGTTTCAGATTTCCTAAAGCCTGGACAAACTACATCAGCTTCTACACAGCTGTATTTTTCTTTTTAGAACACACAGGTAGAGCAGAACTGAACAGAAGCTTGCATTTACAGCAGTGTGTGTGTTTTGATGCTCACATCATACCAAGATTAGTTTAATAAATTTAATGGGATTGCCAGGATCCCAAATAACATCTGTCCAGGCATCTCTATGCCTACTGTTTGTAGGCGAACCTATCCCCCTCAACGTTTTCGCTGAAGGATTTCTTTAACACTCCTGTTGCATGATCTGTTGCCACAGATCTACTTCGACAAGTACCATGTGCTGCTTGAGGAGCACAGTCCGTCTCCACCGTCTGCCCTGGAATCAATGGACTCTGGTGTCTGCTTTCACCCTCACCCAGCAAACCACAGAGTATGTAAGATGTGGAGGGACATCTGTAAATCGTAAAAACCAGAAAGTGAACATACAATTCAAGCCTTTCCCTGGTCTTTTTCATATTCTGCAGGAAAACCAATCAATTCCCAGAACTGCTGATAACATGAAACTCCTGTGCGATCAAGTTCTTTCCTATTTCACTGAATTATTTCAAGTGGCTATTCCTCCGTGTGCTTTTCCATTTCTGCATAGCTGTAGATTTCAAGCTTTCCTGTACAGTACTGCAAAACATAATAATCCTACTTCTCTCCATCCAGCAAATAACATCTTGAGATTGGCTAATAAATCTCATTTTTAAAAAAGAATACATTCTAGAGTCTTTTGATTTGCTTTCTGGTTTTCTAGGTTAGATTTCTCCTGCTTGATGTTGCAATTTTTCTTTTCTATATATGGGGGATAGGAAAATAACTTTTTTTTTTTAAAGTCCCAAACTGAGATTTACATGAAAAATCAGCAGTTCAATCTTTACAGAAAAAATCACTGGAAATCATTAAAGCTATGGTAACATTACAGTAGCGGATACTGTTTTCAGAAATCTCTTGATAAAATGGTATTTGAACCCACTTCTGGGATCCATTCAAAGCCCAAATCTTTTTTTTTTTTTTTTCTTCTCTTATCTAAATCATAAACATTTGTGATTAGAACTCATGGATTGAATCTTTGGAAATAAATTATTTAGGTAACTGAGCTCTTTATCTGCTCATGAATTGCTGTGGTCTGATTAGGATTGCTGCAGATGTATTTATTATTAACAGTTGTTCAATGAATAGTTGGGGCTACACCTTTGCATATGACTGCAGCTCATTCACATCAGTTATTGAATATTCACTATTTATATAGTGTGGAACCGGTCAACCGAGTTATAGGGTTGCTCTTGTTGTCCGACAGACACTATAGAAAAATAACTAAAAAGTAGGAAATACACTTGTTTGTAAGGAAATAGAGACATATGAAGGAGGAACACCCATACCTCAAAGATGTACAAAAAATTATTCACAGAAATTTTTATGAATATTGGATAATTAAAAGATTTTAATACAGTCAGAACCAAATTCATCTCTGGAATTCAAAGGAACATATTGAGAACTTGTTTGCAGCAATCCAAGAACTACATTAAGAAACTATTTGAGGCTTCTTCAGTGTGTAACATCCCTTGTAAAATTAGTTACTGCATATGTGTGCTCATGTGCATCCAAAGGAAAGACTGAGTCCTAAGTGAATACCTCTCATTCTCTGATTTACTGTTCTGTGACTTTTGCTAAAGTAATGTCCCTTTATCAGCAAGCAACATACCAGTATGAAGAGAGGAACTCCCACCAGCAACCCCATCACTTTCCCCATTCACCAGCAAGCTCATTCCTGAGCTCTTCTTCACTCACCTGCTAAGCTGGTGTAAATCAGTGTCACTGCTATGCAACATGGCATCTGGCCTCTAGATTTTAAGATTCCATCATACCCCTGCATTTATTTTGAGCTGAACACAGAAATTGCACATCTATTTTTATCTATCCTACAGCACTGAGCTGGAAGCGAATAGCCTGGAAAGGAGCAAATCTGACCTCAGTTCTGAGGGTATTTTCTCCTATGATTGTTCTGGGACTTCAATACAGTTACACTGCATTGAAAAAACAGATTTGTCTGGGATTTGTTTTCCTCTTTTGGGGAGTGGTAGGGAAGCCAGTTAGTCATTATTATAGCAATATTTGAAAGTTTCTAGAAATTAAAAATAAAATAATGCCTCAAAATTGAGAGATTGAATTTTGCTGACGTTTACTAGAAGTTCTCATTGACAACAGTGGGTCAGAGGCTGGTCTTGGAAAATGTGTTTTATACTCCCAATGAATAACCATGGTATTTGGTTCATACTGGGATAAAAACTGAGCAACTGAAGTTGTCAGATATACCTAATTGAAAAGCAGGAAAAACAGTAAACAGCATTCAGGACCTCTGGGAACAATTCCTTCCCATGAACAGCGGACAGGGGAAAAATCTTTACCCAAGCTACTTTTCAAAGCAAATTTTCTGTGGAAACCGATAGGTACGGGCAAATACCACAACTGCATCTCTCTGAATCACTGAACCCAGATCCATACAGCACCTGGAGCTGAGTGGTATCACAGGGACAGACGTGAAAGAGACTGTCACTGTGGTTGTGACATATACTTCACTTCAGTAAATCTGAGCACATACCTCAACAGTGTTTTTCTACTGATATCTCTTATCAAGACACTCCGTTACTATGCAATTCTCCCTTTATTACCTTTTCTACAGTACAAGTCTTCCGTAGACTGGGAGGAAATGGCAAGGAGAGAATATTGGGAAAAATGTGCTACTTGTAGCAAAGCTGCATGCCCACCACAGTACTGCCAGCTCCCTTCTGCTTCACACTTAATTGGTTTCAGACTTGCTTCACACCAAAGCAATGCTTAATTTGAAAACTGGTATTTATCTAAACTATCACCTCTGTACAATGCCAAACTGGACTTCAAACTTGTCTGATTAGGTGTCTACTTTTTTTTTTTAAATATAGACCTAAATATTTCTGGGTCATATACTTGTGTTCATCGACAACACTAAATATGACCTCTCTTCTTGAATGCATTTGAATGTGCTAAAATCAATATATCTAAAGTCAACACTTTCATTCAAATCTGAGCTTCAGAAATGCAGCTGAAAGTTGTATTAGACCAAAAATTTGCCTGGCTCCTTTAAGTTAGCTCCACTCTGCCCTTATATTATTTTGGCTCTAGACAAAACACAGATGAACATCCCAGAGCCCCCATCTCACCAGCAGCCCTCCACAGCCACGTGCTCCTGTAAAGGATAACAAATTCAGTGGATTTCAGCTTGTAAGAGGCTATATGCAAAAAGTTAAAGGAAACAAATGAATAAAGGAATTTTTTTCCTCGTTCTGAATTATATATAGCAGAAACAGAAGTGATCCATTTATTATTTTGTGGATGAAATAGAGCTGCCAGCATTATCGAGGCAATACTTAGATAACCCCCATGAGAGATAAGCAATAAAAAGTGCCCTGCAAGCAATACTACCTACTAAAGCACCATGGCCAGATGGATATACAGCTGAATTTCAGAGAACACCAGTGATAAATTACTTCCAATTTCTTATGTGATTTATAAATATTCTTTGGAGACTAAAGAAATATCTTCTTATTTTAATTAACCACCATTTCTGTCTTCTCAAAATAAGGTGAAAATCTCAAGTGCATCTGATCCAAGTCCTTTCACAAAAATTTTAGCTATTAGCTCAGAGAAAGTCACAGTTATGCCTCCTTATCTTTCTCAAACTGGATTTGTTCTGGGCAAATTTTTAACAGATGGTTCCCAGTATCTAATGAATACAGCAGACCATTACAAATAGGACACAAGATACACTTCGATAAAGAGAAAGGAGTTTGAAAGAGTGTTTAAAAATACTTCAGAAGTTCAGGAAAATGTAGCTAAATTAGATTCAGGTGCTTCATAGTAAGCTAATGACTTGAATTAAAGCAACAAGACATAAAATGTTTTCAATTTGAAATGAAACTCATTTAGCATACTTAATAAGGCTTCCTCTTGTTTGAGAGCTTTGCTAGAACTCCTGGAGTAACTGAGCAGGAGCTCTCCCCCTCTCTTCATTAAATATTTTGTGAAAAAGAGTGATTATTTTTTTTCCTAGACTATAAATAGAAGAGAAAAAAAGGAAAATTGAGTAATAACATGGTATTCTTTAAGAAACAGAGAAATAAAAATGGGGGGGGGGGGGGAAGGTCGCAGAGCTGAGGAGTGCTTCACAGCTGCAGAACAAAAAAAGAGCTGTCTGAGCAGATGTTTACAAAATGTCTGTACAGGGCTCCAGGTGCTGATGGTCAAATGTAACGGGACATAAGAAGCTGTCCTGGTGTCAGCCCAGCCGGTAACAAAGCACCAGGCAGCTGCTTTTCCACCACACCCCCCAGCCATGGCGGGATGAGGTGAAAACATCGAGAAAGCCTCGTGGGGTCAAGACAAGGACAGCGAGGGATCATTCCCCACTTGTGGTCACGGGCAAAACACAGGCTCAACTCGGGGAAGAAACACAATCAATTTCATTTACTATGAATCAACTCAAAACGAGGATAATGAGAGGCAAACCCAAACCTGAGAACACCTTCCCC
>JANZLQ010000037.1:21488314-21504932 GCA_026212715.1 Elanus axillaris | reverse complement strand
CTGCTCACTGCAGGTTCCCCTTCTTAAATCTCTTCTCCTACAGGTGTTACTGCCATCACTGATAAGCCCGGCCTGGGGCACGGGCAGGTCCAGCTTGGAGCTGTGGGAGCTTCCACCAGCTCCTCACAGGAGCCGGCCCTGCAGCCCACTGCCCTGTGTCAAAAAAAAAAAAAAAAAAACAAAACCCTGTGCCACACAAAGCTATAACAGAAGCAGAGTCTTCTGAGAAGCAAGGTGCTGCTGATACTGGCCTAGTGTGAAGGGCAGGTCTCTTGGTGGCTGCTGCCCTGGGAACCTGGTGTTATCATGGTACGGCTAGGGTTTTTTTCTAACTTCCCCCAAACTCTTTCAATCTTAGCTTAAATATTAGTTGTGAGTACAGCACAAAATGAGAAAAGGCAATTGCTGGTTAAAATTGTCTGTGAAGAAGCTTCTCTTTAGGTATCTTCAGAATATGTAGGACTTGCTATTGTGAGGTGACAACAGGATTGCTTGAAAACTCTTTTCTCAGCCTGTGTTAAAAAGACCATTGGAGAGTTGATGCTCTCTTACTGTCTTGTGTAAATCAGAAAATGTGAAGAAAACTGAGTTTTGTACCTGCCATAACTAGCATCCAGCTGCATCCCCTGCAGCTTCAGGGGAAAAACCATTTCTAAGATAATTAAATGTAAACACCTGAAAGACTTTCCAGCATTTGGAAAGACATCATAAAACTACTGAAACTTCCAGATAGGACTAGTGGATACAGCTCAGCCTCTGTTCGCAGAACACTATAGCGACCTGTGATACAGAGAAGAAAAAGAAAAAGTAAACCATAAACTGGAGGGATTCATAAAGCTCTCCTGGTTCTGCTTCTAAATGCTGTGGATCATCAGAGACCAGGCAGCCCTGGGCTGGCCAGACTTGGTTGCTTGCTGGGAGTGTCAGGTTGAAACTTCAGTGGTGATACAACCATGGCGATGTGAGTACTCATCTCTATGTGACCAAAATCCAAGCAAGCAGGAACCCTACTGATAGGGCCTGAACAGGAATTAATTTGGGAATTAATGTTGCCTTGTTTAATCTTGCTGGCAATTAACATTGCAGACCTTCACTGACACACCAGATCTTTGGGAACCACCTCATTTGGTGGGGTGAGAAGTTGTTGGCAGCAGTTGTGGGATGCTAAAATTAACAATAATATTAAGAAGGAAGGTGGAGGGAGTGCCGTAAACTATGTTTTCTTCCCTGCTGCCCATCATTAAGGCACTTGTGCAGTGCGGGGCTTGCTGGGACCACTTGCTCCTCTGGTGTTGTGTGGCCTTAGGCATATCATTGTGCTTCTCTTTGTCTTTTTTCCCCCCTCCTTTCCTTTATTTCTCCCACTGTTATAACCCTTTTGGTGCAAGACTGTTGAGTAGGTTGAAATCAGAAGGGCCAAGACCCTGCATAGAGTCTTACCTTGTTGGAGAAGTGCCTCTGAGGGTTCTCAGGCAGTTAGTGGAAAACCCTAAATATGAGGCTTGAGGTAGAGCTTAAGACATCTGTATATGCCGCTAAGCATTGGTGTAATCTGCAAGTGATACTGTAAAACTGATAATACCTGCTTAGAAAAAATTAATATTATGACAGCAGTTATTGTAGGGAGATGTATTGCATTTTTAATGACAACATCTGTAATTTTCTAAAGAGATGGCTGCAAAATCTGAGAAAGAAAAAAAAAAGCCAGTACTGCTCTATTTGTCATTACGCAGTCTAAAATGTCTTCAGATGAAAAAAATAAAGTCCCTGTGTGGTGTGCGGGATTAGAATCTCATGTGAAAAATGTATTGACAATGAAACTGTTTTAATCAGTTAAATTATCATTTTGTACAAAAAAGACAGATTTGCTTAATAACCTCACTACTCCAGGGAAGTTAGAAGAAATTGTCAATAAAAGCAATTACAAGTTAAATGAGAGAGGCAAGCACAGTACAGGATGGGTCTTGCCTTTTTTTATTTTTTTGTTTGTAATTGCAAATAATTGTCCACATACAAAGCAACTTACCCTGTGTGTCATACAACAGATCAATACTGGTGGATCAGCATTAAGATAGATTTTCTTTTCTACCTAGCTATATTTAAGTGATGTTTCCTGAACAGGACTCTTCCTGTATGCTAATAGGAAAGCTTTTATTTGGCAGAGATTACCTGAATTGGCATAAAAAGTGATCTTTATGATCACAAATTTAAATCAAGATTTGCTCATCTCCCGCTCAGTATGTGTATTCAAAAAAGGCTCTCAAAAACTGAGAAGGGAGTCAGAAGTCTTGCAAGATTTCAGGCAGTACTATTAGCAGAAAGCCCAAAAGAGCCCACTTTCTTGTGGTTCATAACCACACCTTCACCCTGTGAGATAGAGTTGCTTCTTTAGCAGGCACCATTGCTTCGCTGCCATGTGGGACTTCACAGGAGGGGCCAGAGGCTCATTTCGGTGATGTATTTGGGCTGAGTTGAAGTGGAAAAGGGGCAAGGCCATCTGTAACCTGAGATACCATGGTGGAGAGCAGGACTACAAGAAATAGTTTAATAAGCTATTGTTATTGTGTGATAGTATTCAGTGGGGAGTACTTCTGCAGTCTGTATGGCAGTTGAAATCCATCTGTATGGATGAAAACTGGGCTTCACGATCATGGGAGTCTTTCCCTTTTTCCTGAAGTCTTATGTTAGAACTTATTTTACTGATGAAATAATATGGACTGCTAAGGAATATTATCTTTCATTGATGCATGTATTTTTTTTAATAAAGAAATGTTCCCCATGGGGAAAGGGGTACCTGAATTGAGCAACTTTTAAGGCAGCTTGCAACTAACAAACAGCTAACTTGCAGAAACATTCAAGACCACAGCAGCAATTGATTTCCTTAGGAGGAGACTAAATCTTCCTCTTGTTAACAAGTCACTGGGTTCAGTGTGAGAGACCACTTCAGTTTCAAAAATCTTAAATTTACAAGTGAGCAGATGACAGAAGTGTCTCAAGTGCTGATGAGTTTATATGCATAATGCACTGAAGTGCAAATAATTAAGAATTGCACTGATCACAGGGTTTTAATGTAGCTTCAAAATTCAGGGTGAAGTTGCACAAACACTTCTCTCCATTAGCAAAGCTGCTTTAAGCCTTTCCCGTTGGCTCCTTCCCTGCCTACCCTTCTGTTGCAGCTTGCAGTCTCCATGGTACAGATTGCACTTGTTTTGGGAGCTGTGCTGCAAGCAGGACAGATGTAATTATCTGGATTAAGAAACTCAAAGCACAACAAACCTTCAGGTTATATTTTTTTAACTCGGATCATTTGCTGATCCAATTTACAGCACAGCCCTTGTGTTATGATGAGAGCAAGGAACCAGGTGAAGGCTGGGGAGGAGGAAAGGCCAAGACCTGTGATGCTTCAGCCTGAGAAAATGCTCTTCTACCTTCAGTTGTTGTGTATTGCCTTGCTAGATGCCACCTGAAACCTTTCTTCAACTCTGTCATTAAGACATAGATATTGGGGATAATAGTGTCTTTTGTTTGGGTGGGTTTAGATAATCTCAAAAAGAGTAAAATTCCTCAATATCCAGGTGCCTCTAGACTGAGTCTGTTTTTTAAATGCAGTGTGGGGTTTTTGTTTCTAGCTAAGCCTTTCAACACAGCTGTGTGCAATTATTCTTAGAGTCAGGCTTCTACCCCTGTGGAAGTAGCAACCTCTGGCAGGATGGGGGAGTGAGTGATGAGTGTTGGGGGGACCTTTCCCACTGCTGCAGCAGCTGAAGGACTTGCAATGTGGAGCTGCGGCCACCATCGCTGAGCATCACAGCCTGTATTTAACCAGAATTGGTCCTACAAAAATGTCCTTTTCAGGGTAATCCTGTCATGTGGCTCATAGGAGATGAAAAGCAGCTTTGGATGTCTCAGATGCTTCTGTTTCCAGTATATTCAAACCCACTGGAGGATTGTTTCAAATAGCTCAGAATGAATAAGTTACCATTCCAGGTGTCTCTTGTCTTTTTGATTACATATGAGTTTGCAGTCCACCTGAAACACATCAAACATTACTACTGGGAACTGTCAGTGGGGCTTAGGCACTTCTGGAAATCCTACTGCTGTGTATATTATGAGAGCAAGGTAGCAGAACTGACCTGTGCACTGCAAAACCTGACTGACATTGTTGAACAGAAAAGGGAAAAATAAAATATTTTTAATAAAATTGGAAATGAAAGCTGAAAGAATGCTGTATGTCCCTAGCAAGGAAAAAAGCATGAAGAGAAAACCCATTATGACAGAAAGTATTGGAAGTCCAGAATATTTGTTCTCAAAAATAGAAGTAATGAGCTGGCTCAAAGACCTGCCTGATCTGGGCTCCCTGTTGATGGATCTGTCTGTTTTGTTGCTTTTTTTTCCTTTAAACATTTATTATCCTTTTTGATATTGGGGGGAACTTTTTTTTTTTTTTAAATTGAAGGCTCAAAGTAAGAAGAATGCTTGTACAGTTTGGAATCTACATCTGTAGAAGACCAAACATGCTTTTTCTCTGCTATGGAACAACATGAAGATGGAGGAGTTGGGCAAAGAGAAGAGAATTTTCACCACCTCAGTTGTTAACCAATGCAGTGTTCTCTTCCCAGCTGCCAGGGGTGCTGGGAGCCTTCCCAGCCTTGGTACTGGAACTATGTGTTGTGACGCCAGCTTAACCAGTGAAGAGCCTGCCCTTGCTCCCCGTCATCCCGAGTGTCCATCACTGCCACTTCGGCAGCAGTTTCTGCCCCTCCAGATCTTCCATGCTGCAGCTGTAGTCGTTCCTCAACCCAGTTCTGTCAAAAAGATCCAGTTAATTTGAGCACTTTTAATAGTAGCGGTTTTTGGTTTCCTTTTTCAACCTGGATGATTTTGACAGACTGTGGAACCAAGTGGGCAGGGGAATGAATTACACTTGGACAGATGGTCCTTTAATTCACAGTGCTATTACTACTTCTCTGGTGGTGCTGTGATACTGTAATAAGCCCGGCGGTGATCGTAGCTCTATTGCAGTAGGTGCTATACAAACAGAGACGGAAATAAATCCTCTGTAGGAAAAACTTACCTCCCTGTAAGGCAAAATATCCAAGAGTGGGGAGAAGTTGAGGCTAGATAGGTGAAATGACACATCCCCCTCAACACCACAAGCAAGAATGTAGTCCAGAACCTGTAGGGAAACACCAATAAGGGCAAGAGCTCACAGTTTCACAAACAGATTAAAGGGATTTGTAACCATACTGGCTGCTCTCAAGAGATAATTTTAAATTAAGACTCCAGCCATGCTCCCTTCTGAGGAGCAATCAATGCAAACTCACCTTTGAGTGGTAAGACCAGGCCAGTCCCTGCCATTTCTCCTCATCCCTTTTCATGCTTTGCCAAAGCCACATCCATCTCCGCTGGTCAGCCTTACAGCTCTGGCACAGTTGGTGGGAGCGGGAACGTGGGTGCTGCTGACAAGCTGTCAGGGATTTGTGGGGATGTGGTGGTGTTATCCTGCTGACAGAGGGTGCAGAGCACCCTTTGGCTGCAGTGGAGGTGTCCCCCCCCCTCACCCCCAATGCTGTTCTCCAAGGGAAGAACTCACCATTACTCACTGCAGAGTCTGCAGGGTCCAGCAGAGACTGAGCCCTTTGCTCTATGTGCTTTACAAGCACTCAGCATGATGAATTACGTGGCATGAAGTGTATGCAACCCAAGCAAACAACAAATGGTTAGAAGGAAGCATTGTCTTCCCACTTTTACAGAGGATAAAAGCACCAGGCAATAACGAGTTAGGTTCTCTGAGGTGAGTGCAACAGGTTGCCAGTTTTAGTTATGTAATAATTAGACCACTGCTGCTCTATGGGACAATATTTGACAGAATTTTAAATTGACAGAATAAATGCTTTGCAATGCGGTACATTTGACATTTCCCTGAATAGTCTTGAGGTCCAGTTAGTGTTCCTACTATTCTGGAGTATGACAAGGTGCTTTCCCAGGTAATGCCAGTTGACAAGTCTTTTATAGGCTTCATACATGATGAATCCAGAAATTGTTGAAGCTTATCAGAGATGTGTCTGTCAGCATGGGGGTACATTAGAGGAGGAGAAGTGCTGGGCACTAAAAGTAGCAGACAGCAGTCTCTGGGTTTTGGAGCCTGCTTCACCCCTAGGGCTGGATTGCCTAGTGATTTATCAGACTACAGAGGCTACTGCAAATAATAATTAGGAATAATAACACATTTGCAAAGAGATAGAAAGCCAGACACAGAATTCAGATAACTTTATGGAAGAGCAACGTTAAACTGTAGCCCGTCGCTTTTTGTAGTAGGAACCTGGGGAGCGAGGGCAGGAAGGCTCTTTGGATAATTCCCTGTGCTTCTCCTGATGGCAGCGGAGAGGCAGGCACTGCTGATAGGATCTAGCCTGCAGAGGTTAGTCCAGGCTCACAAAGCGACCCTCTAACAAGACCAAGAACTGAACTCATTTCTACATATGTTGACTTAATCACAAAGCCATCACTTCCTGCAGCCAGCAGAGCTCTTCCAAACCTGGCTTAATTAATTTGATTGTATGACAGGGATGAAAAAATATTAATACAATGGATAATATTCTAATTATCTTTGTTGTACCACAGTTCATTGGTTTGTTTTTTTTTTTTTTTTCATTTTCCCCTATGTTATATTACCCACTATATAGAATTACCAGAATGTATAATCCTGCCCTAATTACTGATTGATCATTTCTTCTTCATTCACAAATTGTCTGACCCTAGGAAATGGCTCTGTGTTATCAGGGAAGAGGTTAAAACTTTGTTAGACAAGGTCAGGGATTTCTTTGACAAGTATGTGTACCTAGAATACCAATCCAGACACATCAATGTCTAAAAGGGGAATGGGAATAATCACAACAAATATCATATCCCAACAGCTTAGTCTGTGTGGTTTTAGCTATTTTTTCTCCTTGCATTTATGTTTAATTAAACTAATACTATATGATGCTGTTAGCAGGGTTTCTTATTCTTCCTTTGATAGTCTCAAAGACCGTAATATAGGCTGTGGTAGTTGAACAATTATGCAATTAATGGCTCAATGCCGTTGGCAGGTGTGTTGCTAGGGAGATAGTCAAAATGATTTTTTTTTATTAGTGCTGTAACTCAAGGTGGGTCCCAAAGAGTATTGTAGTTTCTGCCTTGTTTGCTGTCATCTCTGCTCTAGATGTCAAAGCAAGAGAACCTTGTTCATGTTGTTTTGAGAGCATAAAAGAAGTGGAACAGAGGACATTTTAGTGTATTGATTTTTCACTTGTTTTTTCCATCTTCCTAAAGCATTTTCTGGCCTTTTAAGTTTTCTCTATCAATCACATTCTTTTTCTTATTGTTGGAATAGTAATAAGATGTTCTATATAAATGTCTTTCCCTTATTATATAATACCCTTAGTCAGGCTGTAGTCTATAATTATTTTCTGTTCCTACTTTTGTCTGTAAACACCAGAATGAGATTTCTCTTAACTCCTTCACAGTAATATGACTGTGATTTTATTTCCAAGGGGTATCAGCTGGGGAGATTTAAACACTCCTACCTAGTATGAGATAGCATGTGTCTGTCCATGACTGTTGGAAAGCTCATCCCTAGGAGTTGCTAACTATAACTATGGCCAGCCTAGGAGAGGTTTAGACACTTACGGTGGATCATGCATCGATGCCTGCTAAACCCAGCAATACCCAGAACAGCTTTGCTGGTTGTTACCTCTGGGTTGCAATAACTCTGTGCTAGAAAGGCAGATGGACAGGCTGACTGATCTCTGCACCACAGTCATGACCAAATACCTCTGCTTCAGGCAAAGTCTCCACTGACCTCCTTATGCAGCAGAGTGTATGGCTGTGAATGAAATAAGATAGGCAAAGAGGCCTGTAAATATGTATAGGGGAATATAGGTGATGCCATACTTAAAGGCATCTTAAAACACATTCCTACAGCATTGTCCAGTCACCTCTTGGTCAAGATGTATATTGAGGAAGCCATATCACAATGCATCTTAAAGCTTAACCTTGCAACTTACGTGCCTTTGTCTTCTGACCGCTGGTATAATGAAAATAGTTAATCCATATGGATGTAAGAAAAGGTAACAGATATCTGGCAAACACCACCCCACCCCAGTCAGCACACCATGCTTCACAGTGTGCAACCTCATAAAAATAAGCCCTTGCCATTGCTATTGGCAAGCCATTTTCATCTGCAGTGAGAGGATGAGAACAGACCTATGGTCCCACAAAAAAGGTGGTTATCTGCTTGGGTTTACAGGAAAACTCTGAAAACTTTGGAGGAATTGGCTTCCAAGGAAACTGCCTTTCCATTGACCTGCACTACATTTGCAATTCCACTCTCTCAATTAGCAGTGAGCCTCCAGGTGAATGGCATTTAGCTTACAGGCTTTGAGGGACTTGTTTGCTAGACACTGAGGCTCCTGTGCAAAGCATGCTGCGATTCTGTGTTTAAATGACATGTCAGAGCGATAGCCTGGCGCAAAAGAAATCCGTGGACATGGGGATTCTGTGCATTTAATGTTCTCGCAGGATTTGGGGTATTTACAAAGACTTCCTAAAAAAATGTGTCATATTTTCCAGCATATAAAGTTCTTGCTTTTGGGAAATGAAACTTCTGTTCTCCATCTAGTCCTGGGAGACAGACTAGAAAGTGAAAATGGATGTGTTTGGACTCTATGATTTGGCAGGATTAAAAAAAACAAACAGGTTCATTCACCAGGAATAATAATAATAATAATAATAATAAAAAAAAATCAAACTAACATAAATACTATACATGTGACTCTGCTGTTGTCCCTCACTCTGTTCTACGGACGTGGAGGACACCTAGGATGGTTTTGCCAAGGTGCTCTGTGAAACCTGTGGGTGGGCTGCCATACATCCCAACAAATGAATTTGTTCTCATTTCAGAGTTTGTACACCCACCAGACCAATCTCCTGATCCCTCTCTTTTCCTGCTTCATTAGTATAAGTTTAAACCTCATCTTTTTGCAAAATCAGTGTGGATGCTGCTGGCTGAAGCACCTTGAGTCCCTGATTTAGAGCACTGCCTGGGGGTCACAGGTTTGATGCTGAGCAGGTCTTCTGTGATTAAATAAATATTCAGATGATGAGCAAACCCTTGTGTGGATGAGCCTCTCTGTAGGATTGTGCTAATGACGAGTGAGTCATATCATTCAGACTAACTGATCATGCTTTGTGTATCTGTTTATTAAGCTAAACAGCTTGCTTCTGCTCATGTTCTGTGTTTGTATAGAAATGAAGTTACAGGAGCTAAAGGAACTACCTCAGTCTACAGAAAAGTATGGTGGGATAACACCAAAGGGTTAGTCTGGAGGTGAATCAGATGACTGCACTGTGGTTATGGGAGCAGCAAGATCTCATTATTTCTTTTTTAAAGAAGAGGAAACATTCAGAAAGAATTTGGCTCACTTTTGTACCTTTGAAAATAGTCACATTGATTTCAGTTCATGAAGCTGCTCCTGGAAAGGAATGTATGTGATACAGCAAAGCTGAAACAGTCTGGCTTTCAGGTTTATTATTTTAAGACAAACAAACAGCTTGTCTGAGCAACAGAAAAAAGCAGGGCATTATGGCACCACAAGACAACCCAAAGAGAGGTTTTGCTGATTGACGTAGATTAATTAGACCAAACTGTACTGGATCATAACATTGAGGATACAGTTTAATTAGACACCTGAACGTCTGCTGTTGTTCACCCTCCACTTAAGGGTTTTTATTTTCATTGCTTTTCTTCTTCTAAAGGTACCAGAGAGATCAGAAAGAGGAGAATCACTGAAAGACAATTTGGTACTTCAGTCACAGGGCCCTGGACAATGTGAAGATGACTAACGCAGCTATTTCAGTTATAAGAAAATATATCCAGTAGACAGTGAGCAACCTTACCCTTGATTCTTTCTAACAGGGCTTAGTGGATGCATAGATCATATCATAAAATGGTTTGGGTTGGAAGGGACCTTAAAGACCACGTAGCTCCAACCCCCTCCCACGGGCAGGGACACCTTCCACTGGACCAGGTCGCTCCAAGCCCCATCCAGCCTGGCCTTGGACACTGCCAGGGATGGGGCATCCACAGCCTCTCTGGGCAACCTGGGCCAGGGTCTCACCACCCTCACAGGGAAGAACTTCTCCCTTACTTCTAGTCTAAATCTACCCTCTCTCAGTTTAAAGCCATTGTCCCTTGTCCTGTCACTACATGCCCTTGCAAGAAGTCCCTCTCCAGGTTTCTTGCAGGCCTCCCTTTAGGTACTGGCAGGCTGCTATAAGGTCTCCCTGGAGCCTTCTCTTCTCCAGGCTGAACAACCCCAACTCTCTCAGCCTGTCTTCACAGGAGAGGGGTTCTGATGATCTTAGTGTCCTCCCTCTTGTCTTGCTCCAACAGGTCCATGTTCTTCTTATGTTGGGGGCCCCAGAGCTGAAGCCATTACTGCAGGTGGGGTCTCACCAGAGAGTAGAGGGGCAGAATCAAATCCCTCAACCTGCTGGTCACGCTTCCTTTGATGCAGCCTGGGATACAGTTGGCTTTATGGGCTGCAAGTGCACATTGCTCAGTCACGTTGAGCTTCTTGTCAGACAACACCCCCAAGTCCTTCTCCGCAGGGCTGCTCTCAATCCATTCTCGTTCCATCTTGTATTAGAGCTTGAGATTGCCCCTACCAATGTGCAGGACCTTGCACTTGGCTTTGATGAACTTCATGAGGTTAGCACAAGCTGTTTGATTTTTAAATGTATCTTTTCAAGAGCTGTGAGGAGAACAAGGCCAAAACCTCAGATGATGAACAGCATCCTTGTGTGGATGAGTTTCTCTGCAGTGCTGTGTAATTGACAAATGAGTCACATCATTTTGACTAATTGATCTTGTCTTGTGTATTTGTTTATTAACATGAAACCACTTACTGCTGTTCTCATTTTCCATTTATATAGAAATTAAGGTTGCAAGTCATTAACAGTCAGGTTTCAGCTGAACTGTAATGGTAGGGGATAACCAGGCATTTTCAGGTGTTTTTGTGCACATGCAATGAAAACAGCAATTTGTTTATTTTTAAACTTTTTTTTTTTTTTTTTAATGGCAAGCTAAATTGTGACTTTTTCCTAGAAGTCACTGTTTGATGTTCCCAGGGAAAGTAAAGCTGTGGACATGTTAGTGTTTCCCAGCTTTTGACAAGGCTTAGTGATGTTTCAGGCATCTAACTACAGCACTGCACCTAACTTATGAGCTGGTTGTCCTAAACTCCTTTTTCAGTCTGTATCAATGTTTTACTAACCTCTGACACCTAGGAACACTTTTTTCCTGAATTAGAAGTGGTGGATCTCCACTGGGCAAATGAATGTCTAACTACGTCTTCCCCATCGGCTCCTGGGCCATGGGTGCCTGCCAGGGTTTCAGGCTGCTCAGGGATGGCAGATGAGACACAGGCTGTTGTTGTGGCACACTATGTACTGCACCAGCTGTGGGAACGATGGGTGTAGAGGCACAGTTGGGCACTCCTGGGGTGACTCAGCCCCCCTGGAAGTTAAGTTGCCTTTAGGGGTGCTCAGCTCTCTTCTATGTGACTTAGGAAAGCTGTATCTGCCAGGTAGGTGCCCAACGTTAGGGATGGTTATTCTGTTTTTTAATCTATCCAGAGACTGATCTGGATCTGAATAGTGCACAAGTACATATTGTCAAGAAAAGACACGAGAGGAAGGTACGCTAAGCTGGAAAAAATTGGCATCCACTTTCCTTGCATGCTGTTTGGCAGGACAATGTTGATATTTGACAAGCGCTGCAAGGTCTTGCCAAACAGATTATTAGAAAAGTAATGAGTATCAAATAGTAGTTTTCCAGTTTTGAACCTTTCTCCCCCTCCCCTCTTAAATAGGAAAATGAAACAAAGTGGTGTGAAAAATTTATTCTCCGATGCTAAAATCAAGATACAAGCAAATAAAGCCCATGGAACAAAAAGAAAGCATGACAGTCCTCTCCATACCTTCTTTCTCTTTTGATTCTTCCTTTCAAATGATCAACATACTTCAAAGCTTCCAGAAGAATTTTTTGTTTTCTTTTGTGAAATGTGTGAAATGGTTAAAAAATGTCCACAAGAGGAAAGTAAAATTAAACCAGAGGTGTTCAGAGATAACTATAATCCTGTGTGGAGCTCAAGAAACAGAATTAAGGAATTGTATTTAACTGCAGAAGAAGGATTAATCTCAGTATATTTAAACACACATTGACAACTGAATTGGCTGTTACAAGCTACTGGAAAAGAAGTTGAGATCAGTTTTCATTCATGATTTTTTGGACTTTTCTCATCAATTAATAAGTCCAGACACTTAAAAGCATTACCATAGATTTTGAAGCTAACTGAATTAACAGGACTTAAACAGTTTGCAAAGAACAAGCTGTACATACTCATTTTCAAATGAATATTTCTTCCACAGATTGTGAATGGAGAAGTGAAATAGTCTCTGATGCCAGGTCTACAATAAGCCCAGAGAAGAATGCAGTGGAGTAAAGCACAAAGAACTGCGTCCTTTGCTGATTTGAAATATTGTAGCCCCTGCTCAGTTAGGCTGGTATGTGACTAGAAAAGGCCAAGTTCTTGAAAACCTTCACAATAGGTACCTGTTCGCTGCCAAGGTATTGCTGTAGCCTTGGGGTGGGATCATGCAGCATAAACCAGTATTCAACAGGAAAGGAAATTGTAGAAAAATCTGAAAGAGAAGTCAGAAAGACTCAGTTTGAGCCATTAAAAAATTTAAAGAAGGCATAACATTGAAGAGAATTAGCAGGAGCAGAATGTGTCATGTTGCTGATGTAGGATGTAAGAAATGTTTTCCCATTGCTGGTTCCTACCTGAATGCAGCTGTGTTCATTGCTGAGCTCAAAATCAGTTTAAACACAGGCTCTTTGACACTAACCTTGATTCCTCTGTCATGAAAATGGCTGAAGATATTATTTAACTGGAAAAGTCCAGAGGAATTATTTTCATCTCAGTACTTGGTATCACAGGGAACTTTCAACACTAAATACATTTAAACAGCCTGAGAGGGAAGAGTACAGCAGGAAGCAACTGTAGTCCACGGCTGACTGTGCTCTCAGGGTAACGCTCACTAACAACTGGAAGATGTACAAAGCCTTTGGTGGAACACTTCAGTGACACATAGCATCTTTGCAGGGGTACATTATCTATGCTACCCTTGATGGCCTACGGTATAGCTGGATAGACAGCTTACATGAATTTTTTCCCACCAGTTTTCAATGGTTTCTTTGATGGAGAATCCTGGCAGGTAGCTTCCATCCTGCTTCAATATTGGTTTTAGCAACAGGAAGAATTTTACTGTCTTAAATATTAAACAAGCCTTCAAATATTAAACAGTTAACATTCCTCTTTTGGTTGTTAAATTTGTATTGGAATCATCTGGACGCCATGGCGCAGGCTGTACATGTGGAGCAGGTACTACCGGAGCTGGCTCTGCTCTGCCGTACATGCTCAAAAGCAGAGCGTGCCTCCCCACTCCTCGCTTCTTACAGTCTCACGCCCCTCCCAAAGGGAAGAGCTTTCTTTTCAGAATATGTGACTTCGCTATTGATCTTCTAGGAAACAAATCCATGCCAATGAGTCTAAAGGGCCAGGTTTATCAAAAGAATAATAGACAGGTTGATGTTGAATTTTTCTCTCTCCCGTTTCTGTTGCAGCTTTAACTAATGTGATTCATTAAAATTGGAAAGTAGATAAATGACAAAATCTAGTTTCGGTGATAACTTCTGGAGGCCAAATGCTATCCCTGTTCATCCCCTGTGCTGACAACAAAGGAGCAAAAAGAGCATTGTGAAGGGAGAGGTAAAAAGAGCTAATGGTGTTTAGAGGTGGGGTGTCCTCATTCTCCCACCGTCCCCTTGGCGCTGCCCATGTGGATGTGCAACTGCAATTGTTATCACCAGTGAACTGCATGAGCAGCTGGTCACTCTCCTTCCAGGAAGCGAAGGGCAAGAAAGTGTGATGAGTGTTAGCAAACCTAGCTCTAGAAATCATGTTGTTTGTCTGAGTGCAGCTGCAGACCTCAGTTTCTGTTGCTGCAGTGCAATGGTGCAGCACAGAAATGCCCCAAAGCTTTGTTTTCCAACTGCCACCAGGCTGCTGAGCTGCAGCGGCTCTGCTGTACTTGGTGTCAAACCCAACCTCTGAACTGGGATAAGAAAGTAAAGTTTCACCTCTGAGTGTCTGTATTTCTAAGGGGGAAATGACATTTCATAAATACTCAACTATGCTATTCTCAACATCCAATTTTCTATATTGGATTCATTTCTCAAATCTACTTACTCAGTTCAGAAGACTGAAATGTTAATCTAACAAGTCCTGCAGTTTTATAAGCAGCATGTAGCTTTTCATTTAATCTGACAGTTGCATTTAAATGACCCTACAGCTTTAAGGCATTGAGGCAACCATTATTTCATTATAGCATTTCTATACAATAATAAATAATTCTATGCATGATAACTCCTGAGAAGAAATAATGTGCATATGGTATGGCTTGTATCAACTATTGAAAGAATGTGTGCTGCTATGAAAATTTGTCTATGAGCACCACAGGAAACCCCTATTCCCAGAGGCCAGATATCAACTGTGCTGTAAAACTGAGCTGTTCCTCACGATAGTTTACTATTTCCCTCATCTGCAGAGAAGCAGGCTTTTTGACCTCTGCATTGTGACTGCCAGCAAAAAAATCTAGTTAACGACAGTTCTAGTAGGTTTTAGCATTTGCAGTTTTGGAGCCAGCTAAGACTCTGTTCAGTGCACCACTGAGCAGTTGTCCATTGTTAATCAGCTGAAGTCAATTAGTGTTCTTGCTATGGATTTGTTCAGTGCATGACAGCACTGGGTGGCTCTATGGGACCAGAAAGCAGCTGAAAAATGGGAAGGAAACATGTCTAGGAATTCCTCCATTCTGTGCTTCAAATTCAGGACACTTTTGCAAATTTTCACTGCAGTTGGTAAACTGAAGGTTTTAACTAGTCCCATTCAACCATTTTACTTAGCCTTCCAAAACTAGCGGCCAAAAGTGAAGGGACGTTGGTTTATCCTCAGAACATTTTTCACTTGGGGCTAACCTGCTGGGTAAGGGATTGCCCAGTAGATGAGCGTGGGACCACCCCAGTGCTTGCAAAACAACTTTGCCTCAACACACTTTTGGTCTGGTCATCTATTGTCACTGGGCACGGACTAGTCCTGGGTGCTACTGGGGAACATGAAGGGACTCCGACATACGGATAATGGGCAATAAGGGGCAAAAATACCTCCTTTTTGTGACAAAGAAAAAAAAAAAAAGGTGTGCAGGGAAGTGTGGGGTAACCTTGTCCAAGTTCTTAGCTAAACTTCTTTGAGCCCAAGGTTGGACTAGAGACCTCCTGAGGTCCCATCCAGCCTCAATTATCCTATGCTCCTAAGAAGGTGGGATGCAAAGGATGATTCAGGACTTTTTGAAACTCCAGGAAAAAACATTGTGTTGAGTCTTAAACAAAATGCAGGTTGTTGTGTTTCTTCATCTCACCTCTACCCTTCCAAAGCAGCACACAGCTCAACTCAATTAACTTAATTCCTTCATATTTTTAAGAAATGAACTTTCATGTTTATGAAAGTTTTAATTTTGGGTTAAAAGTTTTAATTTTAGTTTCAAGTTCATCAGTTTCTCTCAGGAGAAGTATTCAATGGAGCACTGAATATATGCATGTACACAGACAATGGCAATTCATTAACTGGATGAAGTGTGGGGACTTTCATCTGTTTTGTTGACACTTCCTTTCATATGGAAAATCCAGTGCCAAGTTTTCATCTATTCATGTTATGTCACCTCTTGTAAAAGTCAATATGTCACTATTTTCTGTATGTCAGCTGAGACTGATGGGAGTGCTGACTTTAAAGACAGGTCAGAAAGGCATTGGGAAAAAAAAGCAACAACCTTTGCTAAAGCTGAGTGATGCTAAATGTCACAGAACAAAGATTTAGATGCAATTTAGAGAGCTGACATGCAAAATGTGTACACTGTGGAGTTCAGAGACTTGGTTAAAATGTAACAAAGTCTGTGATATTATACCCAGATACCTTATTACTTCCTCATTCTCCTCCAAAGCTCCAATATATTTTTTAAGGCACTGAGATCTCTTTTAGCAGTATTGCAGGTCTGCATCATCTAGTGCAATACTCAGTGGCATTTTGCAGACCATTGTTCAGCCTTCCCCATCAGTTGGAAGTATATCTACTTGTATCCATTTCAGGATATTCTCTCCTTTTACATTAGCCCATTATCCCCCAGTGGATTCAGACTAAAAGTTTGGCTTAAAGCTGCTTTTGGCTACCCAGACTGTCATTAGAGCAGCCTAAGGAGAGAGCAGAGGCACCGACTGGAAGTGCTTCAGACCTGGGAATTCTGCGCTGGCATCAATCCCATTTCCATTCCCTGTCTCTTTCTATTTTTTAAAATTCATGCATTACCATAATGGTGCAAAGTACTTGTATTGGGTCTGGCTGAGATGGAATTAATTCTCCCCATAGCAGCCCTCATAGTGCTGTGTTCTGCATTGGTA
>JANZLQ010000037.1:21468921-21488214 GCA_026212715.1 Elanus axillaris | reverse complement strand
TGTCCAACTGAGGAGGGGGAGTGATAGAGTGGCTTTGGTGGGCACCTGGCGTCCAGCCAGGGTCAACCCATCACAGTACTACAGAAATCTCTACTGCAGCTTGCCTTTAACACGCAAAACGTTTAGTCTGGGAGCTGAGCTGAAAGCGTCTTATTCATACAAGTAATTGTCATCACAAAGAACTATCTATCCTCTCTGCAGTGAATGGGATGGAGGAATTAGGATGCAGATATCTCTGTCTGTCACTCTCTAGAGGTCACTATTTTGGATTGGTGAATTGTGAACCAGAGTATCTGCCTGTGTACAGTTTAAGACCTGATTTTTGTCAGTTCTTTCCTGTGACCTCTATTGTTATGCCCATATTGTTACTTCAGTGTTGGAAATCAAAGGCAAGCACAGACTAAAAATACTGTGAGCAAAAAAAAAGAGCTTTAATAACTTGGTCTTACCTTTGCATTTCAAAGGATCTGTCACATCATTCGAAGAGCCACACGTTTTTAAAGATAATACCACCTATACCAGAGGCACTATTCTATTCATACCAAAAATTATTGATTTTTTAACTGAATTCAAGTGAAAATACAAGTGAACTAGATACTATCCAGTCCAGTAATGTGCTGAAGAATCTTTCAGTTCTAGGTCACTTGGTTTTATATATATGTATGTATGTATATGTATGTATGTAAAATGTATACTGCCAAGCCTGGAAATGACAGAGGAATATTGCTACCTGGGTGTTCAGTGCCTAGTGTGAAATAAGTTGACTGCTTTCCTCTGTGCTTGACAGAGACCTGTCCCCATCATGCACTTGTCATCACAAGTGTCATGAACTGACAGCATCTCTGCAGCGAGGCTCGTGGGTCGAGGACGAGACGCACTAGAGCCTCTTGCTTCTCTCAGATGTTCCTCTGGGTTGAACGACTCACATGCAGGATAGGAAGCTGGGCTCCCTCCTGGAAAAATGCAAGTGGAGATCTTTATCGCAGGCCCTGAGGCAGCTGGAGCAGCTTTCTGGCGAGATATGTCCAGATTGCTCATGCTGAGGTACCCAACAGGTTTCCTTTGCTAACCACTTCCCAGGGCATCTGTTCCTCTGAGTACTCAGGACTTTTCTTAGATTTACACATAGGTCTTCGCGCTCATGGAGAAAGCGTCATTATTTCAGAGGTTTCCTGGATATTAATGTACAATTTGATAAGATCTTATTTATAGGAGGATGAAATGAAATGAAAGCAATACTCTGTCATTTCTAGTTCCATACTGCATCTTTTTGGAAAGTAAGAAAATAAAGTAAACCTTTCAAAACCATTTAAAACTAAAAGATTGTACTTTTAGTTCCTTCTGATGTTCCAAGCTACTCCTGGGGAACTTCGAGGGCCTTATATCCAGATTTTAAGAACTTAGATCAGCACAACGGTTTGAATAATTGTGAGTGACAGCCATAATTATTTAAACTATTGCACTGTGTAGCCCCACCTCCCCTTTAATGGTTCAGGGAAGAATATATGTATCATATTAGCATAAATTTAATTTACTGTCTCATATAAAATGCAAATCAATAAGGCTAAACTTTAAGTAGCATTCATTTAGTTTTTAATGCAGGGCAAGGATTCTTACCAAGGGTGAGGGATAAACAAATCAACAGAAATCTAGGAGTAATTTGAATTCATCTATGAAGATAGAGCGCAGCCCTTCTAAGTGTCCCCTTTAGGGGTCTGGCTGATGCTGTTTTAGGAATTCTAAATTGCTTGTTCTCTATCTGCTAGTTTTCTCAAATGTGATGTGATGCAGCCCTCCCTCAAATTCTCACTAGAAACCCTTATTTAAACGCATTGCGAGGTCAGCTCTTTAGCAAAGCAGGTGAACGCTAACTGTTCCCAAAATATTTTCAATCCAAGACCAAGATCTAACTTCTGCTTTAAGGCTGACTGGTATCTTATGTCATCAGCGGATGATCCATTTACTTCCTTGGGACAGTTAACCCAACGGTGGTTATCACAGTTATGGTTGTCAGCAGCCAGAATTATCAATATCTCAGAAGTTTGTAGCCTTCAACACTCAAACCACCCCTGTAAAATGCTGCTCTCCTGTACACAAAAACTCTCCTCGGAGCTTTGTTCTCTGCCAAGCCTGGGAAAATAAACAGACTTTGAAATATGCCCTGAAAGTCTTTCCAAACTGTAAGTCAAGTGCAACTTTCTACAACATGACAAGAGTTTAACGTGATTTCTATGTTTATATATATATATATATATATATTAAGTCAGAGTTCTTTATTTATCATAGGATTTGAGAAACAAAAGTCTTCTGCCTTTGATTGCCTGGGAGAAAACATTTTACAGATGCCTCTATAGAGTTCTAAAGGTTGTTTAAAGTCATCTGCTTTTTTTAAAGATGGAAGTTCAAGGGAAATAATTTCAAAGAACCTCAGAGGAGAGAAACTCAAGTTGGCATATCTTTTAATTTGTATATTATTTAGCTCTTATTTGAAAGAAGAAAAAGTCTTGTTGTTTTGTTTAGACAGGACTGAGATGGAAATTGCCAAAGATTTAAATCAGCTCCAAAGGAATGAAGATTTGTTCTATCACCTACTGAAATCAACAGGGTATAGCCTTTGCTTCATTTCAGAACAGGACCTGGATGTAGATAATGCAAATGGAATTGTAAGCAGGGGCTAAAGGCAGAATATAATGGTTAAAACTCTTCAACCTCATCAACTCTCTATTAAAGAGAGGCAAGGCATTTGAATAAAATCTCTTGGGGAAACTTCAGCAAGACTGAAATGTTTATGAAAAATGGTGGAAAAGCGTTCTTTTGTTCATGTTCTTACCAGTTTTAACTACACATTACAGTCTGTGTTCAAAGTACCGTTCTGTCATTATTAGCCTTTTTTTGAAGGTGATGGAAATGCCTAATAACATCTAGGAGATTTTCTAGAATTGGAGGATAATTTCTAGTTGCAACTTGCTTTCTTAATTTACAAATAACATTTCTGGAACAGAAGAAGTCAGAAAGCTTCACCCCTTCACCAGGAATCACTCGGCCTTTGAAACAGACACTTAGTCTGGCAGTCTGCTGCTTCTTTTCAGGCCTCCATTTAGAAACACTGCAAAAATGCTACACCTTCATTGCAAAGTCTTTATTTTAGGCATACACTGAAAAAGGTAACCTGCAGCAACAGCAAGAGACTTTATAAACAGTCTGCAACAGGTGTCTCTGGTCACTTCTGCTTAGAACATCATCTTAAATTTTATATCTTATTGAACTCAGAAAAATAAGAAAAAGCTTTAATTAATTAAAACAAATAGATTGATAGCCTTTCATTTACCATCGGCATGCTTACACTTCCCTGATCTGTGGTACCTACTGAACTCTTCACTGCAATATGACATAATAATTTCCAACAGGATGCAGTGATTACATTATTTAATTTAGAATACAGTTGCATCATGGGAAAGCAGATTATCAGGCAAAATGGTGTGTCAGCTTTATTCAGGAGAAAGGAGAATTTATAGATTATTTTTCCTTCAGATCTAATATCTGCTGTTCACAGTAAGTGACTATATTTTCTGCTTGGTCATAGTTAATTTTCTTTCTGTTTTTGATGTATTTTCCTGATTTTCCTAAAAATATACTGTGTTATTATATTATCTATAAAGTCAAGTTCTGTTTTAAGATAGTCTCTCAATTTCATTTATTTGTGTCTTCATCTAGCTCCATTTTTTTTCCCCAACGTATTTAGGGCTCGATGACTTAAGAGTCCGCTCCAGAATGCTTAAATGAAAGCATTTGACAGCTCATTTTAGTCCTCTCTAATCTAATCTTCTCCAGCCTGCACAAAGGATCTGTGCTTCTCTGTACCTCTTGTCTAACAGCCTGGATCAAGCCAGACCCTCTCTGGATTTAAGTTGCTGAAAGGCGATGGTGATATGAAGAGCCTTTGACAAACATGGAGTAATTTATATGATTATAATTGCAAGTTAAGAATGATAAATTTTCAGAGATCACCCTTAATTAGTCTACTGACTTGTATCAGCAGACCAATATCCAAAGAGCATGTTTTCACTTAGTGTCCTCACTGCTTACTGTCTTTCTGACTCTCATACTTTACCATCTTGCCCTCTTGCATTTGATGTTTGATCAATATTATCAGAAAGCTGATCTGGTTGCCATTGAAATGGCTGCAAAACTTCCTTTGTTTTGACTGGAAACACGACCAGGCTCAGATTTTTGTCTTTTAATTAACAAGAGGTTTTAAAGATGAGTCTCATTATATCTGGCTTCATTTGATCTGTGTAGTGACCTTTTCTGGTGCACTCACGGCCGCGTTTCAGAGCCTTGCCGGTGCAGAGGAAAGCCCTTTCCATGGGGGCAAAGGGAGCAAAGCAGCAGAAGAATAAAACAGCCAGCTCTAAAGATGTCCCAAGAAGAACAAAGAGAACAACTAATTAGATTACTTTATGGCAGTGTTTAATCTTTTCGAATGAATTGAGATCTGTTTTCCATCTCCCTTCCCTGATGGTTTCTCTGAGCTATACAACATCAGTGTATTCTTTGTAGATGCTGTTCCCAAGACTGAACAAAACCCTTGTGAAAATGTCTAACCATCAGACTTTGCTAATCCACTTTTGCAGATTAATGTCTAAACTGAACTGTAGTATCTGTCCAGCAAGCGTACCTAGCATTCTCTCTGCTGTTTTCAATACACCTTCACGTAATCACTGGTCCCAAAGAAAGGATTAGTCTGTCATTTCTTAAGATTAATTCATTTTCTTTAAATCCTTTTTTCAATAAATCTTTGAAATTAAGGCAAATGTTACAAATGAGGGATTTAATTAACAATGTAGTTCTAGTGTTCATTTCCTTTTAGGTTGGGTTTTGTCTCTATGCTTTTTAAAGTCTATGGAGATTATTCAGTTTCTCTTGCAATCTTTTAATCTCATCTATATGAAATACTTAAACTTTCAACATTTAATAATGATTAATCAGTTCAAGATGGGAGCTTACAGCCACTTAAGGAATTCTTTCATTTCAGCCAGCGATGGCCTGAGAGCATTAAAGTTACAAAATCAACATTCTTCTGTTTCCTTTAAGGTGATACTGTTGCTGTCCCTTTATACTGAAATGTATCTTTTTTTATGTTCCTATATTTCAGACTTGCTGACTAAAAGATCCGAATTTTGCCTGGTCGATTTGCCTATAAAACATTGCTCTTTTAGGTTGTTTTTTCTGAGATCTGGGTTTAGGAGTGACCTCAGGTCTTTTGGCTCCGTAGCTGAGCAGAGGACAGAAGCTGAGTCCTGTCTGCAAGGCCCATGCAAGCTTCCCCAGTGAAATTATTAAAAAGACTACTCACGGATTGTGAGGAAGGGTTGAATGACAGTGATCAGAGGAAGAACTGAAGTATCTATCACAAGTGCTTCTCAAACCCTAATCTTTTAAACATATTTTAATCTGCCAAAATCTAAAAGCTTTCTAGTGTCACCATTATTCCTTTTTAGCTTCACCCCTTTCTCTCTGAGACAATTTTGTAAGACAGATATACACGTAACTGTAACAAGTGGTAATTCTCTCCTTGTGATTCTTGCATTCAGATGTATTGTAGTGGATGCTAATAATATATATTTTAGTTCTGGGATGTTCATTCAAGTTGCACACTTTTCCAAATGACATATGCAGTTTGAGGATTTCATTTGTTTGCTTTCCCCAATACTCCATACTGAGGATAACACACCCAATCACTGCCAGATGTTTCTGCATATTAGGACAAAATATTAAGTCATTAACAGTTTTAATATTTGCTTTTTCTTTGACTAAGTACACTTTCATATGGATTTATAAGCTGAAGAATGATTTCTCTTTCTTTATTCAAAAACTTGTACAAGTCACTGACCAAATTCCATTTCTGCCTTGTTTCCATCCATGCTTTGAGTTAGTTTCTCAACTTAATTACCCTTTACACATGTGTTTATTTTATTCCGATTTTTTCATTAATGAGCACATTATCATTAAAACACCTACATAAGCAAAGCTGGAACAAAAGTGTTCAGTGATTTGAGGAAGATGGTCTCCTCCTTCCTCATCTCCCACACACTCCCATTCCTAAGTCTCATGTTTCCCTATTCTTCACTTGTCCTTAGGGGGATGAAGACAATTTGGAGATGGAATCCCAACACTTTCATCCTGCTCATGCTGTGAATAATCAGCTGTTGTTTCTCCAGCCCGTCAGGGAGCGAAATGGGTGCAGGGGTTGGAAGAAAGCAACATCTCCGATGGTCCTGACAGTACCCTCAGCCTATGGTGCTGATAGTGCCTGGGCAGTGTGAAACCTGCATTTCTGAGAACCCACTTCTAAGTGGATTGTGAAAGAGTACAGAGAATTCTGTTGCAGATCTGAAAATATAACTAAGGTCCTCAAAATCCCAGTGCATCCCTCTCTTAAACCAGTCCATGGACTTGGCAGTGTCAGGTTAACAGTTGGACTCGATCTTAAGGGTCTTTTCCAACCTAAATCATTCTACTATTATATGTCCCTATTTTGAAATAGAGTAATGGTTGTGCCTAGCATGAATGGGTTTCATCTATTCTCTTTTCTCTTTTCCCTCTTCCTTTCTCCTGTTGTCTAGTTGTGATTGTTCTAGTTCTTCATGAAATGCCTGAAAATAGAACATTATGCCAAGATAAGGTTCCTCTGATTCTCCTTTTTATCACCTCAAAACTTTTTAAAGGTAAAACATATGTAGGTACTGAAGGTTGTTCCTTTAGAAGAAGCCTTCATTATTACAGCTGTGAGGCAGAAACACATCATAGAGTTTACATGTAGTTTTAGTTTCTTGTTTGTTATGCTTTCCTTCATTTCAAATTGGGAATGTAAAAATAGCAACTGTCTTCATTTGGTTTATGCTAATTTCATCACTATGTAGGGCAAACTTCTTCCTGGTTTCACAGCTTCATTTTATATCTGATTCAATATTTTACTGTTTGATCTTTTTTGGTCAATAACAAAAATAGCTTTGGTGACAATCTATCTGTTCCTTACTGTATGCCATTTAATAATTGTCATTATGTGGCTTTACTGCAGTTGTCTCAGAAAACATGTGATGGCCAACGTAGACGTCAGATCACCACCACCAAAATGCAGGAATGGGTACATCTTGGAAGGCATTCCCTGTTCTGGTGTGGTCCTTGTCCTCCCTCCACCCAAAGAAGCACAAGAAAAAAAAAAAAAAAAGAAGGAAAAAATATCTAAAAGTTTCCTTTTTTCCTTTTTTTTGGTAAACTTTGTTTCTCCCTGCCTGGCAGGAGGGAGAAGCGGCTAATGTCTCCCTGCTGAAAGCATTAACTGATTGCATTGTTACTTGAGCACAGCAGCTGTCCTTATACATTTAGACTCCCAGTGACAACAAAATTAAGGCAGCCTCCCCTTCTGTCAGGCAATAAAATGATTTTCTCAACTTCTTTATTTCTTCTGAGAACTTCCTAGTTCCTGCCTTTCTATGACTGCAGTGAGATGCTACATTTGAACCGATTATAGTGAAGGGGACCTTTTACTCTGTGTTTTCTGGAAAGGCGAAAGGAAAAACAAAAAATAACCCAGATTCCAGTGTGCCACGAGGACTGATTTCACCCACTTTTCCATTTGCTTTAAGCTTGTGGATGTGAGTGGGTGTTTAGTCTCATTTACGCCACCAATGCTATGCTCGGTAATTGCCCATTTCTTTATGGTATCTGATTAAACGGATCTTGCTATGACACCCATGGCAAAGCACAATTCCCTGGCAAGGAGGATGGAGGGTGCTCCTGCATGGTCTTAACTATTTGTTTTTTTAGCCTGGAAGGGTCCTAAAACTTTCTGCTAGATGGCAAAGCAAAATCAGTATCCGCACATTTCTGGCAAGCTTTCCGTGTGCCAGTATCTTCAGCGTACCTTGGCAGGCTACGGGCTCCCAGTTGAGAGCTGGAGCTAAAAGCCATCTCCTCTCGCAGTCCTACAGGGCTGCGTAACACAAAGGACCTTCAGATGTCCTGCGATGACTGTTCTGGTCTTCTACTGCTGATCTAGGCTCTGTCAAAATGGCTCTAATCAGGCAATTCAGTATTTTCTGTTCAGATCTAGAGGAGGCACCTCCCCACCGGCTGCAGTGCCAGAGGTCTCAGGGATGCAGACCAGGAGCCGGCTTGGACTCATAAGGCAGCTCAGCCAGCCCCATGTTGCTTTTCAATGATTTTATACCTATGTTTTTGAAGGCCAAGGGCTCACTCCGACTCACCCAAAGATTTGGGCAATTTTTTTTTGTTTTGCCCTCTGTACCAGACCATAACGTGACAATGAGGCCATCTTTGAAAGATGCTTAAAAGTCCCACACACTTGCCCCTGCCAGGATCTTAGGATGACATGGAAGCTTAACTTACTAAGAAAATAATTTTAAACTCAGACCTTTCTTCTTTCAATGACCTATTTTGGATACTTCTCTTTAAGCAGACATCCTACCTGCAATAAAAGAGCAATAGGAATTGAAGGTGTATCACTGCTGCTGAATAGCTGAAGTGTATTTTTATTGTGAATATATATATATTCTCAGCTTCTGATTTTATATATATTAAAATTTAAATATGTATTGTTTTTAGTGGGAAAATAACCCTTCAATCTTTTAATAGCTTGATTTGTCCAGTTCTGATTGTGTTTCTCTATATGCAGTTGCTAGTTCCAACTCAATACTCTAAAAGCACCGACTCTACTATGACTTATAGATTACAGGGAAAAAAAACCCCACAGCACTAGGCTAAATCATCCAAATTTGCCACAGCAGGATCCTTCACCTATTTTCTGAAACATTTAGTTTCATTTTTTCCTCTCAATCTGACCCTTGCAGCTCAGTATTGGTAATTAGCCCCCTGCTTCTCCTGTAGCTACTAAAAACTGGGGAAAAATAAATGTTTCCATTTCAAACCATTATTGCAAAGGCACAGCCGTGGAACACTGGAGACTCACTCATGATGTAAGGGCAATTTTCATAAAATGACACTCAGGCATTTGGGTTCTAGCCTTCAGAATTAAGAACAGTATATTTTCTTTTTTTTTTTTTTAAAGAAAACTTGAGGCAGTGCTATTTCTGTGGTTTCAGAGTATGAACTCAGCTGCTGAAATCTCAGCTTGAGATGCTATCATCCTAAAACCCCTTATGGAGAACCCTCCAATTTGAGATAATAAAAATTAGTATTAATGTAAGCAAAGTAGGTCTTTGGGAATGTGATTTTTTCTCCAGTGGTACCCAAAGGAAATGACGTCTATATGGAAGGATGGTCAAGCGATGAACTTTTTTTAAAAAATTGTTATTGCAGGAGATCTGAAAATTATTTACCATCACAAATAGTCCTAACAGTCCTTGAGAGCTTTGGTTCTTCGACAAAATATCCTTCCAATTACTGCATCTATGCCACTCAAATCAAAATGAAAATTTAAAGAATCCAGCAAAAGGTTAGATCAGCTGCTACACGATTGTTCAGTTCTGAACTTTCTGCAAACCAATACGATTAAGCAGATATTTCATTAAATCAGTAAATATCAAAATCAGACAAGAATTTACCAAAACCTCTAAGGAAATATTACACCTTGATAGCTACTCTGCTACTCTGCTTCTTCTTCAATCTACGGATTTAAATTTAAATCCTATTTTCCTCTTTCTACAAGGGGCCTATTAGAACAGATGTTATCAACAGAACGTAATCCTACAATGACACGACGTCCAACTCACCCAATTTTCTTATGAAATTTGATGGCTTTCTTTTAAGCTCCAGCTGCTTGTATCAACCAGTTGTACAAGGAGCTCAGCCTTTCACTCATTTCAAGAAGCGTATTTCTGCCAGGGAGGATTGAGGGCTCGGGTACACACTGAAGGCTTAAGGAACTCTGTGTATATAAATGTTAAAATTATTGCCCGTTTTGGGTAGCAATTGTGATTTTTGAATGCACTGACCCAGGAATAACCGGGTGCATACAGTGAAGGCAGCAATGCTCGTTGCACAGAGCTGCAGAGGAGGGTGACAAGGCGAAGAAGCGCTGCCCACCCCAGCCCCCCGACAGCCGAAGGTACGGACCCGTTTTCAGAGGAGACCGAAACAACTGCCAGAGAATTGAAGGATCTTACCGTGTCCACGGGCTTAGTTTGAATACTCCAGCTCCCCAGTTTCCCCGTCTCTCTCTTCTGCGCTTCTTATGATTCTCAGAGATTAATCTGGAAATAATGTTGCCTTTTTCTGTGTTTTTATTGAGCTCCCCTTTTCCTATAAAGGTTTTATCTACTCCACTGTTGACTTGATGCCATTCTGCTTCAGAAATTCTACTCCAACTTGTCTTGTAGCACAAAGGCAACCTGAGAGCCCTTAAAGACATCATTAAAATTTTTATTTCCCTGCCTTTCAAAGCCCCTGGAAATACATATTGTATTACATGCCATCGTTGTAAATAGCATTTCTCTTAATGCAACAATCTTGGTCTAATCTTCCAGTGGTGTGAATATGCTAAAAGGAAGGCTTAAGGAGATAGATGCTAAATAAATTAAAACGAGCTAAGGGAAGATGTTTTATAACCCTAGAAATATTGCAAGCATTATTTAAAGTAGTTAATATTTTTACAGCCTCGTGAATGCTAATCTCTGGGAAATCTCAGGTAGCAAATATAGTTTTAATTCTCAATTTTAGTTATCACAATCTGGAACTGTAAATTAATTTCAATGCTATAAAAAGTAATAGAGACGTTTATTTTCTTAAGCAATCTGGCTTATTCAGCTGCAGACTAAATCTGAATTAATGGTCCCGGTATGCTGAATACAAAATTAGTAATAATGCGAAATGCACGCAATGATAATATCTGCTGGAAGAGTTATAATGCTAAGGTCCAACTTTTTCTCATTAATATACTCCATTACTATTAAAAAAATGGTACCGAGCTTTCTATCTGGCACTTGAGTGCTTTTCTGGTGACTTCTTTCTAAAAAATGACACCTTTTGCAGTATCAAGTGTACTTCATTCTTTCAGGGATGCATTAAACTTAGAATTACAGTGCCTGTTGTATTTCTATAATCAAGAATCAGACTAGAGGTAAAACCTTAGCAAAGTCACCAGATGTGACATCCAAACTTTAATCTGGATAGATGAAAGGAGTTGCTAAGCCCTTCTTTTATTCATAAAAAAATGGAAACAATAACTATCAGCAATGAAACCTCAAAGCTCTTCAGTGAAAACACCCTGCTGTGCAAGAGCCATTGGCACTGCCCTGTCCCGGAGGAGAAGTTTCTTTGATTCTAGATTGAGGGTTTGTATGGATCTGCATGTATGTTTGCAGAAGTGCTGAGATGGGAGACAAAAAGCAATCCAGAGGAGCTCATGAGTGGACTGAAAATATGATCAAGAAAGAAAGTGAAGAGAATTAGAGGCTATAGGAGGTACATATGGAGCTGTGAGAAAAAGTGGCTTCCAGTGTTTGATCCTGTTGTGCATTAGAAACCAGCCAGAAACCTTTTTTTTTTATTTATTTATTTTTTCCCATGAGTGATAGGCTGTTGCCGAAGACGTATATTGCTTGGTTTCTCTCCCTGCCAGAAGCACCCCACAAGACTTTCACTGTCCCTTGGCTCGCTCAGACCAAGTTGATTAACGAAGGCGTTTTCCCGCAGCAGCCAGACAATATTGGTGTTCATCTAAACGTAGCTGTGACAGCTGCGTTCAACAGACGTGTCGAGGCGCGGTGGGTGGCACTGGACCTGTGCAGACCTGATGGAGGAGGTGGGCTTGGTAGCCCGGTTCCTCACACCGAGCCCCCCCGGCGAGCTCAGCCCATCCGTGCCTCCGCTGGGCCCTTCCTACTCAAAGGTTATTTGAAAGCCCTTACAAACTGGAGGTGAATCGCTCTGTACTTGTGGCATTAAACAAAAGTCAAAGCAAATAGCAAAGCAAGAACGAGCTTATTCTCCAGCGTTAAAGGTGAACATCTTTAACGGGAGAGCGTGCAGAGAAATCTGTCCCATCCCTGTGGATCCTCGAGGGCTGGCCTCCTCCCTAAGGCAGACCCTCACCGGAGGGCGATGTCGGAGGGCTGTCGGTTCTTCATTTGTGCTTTTTAAGTATGGTGAGAGGGGGTGGAAGCCGTGCTGGGCGCTTGCTGATGATTTTGCTGTGGGAGCAGCTGGTGCCCCAGACCAGAGCTGGGGAGGGTGCTGGGGAGGCTGGGCTGGGCTAGAGGGGGGGCCGGCAGCCTGGGACGGCAACGGTGGTGGCAACTTCTTCTGCCAAGAACATAGCCGTCTACAAACGGCTTTATACATCAAGGTGTTTCTGGGGTGAAAGCAAAAGATTTCGTGTTCATCAGCATTTATTTTGTTTTCTTTACTTTAGGCTAACGAGCCTGAGTCAGGAAACCATGCAGGGAAAATCAGTATGCTTTCCAAATAGTGCAAGCATCAATTTAAATCTACAAAGTTGCAGTGGGCTATATAAAGATTTATTAATCAAAACATTTGCAAAATATTGACTGTGCGCGTACGCTGTTAGGCCTGAGAGATCATCTGTGAAGTAAAGCTTGCATTAATCACTTCTTCTCATACATTAATCTTTGCAGAATAAAAAAATATGTAGGAGATATTTGTGGATATTTTTCTAACTGTGTTTTGGTAATTTCATTCTCTAATTTAAAATTATTTCCACTCAACAGTTGTCATGTCGAGGGTAGAAACAAAAACTCAGGATAAGCAGCCAAAGTGCGGCTCATAGAACAAACGGTGTTTTGGAGCGGGGCTGGCTGCCATCTCCCCCCGACCCCCCCCAAGGGGACGAGCCCAAGGCACAAAGCTCCCGCAGGGGTGAAGCACAACTGCAGAACAACCCCGAGAGCTTTTTGATGCCTCTTTTGGCTTAAACGCCTCTGGTGAACACAGATCTAGGAAAATGTGGTTAGGAGGATTTGGCAGTGCCTGTTCCCTGCAAAAATAGAGTTGTATCACAAGAATAAAGCAGAAGAAAATGTGTTACTGATGGAAAAAAAAATCTATATTCCAAATCCAACCAAAGAAATGCTCCCATTTTTCTTTTTATAATTATGTTTTGTTCTAAAAGTCTGTCTTGCATTATCTAAATGCACAATATTATCCTAAAGCATTAAGTAAATGTTAAAACATGACAACACTCTTTGCTAAAACCCTAGAAATTTTTAGGCATTGTTCCTAACCAGAAACAAAACAAACCAAACAAAAAAAAACAACCTGGAAAGCATTAAAACCCATTTCTATGTGGCCCCAATGGGGACCTACAGTTTTGACAGCTCTTTAAAAACATGAAGGCATCCGCATTTCTGTCTGAGAGTCTCTGTAAACTACTTGCAGTTCTTTGGTTACCAGCAAATTGCTTTAATGAAGACTTTGTGTCGAAAAATATATGGGTGTTTTAGTGTATTTTAGATCTCAAAAGAAATGTCATAAAAATCAAGTATCTCTGATAAAGCAGTATATGATGTGTTTCCCAAAATGAAATTTCCCATCCTCAGAGGGCAGATGTCTCTCTGCCAGCGCCTGCTTGGCTGGGAAAAGCCTGTGGATACACAGGGAGCATCCTGGCCACCTTGAAAGATGATGAAAGCCATGTTAAACACTGGATATTGTACTGATTAAAAACCAGTGGTGTAATTTGGCCTGGGCTATTTCATTTTATTAAATGCCAAGTTATGTATCGGCATAGCCAGGAGTGCTTATGAATAAATACATGCTGGCCGGCTTGTTTTACTTAAAGTTGTGAACTGCCAGAAAGTGGCCATAGTAGAGTTGACGTCTTTAAAAAAAAAAAGAATCCATTTCTAGGGCTGGCGTGATGGTAAGCAACTGCCATGATTTTATTTCATATGTGCCTTTTAGTGGTTTTATGAAGATGTTTTATAAACAAAGTTTTAAAGCACAAGGCATGTTATCATTTTATTTCCTTAGAACAACTAATAAGCGAGAGAGCCAGCAATGTATTTATAGCAGGATGTACTTATAGGAGAAATCTTCCAGTGACTGGGGGGGGTAATGGGGAAGGAACACACATCCCCTAACGCTGAGAAATGATGGGGAGCTCATACTTAGGGATGTAGTGCCATAGCTAAATTAGACAAATTATTATAGGCCCTAGATACCAATGTCTGCTGCTATACACTGCCTACTATTGCAGAATCACTCTTATGATTTTCCTTCTCAGGGAGAGAGGGAAAATAAAAAATGTATTACTCTTTTCATTACACAGCTCTCTATTTTCTGCTCCTTATATATACGTGTGTGTGTGTGTGTGTGTGTGTGTGTGTGTATACACATATAAAAAAGCTCACTTAGTAACTAACTTAGATTTTTTTTAATTTTTGCTAAGTGCCAAGGGTGGGTGTGTGTAGCTTGTGCCCCACACGCTGCACCTACCGCCGGGTACCGCTGGGGCAGTGACAGCTCGCAGTGATTTTGGAGCTGTCTGTTTGGTCTTTGGAGATAGAAATTCATTCTGAGGAAAAGAGTGAAACCTAATGTGAATCCAAACAAACACACTATTCTCTGCATTAAATTACTTAAGGGAATAAACTTCTTTTGCCAGCCAATACAATAGGCACAGAATATAGTACCTCTCTTCTAACAGATAATTGTGATACTTGGATATGGGGAGAGAAGTGTGCGTATATAAAACAGGAGCAAAGGATTATTTTATGATTTAGACTTTAAGAGAACTTTTCAAAAGCCTTGTGAAACTCAGTAGCCTGGGAGAATTTCTCTGTTCAAGAGTATCTCTGAACTGGAACTATGGGTGTTCATAGTTGTTCTCTGTAGAAGCTATTTATCAATCTATAATAATTTTACTTTACATATTTCACTAGATAATACATATATACAGATATATAAATAAATATGCATATATAAAAATAAATATAGTAATACTGACTTGTAAACTGCATGCAGAACAGATTACATGAAATAAGAGTAAAAATGTTTTTAATCCTGTAGACAATTCTGAAATTTCTTGCCACTGTAAATGAGAATGAAAACTGGAATGCTTCAAAAACTTATTCTGAACTATTATTTTTGAAAGCATTAGAAAGTCCACTTTACTTCCAGTAGTGTTGGAGAAATGTTATGGTTTTCTGATGTAACGTAAACCGGTGTCGGTGCTGGTGTCCATCTGTGTAAGCTGGAGTGGGAGGGGGTGTAGTAAACAAGATACATCACTCGTTACAAACCTAACAAAACTACTAAGTAAAATGTTTATATGAAGCAAAACAGCGCGTGCCTCATAAGGAAAAAAAGTCAGAGAATCAGCGACATTGAAAAAAAATACCCGATTTAATTCTGAGTCACTGGAAAATACATCTCTTGAAAACATCACAAATCAGCACGTTCCTGTTAATGTTTTGCTCTGAAGAAACAGTGTTTTGTGATGGGAAACTGTTTCACGAAACATTTTCCAACCAGCTTTAGCACAAATACTGCCAATTGTCATTGTGTGGGAAAGTGAAGAGTATATTTTATTTTAGCTTCAATTCCAGCAGGAATTGGCCTCTTTAATAGAAGTCTTTGAGTCAGAGAAGTGGCGGTGAGGAACATCGCCGTTAATGGGACAATAGCCCTGATGTTCCTCTGCCCCTCTCCTGACCTTGAGTAAGCAGAAGCATTGTTATGAAATCCCACTCAGTAAAATGGTATTTCTTCAGACAAGCTCATAAAATCAAATAATGATTGAACTGCCAAATTTCTGGATGCTCAGAGCTGAGCATTGCTTTCCCATTTTATTTTATTCTTTTTTTTTTTTAAACAAGCAGGAAAAACTGGCAGCTGGAGCAGAACTTTTCTGCAACTGCCTACCTTACTCTTTTTCTCTTTTCCTAGGGCTTTAACAATTGATCTGTCCCACTGATATTTCTGTGTGTTTGCTGTAATTTAGCTATATCAGCATCTGAAGCAGCTTCTGGCTTTGAGGGCTCATTTAAAATCAAAGAACCGGCTGCGGCACTCCTTGGTGGCCAGCGTGGGGGGAGAGGGGCTGACAAAAACTGTGCTGTGCCTTTTACTGTGGAGTTTGAGACTTCTTTTCTTATTTGTTTCCATATTTCTTCATCTGGCCTTTTGTGGGCTTTTTCCCCCCCTGCTCTGTTATGGCTCCTGTGAGCTGTGCATGATTCTCCGGTAGTGTTAGTTCTGTTTGAAATTTGTCATCATAAAGGAAGCCTTGAATCCTCAGTGGGGAGAAAAAGTTTCAGTAACTGACGTATGGGTTTGTGTTCCTTGTTTGGTTGGTTTTAATTTTTTTCAGAAATTCTGCAGGATAGATTTGAAGCCTGGATTGACAGAGAGCCTCAAAACAGTGAGAATTTACCCATGAGAATATCTGCCTTTGAAGTTAATTCAGTTTTCCAAGCTCCTAGTTAAACAGAGAAGTTGCAGGAAGCCGCCACGATACTTTGCGTGGCTGGTGGGGCGGATCCGGCGTCATGACCCAGGTGCTCGTTGGAAGGTGGACTTTGCCGGGCCAGGTGGCAAACAGAGAACAGCTACCAGCCGGTGTAACCCCTCAAATGATTCATGGGCATGGGATCCTTTCCTCAGTTTGGGAAAATTTTGGGAAAACTTCAGAACAGTCATGATAACCAGCAGTTATAGCTGCTGTATAGCTCTGCCGGCTAGCAGAGGTGCTAGGAACAGCTCTAGCTTTGCGCATTTCCTAACCCAGCAGGAAAAAGAGCAAGATTTCATCCTTCGGGGTTGACCTTGGGGTGCCTCGAGCCTTCCCTCGTTAGGAGCCCCTCCGAAGGTCCCAATCTCTTGCTGAATGAAGAGGACAGAAATATCAGCATTAGAAATGGCAACAGGCACTGAAAAAATGCATTCACCGGTTGAAGAGAGCAGAATGAACAGCAGTTTAATCCTCTTCTTCAAAATTCAAATGCCTGCCTGTCTTTTTACCATCCAAGCCTTCCAGCTTGTTACCTCGCTAAGACTGTGGTCTGGATTTAACCCAGGCGGGGTAATATCGTAGGGGTTAAGCCTTGTAACTTCTTTCCTCTGCTCTGCATCAGCGTTTGTCTCCTACTTTTCTCTGCTGGAAGCAGGAATACAAAAAAGTACTTCTAGCTCAGCCAGTGCATGATTTTTATCAGCTTATTTTAGTCAATAAAGAGAGAAGTCAATCACTCCTGGAAAATAGCACTTTCCAGTACTCTATATAGCCAGCCAGTACAATCACAGAATAAATCAATAACCACATTAATCAATACGATGTAAACTGCTGATCTCTGTGGATAAATTGTACTGGTGTAAGAAGGCTTTCAAATAAATTCTAAACCCACTCAAACTGCATAGGCTTTAAATCTACTAAGGGCAGTGGGACATGTGAAAGATTTGTGTTGTTTCTCTTTAAAATCTCTGGGATAGCAGGGCTGCAGAATAATGTAATTAAATAATGCTAGCAGTGCTCACACACGCTCACACACAAAGTCGACTTCAATGAGAGCCCCGGAAAATATCCCTTCACTCAAATCTGCCAGCAACAGGGGATTTCTGGCATCGTGCGATCCCTCAGGAGGAAAGGCCAGGATGAATACGAAGAGGTGGACAGAGAAGGCTGAGCCGCAATCTGGTTATTTTACAGCCCCAACAGCTGTAGGAGGTTTTGCTCCTCTAGGCACCTCTGTTTTTTGTAAAAACCCTGAACCTAAGCATCTCTTTTTTTCTTTTACATACTGCCATAAGAGCAGTCCTATGCAAGACTGCTGGCAGAGCCTACAGACGTGTTACTTGTAAGGGAAAAACTGGGTTGTGCCTAATGGAACCGGAGTCGGCGTGGAGGAACGCGGCAGCAGCAGCGTGGCTTGCAGTGGGCTGTCCCTCTGCTCCAGCTGCATGGCCCTGCACGCACGGCTGGCAAACAAGCAGAAGGAGACAAATAGGAGTATAATTTGTGAAAAATTGTGTTGGGCTTTTCACCGTGGGTCTGAATGTGTTGTGGAAAAAGAAATTGTTAGGAGGTGATGATAGGTATGAAGTTGTACATAGCACTAGTAGGAATGCAGAAGGGATGTGCACAGGTGGTGGGTATGGGTTGAAGGGAGATTTAAACCTGTAGCATAATAATTAATAGAGTTACGCTGAGCAGGTTAGGGTCATACCAGCCTTTTCTGGCAGAGCAGAAACCAGAGCCATGCATGGCAGTGTCCAAGCCAGTGTCTTAGTTAACCGGACCCATCTCCCACGCCATCTGTATTTACTCAAGTGCAAAAATTCTAGAGACTTGAATGTATCTTGTGAAAAACTTGCATATTGTAAGGGGCCTTCTGGTGTCCTTTTCTGTTTCAGAATTGTTCCAATTCATTCTCTAAGGATGGGAAATATTTGTAGCTGTATTTCAGTACTGAAATATATTGCTGTATATGGAATAGGTTAAATAAAGAAATGATACATAATAGTATTATTAATATGACATTTTAATTGCTACGTCAGACATATTTTCAAGTACTAAGTGCAGGAACTGATAAAAAGAAGTTCATATTAAAAAAAGCCTGAATGATTGAAGCCGTTTAGAGGTCTTTATTGCACCATGCTGTCAAAATGTCCAACTGACCTTTTCTACATGGTAAATTTCTCCAGGAAAGATTATACACAAGCTATTTTAATAGCACTGATTTCCACCACCACCACCCCTTCCCCCATATTTTTTTGATAAGATAATGGTCAGAGCAAGAGAAATGCCAAAATCCTTACATATACTCTGAAGGTGACCATGGGCATTATACACAAAGTCTTACACAACCTCACTTAACTTTTTTAGATAGACAAATATTTCTAAAACGCCTCATTTGCCATTCTTTTACACTTCCAGTCCGTAACAATCCTGGAAGTGGCAGCCCTCCATCAAGTCACGCTCCGTAGCAGAAGGCAGCACGTAGGCATTACCTGAGCTCAATGGCTGAGGTGGGCTGGACCGCTCCTTGGCATAAATAACACGCAGGCTGCGAGGCGATGCACATTCCCGCACGACTTGTGCTTTGAGGAGCTCATCAGCCTTGTAGCAATAGTTCAGTGGTCCACTGCTAGTATTACCGTACCTCAATCCGCGTTCGCCCAAAGGCCATATCGTTGCTACACCTACGTAGGCACTTGAGACCTAATGTTGAGAAGCGCTCTGGCATTTTGAGGGAAATTGGGGGTGGTGGTGCCTTGGAAATATCAGCGCCAAAGGGAATCAAGGGCTGTCGTGGTTTAACCCCAGCCAGCAACTAAGCACCACGCAGCCGCTCT
>JANZLQ010000037.1:21432615-21468821 GCA_026212715.1 Elanus axillaris | reverse complement strand
TTAGAAAACCTTCGCCCCACACCTCCTTTCGGGCCGGGCACAGCTTCACTCCGGGGTTCTCTACCTACCTCCCCAGCCGCACTGGGGGACGGGGAATGGGGGTTGGGGTCAGTTCATCACACGTTTTCTCTGCTGATCCTTCCTTTTCAGGGGCAGGACTCCTCACTTGTCCCCTGCTCCACCGTGGGGTCCCTCCCATGGGAGACAGTCCTCCACAAACTGCTCCAGCCTGAGTCCCTTCCCCGGGCTGCAGTCCTTCAGGCACAGCCTGCTCCAGCGTGGGTCCCCCACGGGGTCACCAGTCCTGCCAGAAAACCTGCTCCAGCCTGGGCTCCTCTCCCCATTGGGATGCAGGTCCTGCCAGGAGCCTGCTCCAGCGCAGGCTTCCCACAGGGTCCCAGCCTCCTTCGGGCATCCCCCTCCTCCGGCGTGGGCTCCTCCCCGGGCTGCAGGTGGAGATCTGCTCCCCCATGGAGCTCCCCGGGCTGCAGGGGCACAGCCTGCCTCACCGGGGTCTTCATCATGGGCTGCTGGGGAATCTCTGCTCCGGCGCCTGGAGCATCTCCTCCTCCTTCTGCACGGACCTGGGGTCTGCAGGGCTGTTTCGCTCACACAGTCTCACTCCTCTCTCCGGCTGCTGTTTCTGTTGTGCCGCAACTTTTCCCCCTTCTTAAATCTCTTCTCCCAGAGGCGCTACCACCGTCGCTGATGGGCTCGGCCTTGGCTGGCAGCGCGTCCGTCTTGGAGCCGGCTGGTGTTGGCTCCGTGGGACATGGGGGAAGCTTCCAGCAGCTTCTCACAGAAGCCACCCCCATAGCCCCCCTGCTACCGAAACCTTGCCACACAAACCCAACACAAAGGCATTGGCTTGTTCAGAGTAGGACAAGTTCTGCCTTAGCTTTTGCCCAGGGAAAGGCGAAGAGCCGTTGGACACGTGCTCCCTGAAAAGATAGGAATCTGTGGAGAGGTGGAGGGGGGAGCAGGATCCCCAGACACCGGCCCGCAGCAGCCCAGTGCATCCCAAAACCTCTCCGAGAAGATTAATTGTCTCTTCCACAGAGGCTCTGGAAATCATTGGGGGAAATTCTCTGTGACTGCAGTACACTCAGATATTAATAAAATCTTTTTCTGCTTTTATAACATATTTATACATAAGTGTGATTTAGAGCTCTGTGTCAAGTCGTCACCAGGGCTGCATTCCAATGACCTGCAGAAAACACAGGGTGTTTCTGCACTTCAGGATAATGTTGATTTAGGGGCTGGTACAATAGCGCACATGGGCTATTTTATTTAGTTTCTTGGCATTTGTATTCAAAAATTGCCCTATAAAGAAGGGAGAAGGCATTAAAAAAAGTTTAAATGCTCTTAAATCACAAAGAAACATTGAGTTTAGAGTGAATGGAAACATTTGGATAGGCTCAAAATTGCTTTTTTCATGGAGAAATATTTTGTTGATGTGTTAAATTTGAAATGAAAATCTCTGACTGCAACTCTTTTTCATTTTTTGGTACTTTGCTTAGGTTATCAAAATAAAATAGGTATTACTCTTCCAGCTATTTGAAAACTTAGGCTGGTCTGTGATTTGATCTAGTGCCTTTAAAAATCTGCTAAGACTGGGCCCAAAGTTCCCTGCACTGAACACCTTTAAGCGGGGTTTTTAATTCAGCTTCCTACTTGCTAAAAATCAGCAGCACTCCAGAGTTTTTTGGTTTACTTTTTTGATTGTTTTTATTTCAACTTCTGGGTTTAGGGGATTTATACTGTTCCTATTTTCAAACTTTATCCTGCAACTGTGAGTGACAAAACTATTTTTTGCCCCTTTTTTTCCTGTTAATGAAAGCTGCCAGTCATCTGAACTTTTTCTATTTCAGCATCAGGTGCTTTAATAACATTTTCATGTAAAAAATGGACTGGACTTTCACTGCTTTGGGCAGTTCAGAAATCAGTTCATCGTAGTGAAACAGCAAAAAAGAATTGGGGAGCCGAGGAGAAGAAAATGAACCTGCACAAGTCAGAGGGCTACACTGATTTAGGGAGGATGAGGGGGGGGGCTGTTGTTATATCTGTATTTAAAGGGACTTTCCTTAAGACTGCTTAGAAGTTCTGCTCCCAAGGCAGAATAGTCACTTGGCAACCTATCTGTGCTCCAGCTCTAAGGGAGCTCAGCAAGGGAATAGCTTTACTCATGTTAGCTGTCTTCCTGGGTTGCCCCTTACTTTAAAAAGGGCTACTCCCACGGGAATGACAAAACAGGACTAATGTAGAAATTATGACGTTAAGCACTAGAGACATAAAAGCCTGATTGTAAAAAGTATCTTCTAGTCAGAAAAGCACCTTGCAAAGAACATCCGTAATGAATACAGAAATGAAAACAAATCTGAAGAAATGATTCATTGTTTATTTTAACTGCAAAGAAAAATGTTTTTACTTCATTAGAGTATTATCAAGATTTTAATAGCATATCCACTTCTTTCTAAACTGTTCTCTTCTTGAAAGCTATGCTAAACCTCCTCCTAATAACTCCTGTGATTAGCATCTTTGTAGAAATCCCAGAGGACAGGCTTCTAAAAGTGGCATTATATTTCTAGAGCCTCCCTGTAATTAAGCATCTATCAGGCCTTCTATTCAGTTATATACAACTGCTCTGCAGAAAATCTCTCTTCGCTTGAATAAAAAGAGATGTTTTGTTTAAACTTAGCAGAAGGATTGCATTTATGTTATGAAATATAAGAATTTTAGATTTAGTTTAACTAAAAAAGAAACACAAAAAAGTAGCTATTGCTTAATGGACACAAGAAGGTCTGCAAACGAGCAGCCATGGCAGAGGGCAGTTCCTGCTGGAGACCTGCTGGGAAGGGATGATACAAAAAGCTCTGCCAGAGCTCCACCAAATAGCATCCAACTGTGTGAAACATTTTGTTGAATTCAGTATGGGGATGATTAAACATCACCAGGTGTAAGTGACATTTGCCTACCCACAGTAAAGACAAATCCCCAAGTTTCTACGGTCACTTCTTTCGTGAGACTGCAGCTGCCCAGCCAGGAGAACACAAAACACACTCTTCTGGCTTTGATAGCATCAACCCGAGATGCAAAAGTTTAATGGTGAGCGCAGCTCCAAGTAAAACCCCTTGTCCTAGGGACTTAATATCCTTTTAATCCTCTGGAGTCCTTAGATCAAAATTGGACATCGGTCTGTAATGCATGTTTTGGCGAGCTTTTTATCATTTATGATTTTATTTTATGTCAGTGTGTGTGGAGTTCTCCCTGCAAATCCAGCACAGGGGTCAGTGAATAATGTCGGGTACCAAAGTTTTGGTAGCTTCCTATATGAATTCATATTTTAGACTCTCTTGCTGCCAATTTGGCCTCCCATACCCATGGATAAGAAGCAAATTTAATATGCTGTTTGAAGGAGTAGCATGCACAGATGAATGAACCTCTATCTTTTTGCTCATTCATGGTCTTACACATCACCATCCCCATCTGACCCTTTTTCTTTTAAAAAATATTGAGAGATATTTGATTCCCTTGTAGTTATAAATGGTTACAAAGATGACACAACACGTATTTGACAGTAGTGAAAAGAAAATATACTTCAGAGTAAAGTGGGAAGGAAGAAAACATCCCCCAATAATTATACGAGACCAAAAAATACCTTTTATCGGATGTTGTTAAAGTTGACATGAGTGTGACTTCACATTTTGAGCTGTATCTACTGACTTGAAAGCCGTGCTCACTCTGGTGTTTAATTTGTCATTCTAATAACTCAATAGATTGAAGGGCTTAATTAGATGCTTTTATTTCTATTTCAAGATGATGAAAATCAATGTTCTTCTCATTTACCTTCATACGCAGCCCAAAGATGAATCTACACTTTCAAGCTGCTGCAAAGAATAACAATATCGGGTGAGAGAACAACTGAACCTGCCTGAAGACAGATATATTTCAACCTCCCTTCAAAAAAGGTATTCAGCATCTCTGCTAGTTTTTGTTGATCAGAATAGTCTTTACATTAAAAAGTCCTTTAAAATGTATTTGAGAATATGTAAGGTATCTCATATCATAAAAGGTACTGTCTCATTCAGATCTGGTTCAAGGCTTGCTGATGCCGTTGATAGTCTTTCTATTGAATTCAGTGGGCTTTGGGTTGGTACATATGATTCCTTTTATTTAAGTTTCCCTTTTCTGAAGAAAACAGTAAAGTACACTTCATATAATTCACTGTATGACAGCCCCTGTAATACAAACCAGTGCAAAAAGTAAACAAATAGCTTTTATTTAATTGAAAGTGGGTTTTTTTACAGGATACACTGAAGAACATGAGATAAATAATATCCACATCACAAGCAATTGCTAGTCTCTTCTTCTCTCAGTAATAACAGCTTGGCAGAGGCCTTTCATTTTTGACATACCATTACACTGGAGTTTCAGTAAGAACTACTGCTTGTAAAAAATTTGAGACCACTCTCCTTACAATCTCAAGTTATGTTTGGCACCACTCCATTTAATTAATGCATATACATTTATCCATTAATTTCAAAGCTTATTTTTAAAAATTAATGTAATATTGATACTTAATGTTTTCTTAATAATAGACCACTTCTATCTCCCTCCCCCATCCCCACTGTTTTTCTTTATCAGGAATGTTGGTCACGGTGAAGATAAATGGTTAAGATAAAATCTACACATGGTTTATTTCTAAAAGTCCATGGCAGAGCATTGCTTTAATCATCAAGGAAAAAGGATATAAGAACAGAACTCAATAGCAGGATCCCAGATGTCAACATATGGTTTGCCCTTTGGGACAATTTTATTGCTCCAGAGCTTAAACCTGTAAAAATATAAGCACACAAAATTTTCTGACAAAAGTAAATTTGTGTCAAAAAAAAAAAAAAGTTTTTCTATGCATTCTAGTGTAACAGCAATCTTTGTTCTATTTTCAAAATGAAACATTATCCACAAATGTTGGGGTTTTTTTGTTGTTTTGGTTTGGGTTTTTTTAAGTTGTAGCAGCCATTCCATGGGTGAATATCCACTTTTAGGAAGGTTTTGGCTAGTTTGTTGCAAAATTATGCTCTATTTTCCATGAATAATATGGTACTTATGAGAGCAGAGGCTGGACCCTGGGCAACCCCACCCCAGCGATGGAGCAGGGCTGAGATTCTCTGGCTCAGCAGCAGCAGCAGCTCCAGAGCAGATAAAGAACCGCGTTATACGTGAGAGCTGCAGCTTTATTTTAGCAAGAAAGCTTATTTCTCTGTCCTTCCCTAAGCATTGCAGGCCAGGGCAGACAGAGACCTACACTAAAAATAAAGTCACATCTATGTGTTGTGCAAAATACTTTCTCTGCTAATGAACCTGAGAGTACCAGAGACTAATCTACATGTACCCAGCATTACAAAGCAACAGGAGGGAGGCCACCTATGGTCATGGAAAGTCTGTTAATCTATTGGACTTCTTAGAGGCACACAAATTTCTTATTACACAGTAACATTCAGAGAGGAAAAAAAAAGTCTCACGTACTCGATATTTTTGGAATCCTAATTTCCTCACTGCTGCTGCCATCACCCCCGTCACTGACTGTTCTTATTTCTATGAGATAATCTTCTTCAAATGGTACCAGAAGTTCAGCTGAAGTGTTGTTTGTCTCCAGTATGTGTGTTTTGCTATGTCTGTTTTGTCTGTACAAAATCTAAGCAAAAAAGGGATTAGAATACAAGAGTTATTTGATTTTTTTTTTAAGTTTTAATGGATTTTTTTGGCCGAGAGTATTTTGCCATGTCACAAACTTTTCAGAGCACTATCAGCACCCTGCAGAGTATTAAACATAATTCAAAACATAGAAATATATTCTGCAGAATTTTGTGATGGAGACCACAGCGGGCATTTACTCCAACTTTCAGGAGATCCTTTCTCTGCTAGAACTGAGGCTTACCTTGAAAGTAGGGTTATGAAATCTTTATCCAATGCACTTATGCTCATTTGTAAGTATGGAAGTTAGACACACCTTTAAACAAGACTTCAATCTGTAACACCTTTTCTATAAAGAACTCGTCTGACACTTCAGGAACTGAGGTTTTGTGGTTTGTTTTTTTTAAATTCTGCCTGGTTGTGGTGAGCTTTTATAGTCAGAAATATTCACATTGACTTCTGTGTAAAATTACCAGGGGCTGATGAAAACTGGGGACATTGTATATTTTTTAAAGACTTCAAGAAAGGACAGATATTTAGATAGTAGCATCTGGGTTTCCACTTAAGAAGCACATTTCTATAACTAAACATGATTAATCCAGCGCCTGCTTGCACTTAGGTCTTTTTGCTAAGGAACCATTGGGCCAAGGTGCAGAGCAGCCTGGGGAGCCTAGACAGGGATCCTACAAATCATGAACAGCTTTTTTTTCCTCCAAAAAGCCTTTCTTCCTTGCTAGCACATCAATGACAGTGTTTGACTCCTTTCTCTTGACAATCTTCTGACATATTTATGCTAAGAAAAGCAACTGAAGAGCAAAGCAGAAGGAGAAACAGAGATCGTGCAATAAATACTGCAGCAAGTACTTAAAGCACTCTTTCCATATCAAAATGAAATAACTAAGTGTGGCCTAGAAGCAGGTAGGTTAGACACAAAGGAAAAAAAGGTTAATAGTCTAGTTTTAACTTTTTTTCCCCAGTGTGTGGAGCTACTCAAACACACTCCCTAGGGTGTAAAAGGATATGATCTCAAGAAAGATTGCAAGCTGGGGGGGGATTTGTGTCCTCTTCCTCCCTAGACATAAATAACTCTCTGTAGGCACCAAAATGCCTAGCAACATGAGGATCTTGATCCTGAGAACCTTTCCTCTTGCAAGCACTCTCCACCTCCATATTTACAGTCCTTCAGGAGTAAAAAAGTCTGTCCGTAAGCCTTTTGGGGTCAGAGCCACTGCAAACAAACTTTAAACTAAATTTTTCTTTCCTTTAAAAATAGATTTATGGGAGTGTTTTTTACTTTGTTCACATTGATCTTTATGTGAGTATCCTCCTACCTCTTTTCAGAGGTGCAATTATGAATTGCCAGAGTCAGAACTTTTAAATGTGTTTTATGCCTGTCTTTAATGCTTAAGAGCCCATTCTCTACCTCTTACATATGTGTGAAACTCCTTCCCCCAAAAGATGGGAATGCAAGAATCTTAGATAAGTGAGACTATAAGGGAGAGGGGACAAGCGAGATCCAGCAATGGGGACAAAATCCCTGTGTCAGGATAAAGAGGTCCTACTCTGACCAAACACAGCCATTCTTCCATTTGTATAAATGTCAGCCAACCGTCCCAGTAACTCCAGAAAAGCCACTGTTTTCCAGGTAAAGAACAGTTGCCTTTCAACTAGTCACTGTACCTCTATTATAAACATGTCTGATTAATGAGATACAGAAATTACTTACTTTGTAGCCTAGCACCTCTGATTCATTCTCCATTGTTTTAACATGTTCCCAGTTCAAGCAGATTTTGGAATTTGTCAGCTTCCAGGCAATGTTTGCTGGGGGTTGACTCGGTGCTTTAAAAAAAAGATGATGATAATCACAAGATACAACTGAATATTAATTTGCATAGTGTAATTGAATGAGCTGCTGACATGAAAGTAGCGAACGCATGGGTGATTCAAATCTAAAAGAGTAAAAAATATTTTCCAGTCCATCATTGCTCTCCTATTAGTCAGAATAAAGATCTATTCATAGCACAAACCACTTACTGTGAGAGTTCATTTTCGAAATTAGGAAAAGCTTGACAGTGTCTGACAGTTCAAGTTATATTTGATAGATTTTGTTTAAGTACTAAGTTGTTCCTATCTGTATTTCAATGTACTAGAGAATGTTTTGCTGTATGGATTTCAGAAAAAGCTAAAACTAAGAGCAAAATACAAAAGACAAGATTTTCATCAGCCATGAAGACAGGTTACAAAGAGCTACACATTAAAGTCTCCATGTGATCCATCATGAAACATTGTAGGGTTTTATAAATTCTCAGCACAATAGGCTGAGAGTAGCTTTTCAAAGGTTTTTTATGCCTAAGTGCCAGGACTTTGAAAATTTGCCTACAAGTGACTGAAATCAAATCCTGTGTGAACATGTGAAGTTGAAACTGTGCCTTTGAACTGTATGTCACATTTAGAGCAACACATTATCTCCTTCTCCGTGGTGCGTCCTCCCGGACCCTGCCTGGAAGGACGGCACTGGGGGTGTTAGAGGAAATAAGGACATGAACAGAATTAAGAAAAAGGAGGAGAGATTTGGAGAAAGGCATTGTGAGTATCCCAGACCTGACTTTAAAATGCTTGACTTCTGGGATCCATCTTTTCTCCCTACAGTTCCTATATACTGATGATTAATGTACATAACTTGGAAGGTACTGTTGATTTGGTAATACTCTACAATTTCTTTAATTTCCCATGGAGATAGAAAGAATTGATGGTGCCTGTTGTTTCATATCTATCTGCTTCATGACTGTGGAGAAGTTTTATCCATCCCATTGGTGGGGAAAGGTGGTGTTAGTGGACCACCTAGGTGAATATAAGCAGATGTCCTTCCATAAGCCACACTGTCAGTGCTGGAAAAAGATTCATTTTCTTTTTGAAGGCATTTACATATACATTCACATACATAAACCTGCAAATTTACTTAAATATTGTTTGAAACCTCTTTGTTGCTTTCAGCAAATCTTTTATGTAAGGAATTTGGTGACAAAAAGCTCACAAGAAGCAAAGGATGTCAAAAACTTCATTGAAAAGTCTTGGAAGCACTCAAAAATGGGTGAATATTGCCTTATTCAAAGCTTTTTTAGTATAGCACTTAAACCCACCTTAATTCATAGTCTTTGGGCTGAAAAACCAGTACAGGATTCTTTTCAAAACAAAATTACCTGGTTTTGCTATACAGCCAGGGATCAGAATAGGTGGTAACATAGCAATTCCCCAAACCCATGGCAATATCAGCAAGCAAAACCACTGCAAACAGTTCTTCAGATCTAAGATTAGCCGATCATTTCCTCAACTACTTTCTTGTAATCAACTTTGTCGAGAATAGAAGTCCCAAGTATATGCTCGTTTATTATGTTAATGACATTACTCTCATATTTTAGGTAACACTTGGCCTTGTTGCTGTACTGAGTCAAGGTTTATCCTTGCAAAGTATTTCTAATATCTGTATCTGTTGATGTATATATTTCTAAAGAAAAAAAAAAAGCAAAGAAATTTCTGAAATCTGTGACATGTAAGTAAAGAAGCAGAAGAGCTGAGCTTCACAACAGCTCCTAATAGAGCAGTATGTTCATGGAAGGAGGACATCATTTCCACTTTCCTAAGTAGTTTAAACTTAAACTGGGATATCAACTTAGACCTTAAATTGATCTTAGATAAGTATGTTTCAATCAGAGTTGCACCTCTTTGGCAGAAGGACCATTTTAGTTTTGCTTAGTCCCTACAATAATGGCATGCACAGAACATTGTAGAAATCCTGGATGATGAGTAGGAAGACACAGCTATTACCTTGAAGCTAAAGCTCCTGCTGTAGATGCACATTGTTTATATTCTCTTGACATATTATCTCTACTCATATTGAAAGTGCTTGCATCTTTCAGAGACTAGAGCTTAAAATTTTAATATATGTTTTTAAATATTAAAGGGGTTATTTTGACTTTAATTTTTAAATGAACCATTAGCACAATCCTGAATTTGACAGAAGATGAAGTCAATGTAAAACAAAGCAAATTTATTCCTTATATGTCTTGTCACTTGACTGCCATATCTTTAACTTGTCTTTCGTACATATGCACATACGAATACAGAGAATCATTTCCAGAGATGAGTCTATTTTCCATTAAGAAGTTGCCTGTGAGTAGAGTCCTATTTGAGTCCTTAAGAAATACCTTCTCTGGCTTTATTTTGGTTTATGTTATTTACAGTAAATGGTAACTATTATCATTAACTCATTTTACAAGTGGTTCCTCTCTTGTACTTTCAGTAGTAGCATGGAACAGCATATAGACAAGAGGAAAATTGGTGAAAGACATGAGAAATACTTCCTTTTTTGTGCAAAAGGGACTATGGGAAAGCATAGTCCAAGGAAAATATTTTAAAAAATGGAACACTTAAACAGCAGTGAATTTGGGGCACTCTGGTGCATAGCAGATTACCAGGATTTCCTGCTTTATGACTATTTTGCTCTTAGTGAACATTTACTTCATGGGTTCAATCCTGCAGGATGGTGCTCAGTGCTTCCTTGTTACCTTGGAGGATGGCCCCGTGAAAGCATTTGTTTAATGAAGTTGCTTCTCACAAACATAATAGCATACGCTTTTGCTTCTGCAACTGCAGAAAATTTTAAAAAATTAATGATTAAATAGTATTTACGTGAGTCTATCCCATATGCCACCCTCTGTAGTGCACAGTTTAGAGGTCTCAAAAAAGCACCGTATTTGGAGTATTCAACAGTTTTCTTTAAAAAAACAAACCTATATTCCCCAAATCTACCAAACATCAAACAAACCCATCACCTAAATCTATTGTTTGACCTGTGGAACGTCTTTCCTTTATTGACTCTGCATCTCTTTTGAAATCTCCTGAAAGCAAGTGGCATGGCTTTGCAATGCAAAAGGAACTCCTTCCTAATGGCTGCTGTACTGTAGGAACACAAATACCGGTGTTACCTAATTTTGTAGGTGTACAGAATTACTTCAGCATATAAATAGAATAGGGTAAAGGAAATAACCTGATCTAAGTTGATGAGAATTTTGGCTTCCACTGAGACAGACATGAAGCTAAATATTATACCAATGTCCTAAATACCACAGTCCGAGTCAACTTGATGGTGACCACAAAAATATTGTCGGCGAAGAGATAGAGAAGTTTCTTGGTCCCAGATTTTGTTGCTTCATTTTGTGAAGAAATTTGGGATCCAGTTTTCTTTGATATTGCAACATTTAGTAGAGATGGGTCATGGTAAGCTGAAATGTCACTATCACACTTGGGAGTTTGCAACATTTGTTGTACAAAATTGAATACTCACGTGATTTTTTAGTGGTGACATTTACTGGGGTGCTAGAGGGCCCTGTCCCTGCAGTGTTGTAAGCTCGAACTGTTGCAAAATACATTGTGTTAGCTTTTAGTCCTGTGATATTTCTGGCTGTTACATTCCCATTGACTCTGACTTTACCAGCTGTGCTTTCCTTGGGATCATCAGTCCAATATAAAACCTGGAAAGTGAGAACAAAGAACAGGCAATTCATTGTTTTCCATCAATTACAGATTTGCTGGGAAGCAGACATGCTGACAATGAAGATTTCAAGGAATACAGGATTTTTTGTATTCAAAACTAGCAGGAAATAAAACCAAGCATGAATATTTATAGAAGAGAAATAAAATTTCAGAGACTGAATACTAATTAAGGAAGTAAATGATATCCTTAACTTTATAGATGTCCAAAAGGAAACCTTTGATAAGGTGAGAAATTTTAAAAGCTTGTTTGGTTTTATGGTTTGAACACATTTGATGAAAACTTTAAAAGATACAAAGAAACCTTTATCTCAGTCATCTAAGAGGTTTTTTAATTATTTTGTATGCTGCCTCTAGTTTTGATTCAGTGACAGCTATCTAGACCTGGGTTTTTTTTTAAAGTGAGTAATTGATTTAGGAAGGTTTGTGTAGTCTACATGACCCTTATTACCTTCATTTATGTATTTGTAATGATAGGACAGAATTTAAAGTATTTCTGATTTGCTTTACTCTTGGTTTATCTTATCTAAAAAAAAAAAAAAAAAAGAAAAAGAAAAAAACAATTGTTTCACTGTGCAGACCAGAGCAAAGCCAGAAGCAGGACAGCTGGCTGAGTGCCACCGGGGTCCGGCAGCATCCATGCATCCTCACAGCTCTCCCTGCTCACACCCTGAAATGCCTGGCCCTGGGTCTGGCCCTGGACTTGATGCCATGACACCAGCAATGCACCGCAGTGCACAGGGCAAAACACCCTGTCGGTTATTAGTAAATGAGCAGGTGCTCACTACAAAGAGCCTCAAGTTGGGCCAGGGGAACTTTAGGTTGGATATTGGGACAATTTTCTTTACCGAAAGGGTTGTCAGGCATTGGAGCAGGCTGCCCAGGGCAGTGGTGGAGTCACCATCCCTGGAGGTATTTAAAAGCCCTGCAGATGTGGTGCTTAGGGACGTGGTTTAGTGGTGGACTTGGCAGTGCTAGGTTAGCAGTCGGACTCGATGATCTTAAAGGTCTTTTCCAACCTAAATGATTCTATGATTCTAAGAGTAGTCAGAAGCAAAAGCCTCTCCAATACGCCACAGCACAAGCTTTAGATAGCACTAAAGTGCATTTATCCTGGTTTCTTCTGTAAGCGATGCTATGGGTCATGTGCATGCCCCCAAACTATCAGGTACCCCATCGTGCTCAGACAATGTTACACCTTTGTAAGAGGAGGGAGGATCAGCTTTGTTTTGTGGAATCGAGCATGAATCCTTTTATAGTAGCCATCATAAATGATTAATCTTGAGGTTTTATTTTACATTACAAGGCTCGGATAGAGCTGCAGTCCTGGTCTGTGATTATCTCAGGTGAAATGTTGCTAATGAGAGTCAGGTGAAGAGCTCCATTATCTGTTGACTTGGAAGCAAGGGAGGAGGAACCGGAATACAAATGTGGCCAGGAAAGGGACATCTGTAAGGTGTCAGATAGCATCAGCACCAGCTGCCTCACCTCATAGCCCAGCACCCTGCCCGTGTGCCTGTTCCATGCGATGGGCTGCCAGGAGACCTCCACCTCCGCTGCCGAAACGCTCAGTGCCGAAGCCCCGGCTGGTGCTATCTGCGGCTCTGGGTGATGGGAGAAAACACAGCTGGTGGAACATTTGTGTTACCAAAAGGGGGTCACGTCAGGAACTGAGGGAGATTCAAGAAAAGAGGAAGAGATTCCGGAGGGGGGGGAAGCAGCAGGGAGAGGCTCAGGAAACCTGGTGAGAATCACTAGCTTTGCTACCCATGTATTGTGGCACATCAGCAAACCCCATTTTCAAAATTTGTCATTACTCATAAGCTGGGACAGATTTTCAGAGGAGATCAGCTGCACTGAGTGGTCTGAAAAGTTAGACCCTGTGAGAGCCACACTTTTGAATATCTCCCAATTTTCCCAGCCCATTCAGTGGGAGCTCCCTGGGAAGAAATAAGTTGAAACATGCTGTCTACTTAAAGCAGTTCTGAAAATCTGTCCCTTGCTTTTTTTAACTTCAATTTCTCATCTTCTTTCTCATGTCTCTTGTCAATCTTCAATGAGCAGCTTTGAGCAGGCTGCTCAATATCCCTGTGGAGATCTGTCTGATCATATCTGGGACCTATTGATGCTACACAACCATTACTAATAAGAGCAACAGGCATTACCGTCTTCTCCTGAGTAGACAATGGTTATGGAGCTTAGTGTCCCTTCTCCTTCATTGTTGTAGACACCAACTTTCACTTCAAAAGGAGAGAGAGGTGTAATGCTTTCATTCCTGTAAACATATTTGCTTGCTTCCACTGAAGCCACCACTGCTTTTGTCCAAGTTGTTGAGCCAAGAGGACGAAACATAACGATGTAGCCAAAACCTTCCCCATTTTGTAGTTCTTCTGGTACTGGCTGTAGTGACAAGGCAGTCAGTCAATAAGCATTTGCAAGTATACACTGTTTTAATTGAATCTTCATTCTCTGGGTATATTTTAGTGGTATTGATTAAGTTGACTGTGCCTTAGAGAAGATAATAATGTTTGCTCCATCAGTCAATGTAATATTGAAATAAAAATCAAAATAATAAATCTATTGAGGCAATCAATTTAGAAACAAAAGATCTGATCAGCTTCATTAATGTTATTCTCTTTCAGGCATGAAGTTTTCAAAATTAAAAGCGTTTCACTCAGTACAGGTTGTAGCTGATTCTCCACCCCACCCCCCCAAGGGGTATGGGAATGGTAATTTTAAATAAATGTTTTTGTTTTTTTTAAAAAGACTAAGGAAAGGAGTAAATATATACACACAAGTGCGTGTCAACTGTATAATTGCCCGCATATGAGTACAGTACTTACATATTATTTTAGCACAAGTGAATGTCTCAAGTGCATGAACATATTCTTATTTAAATTTGTTTAGAACAGAAACTTCATTGCAAGTCAACATGATAAAATTAATGTTTCTATCAATATAATCTCATGTTAAGATATGTATCAGTGACTCATACTGAACAGGCAATTACATCAAGACTGTAGCCAGCATGAACTTTTTTGTTTTCATGGGATAAAAATAGTTCTACATTGGCTTCTCAAAGCAAGAGAACATTTATGAAACAAGATAAGATCAGTAGTACGTGGAGGAAGGAAGCATTCCTCAGCAAAACTTCATTTATTTTAGATGCTTGCATCAAAGTAAAGTCCACGGAAAAGCAGACATGGAAAATGGAGCAAAAGGAGAAAAAACAATGTAGGGGCAGAGCTGCAGGCCCTGTGATCACTCCTGACTCTAATGTCCACTCCTGCAGAGAAACTCTTGGGAGCACTAATGGTGTGAGAAGATGGGAGGAAAAAAAATCAGGAAGTACGTCAGAAGATTTCAGGGCACTTATTTTACTCTTTCCTTCATAAATTCCTTGGAATTCTCATAATAAACCTGGCCTGGCATATATATAAATGTGTTTTCCTTAAGTGTTTTACAAACATTAATTCCCCAATATGCCCACTTCTACCTCTTTTCCAGTCCTGAGAGAGTTAAGTGTGAGGGCTGATGGTGCACTGGGGAATTATAAGAGTTCAAGCTACTTTCTCGAGCATTTAATTTGTTTTTGAGGCTTCTGTGACCTCAAATTTAATCAAGATGTTTAGTGAGTTCATCACAGAAAGCTGGAGAGTCGTGTTCAGTGTTGTTAGCTTGGCATAATTAGTATTTCTTCTGACTGTTTTTCAGGACACACTATGGAGTCCAACAGGATAATTTGATTGAGATCTCTCAGGTTGTTTTCAATTTTCATGTTCTTCTGCTCCCAAAGAGTAGATCAGGAGAGGAGAAAATGAAACAAAAGAGTGAAAGATGCATATGGAACAAAACTTAGTTCAGTAAAAGTGAAGTTTCACTCTGTCTGGAGCATGGTGAAGGGAAGGCATTGGCAATATTATTTACCTAGTGGTTTCTTTTTTTTCTTTTGACCTCATTTTTTTCCTATCACTTCCCTTCCTCCCCAAAAGGCTGTTTAAATGGCACAGTTTTTAGCATAGAGGGGAACACGGGTAACTTGCTCAGCTGATGAATAACATCCCTTTTAGCTTAACTTAATGGCATGGAGTAGCTCCTACTTTAGCTACATGTCCTCAAAGCCAGGGGAAAGATTTAATTAGGTGAAGCACATTAACTTCACCTGCATTTTTCAGCAGCAATGAAAAAAACAGAGAATGCGAGCTGTGTTTTGAGGAGTTTTTCCATAAGGGCTGGAGTCCTGACCAAGCGCCTGCCCCATCACTACACAGGCTTTGCAAGAGGCTGCCTGCCTTCATCATGATGCCCGTGGGCTGCAGGGTGGCTGGAGAAGGACGGTTCCTTCCCACAACGCTTATTTTCTGCTCTCTGAAATGACCTGTGCTCACCCATTGCGACTTGTAGTATGGTATTAACTGTTCTGAAAATGTATATTCTCTCCTCTCGCTGGAGTGCTGGAGAATTAAAGGGTTCATCTCCTTTAACGCATAATAGGATATGTCTTGTCAGCACTGTGTTCCAGAATGAAAAACATGTAAACAAAAGTATGAAAAATGTTAATGCAGAAAATGGCCAAGCAGATTAGTGTGTTAAGCACCTCCTGTACAATGGAGATAAGAGGGTTATACAGACTTCTAAACATCTTTATAACATGCCTCTTAAACTGTTTATTTTTATAAATTGTTCACTATAACACAGAAAACTTGCTGTATATCTTACAGGCTGTTTTCTCTCCAGATGCAGGATGAAATCCAGGCTCAGCCAAAGCCAATGACCAAAGCCTTTGGATTTCAGCAGGGCTGTGATTTCACCCATGGACTCCTCCCCATTAGACAGCTTAGGTTAACTGAGCTAACCGTTACCTCCCATGTGATGACCAGCTCAGAACGGCTCCCTCCTCCTCCGCTGACGTTCGTAGGTGCCACGACAGGAACTGGAGGAGAAAAGATGGTGCTTGCAACTACCCACCACTACCGACGGGGGTCTTGCTAACCAGATGATTAAAGCTTTTCCTAGCTCGCGTGCAGATATTCTGCCTTTCACCACGTAGAACAGGGGCTATATTATATAACAGTGCCTTTAAAAAGAACTGAAATTATGTTTACACATTTTCAAGTTTATAAGGCTGAAGCCACAGATGTATTTGATACATGAGTACCCTGGTTCAAAAAATTAATTAAAGAAGCTAGTAGCATCAAGTATCTGACATTATTATGCCTCATCAACTAATTGGCAAAATGATGTTCCATTCAGACTGTAGCTGCAACACTACTGATTTACTAATTATGCATTTGTTCAGTAAACATGTTGTTGGAGCAATATATTAATTTTTTTAATTGGCTGTATGCTTTTCTTAGGAAATTCAAAACTCTTAATTTGCTCTTCTCCTTCTCCCAACACTGTAAGTGTCCAAAAGTTCATTGATTAGAGCTTGATTTGCTCCAGGTATGTGGCTCCATAGGTACAGGGTCGAGGTCGAGCAATATGCTGGTGTTCCAGGCTGAAGGGGCTTCTCATCACTCAAATGGCTCTTGGTGGAGAGACAAGGAAAATATCAGCATTTCTTGCCTCTTGCTCTATATTTCCAAAAACATGCCCACCCCATTAGCCTATAATGTTGACAGTTTGGGGGAACTGTGGACTGTGATATAATGGATGGATTTAGACAGACCAGCTTTGTTCTTATAGTATAATTTGCTATAGGTCTTCTTGCAAGGATGGTATCATGTTCCTTTTCAGCTTCTGGAGACGTATAAAAAAGAGGACAACCCTGGAACTGACTAAGACAGGAACCCCCTGTAAGAGGGCATTTGTACTGTATGCCACCTCCAAACCCTTGGCACTATTTTATTACACTGTCTGAAAATTGGGTGTGTCAAGACAGGACTGAAGACAGGGTCAGAAATAGGCAGGACTGTTATATCTCAGAAGCTTTTTCAGAGATTTTGACAAGTTTTGCCACATCTGCCTGTCCTTCCCCATTCTTCTACCCAGTGTGAGCCCAGCTGCAGGAACGGCAAAAAAGGCAATAGCTCTTTAAGTGCATAGAAATTTATGTCAACCCACTATTGCTTCTAGATTCCAGTCCACATATAAATCTTTATCTGATTTCACCCTCTCTAGAAACGTAGAAATTTCATGATATTTTTGTTGTGCAGTCATAAAAGTGGATACGAGTGCAAACGAGCTAGGCTCTTCTGGAGAGTTTAGCATACGTATTCAATTTTGTCACTCACAATCAAGGTCTTTGTGCACATCAGAGGCAAATAATCTAAGACTGAAAAGAACGGCATTAAAGGAAAAAAAAAGACAAAACAGACTTTCAAGCCTAGTGTTTCACTGTTTCATGAACCAGTTGATGCTCAATTAGTTCATGTGTTAAATGTGTTCAGTACTTACTACATTTGCATGGTGAAAAAATTTGTACTACTGCTCAGCAGAGCCTCAACTGGGTCATAGTTGAGAAACAGATGAAAATTTACAGCTGAGTGCACCAACAGAGGCTCAATTAATTCTCAGCTCCATTTTAATGAAATGAACAGTGGCTCATTTGCATCCACAAATCTACTAATGCTCAGATTTCAGCTGGCAAAATAGCTGTTATAACAGTGAAGTTCAAATTCACCCTTTCATGCCCAGTCTTCTGCTGTCCACACTGTGATACTGTTTACAGTTTCCTTTTCTGATAAAAAAAAAAAATAAGCTTTTACTTTTCCCACTGCACAACAATGTTTTGAGACAGAATGATTTACAGCAGTGAAGGGGTTATGCAACTAAAACCTGAAATGACTCCTTCTATTCCTTTTTTTAATCTTCAGATGAGGCTACACTGTAAGGAAATAATGTTCCTTATGCTGTTGCCATGATAAATAATATTAATTTTATTGTTTTTTTCTAGCCCTAGCCTTGTGAATCCTTCTAATAAATAAATAAAAAAAGCTTTAAAAGATGAAAGCTTTTACTGACTGTATAGGTGGTTTTGAATATCACACTTTACAAAGCCCCAAGACAGCAACAGCAAGAAAGACCTTCTCAAGACTAATTTTGACTTCATGATCAATCATGTAATGGAGAACATCTATCTGTGATACTCCGCTGGGAAATTTAGAAAATCTGGCCTCTTCCTGACTCCAGCTTTTCTTTAGCCTTCCCTTTTCACATTGCTCCTTACTCCTTGCATGTGAGAGTTTCCCGTGGTTCTGCTGGAGGAAGGGGTCAGGTACCACTCGGGCAGGCATGGCCCAGGCAGGATCAGTGCATCTTTCCAGCCTGGAGGCTCTCAGGCTTTTTCTTTGCTTGGGAGCAGTCTGTGATCTGCTTTACTATCACACTGGCCAGCCAGTCCTGACTGCTGATAAGACTCATTTGATGTCTCTCTGCATCTGGAAAGCTGACAAAATCTATCAAAACTGATGTTCTAATGCTGAAATATTTTGTTCTGGTGTCAGTACTCCATATAAGTTTTTGCTTCAACAGTAGGAAAAAGAACTTATTAAATTTAGATCAACTGATTTAATACATTTTTGAAGTAATTCTGCCTTAGGACAAATATTGTAGGTATTCTGAGAAACAAATGGGATACCCCTTTCTAAGGATATATGTATTTTCTGCTGTATAATGTACAATATTGTATTTTGAGTTCTGTCTTGAAAAGCAACTTGCCAAACTTCAGAGCTTGGCAAATGAGATAAACAGGCAAGAGAAAGTAGATTGTAAAAGCTGCTTCCATTTTACTGCTTTCTGTCCTATAAATACAGATTTTATAGGTGGGAGGGAGCTGATAAGCAGGGGGCTGGGAGAAACATTAACCAAAGGTTTGGGCTTCAAATAAATTGTACCAAACTGAGTAGGTCAAAGGACTGACAGTGTCGGTCGTCAAAGAATGAGTCTTCTTCCTAGGAGGTTCCAAGTCCCAGAAGAAAAATGTGTAAAGGTTAGACAGACAGATAGTGAAGATCTTGCTCTGGAGTCAGTGGGAGCCATTAGTTTCACTGGGCTTTGGATGCTGTAATTTATTTCCTCCAGTGAAAGCCAATACCCTGTCCCTGCTGATGCTCAGATATCAAACACCCTCTGCAGCAAAGGCATTACATGCTTGTGCTAGGATATGCCAGAGAGCTGGCTTTATCATTTTCTATACAAGTCCCTGAGGAAGGTATAAACATGGTGATAATTGGAAGAAAACAAACGTTGCTCCTCAATTGCTTGAATGAAAGCTTGTGTTCAGGTATAGGGATGAGACATATTTTGGAACCTATCAAAGGGAGGAAGCATGGGCCAGCTCCAGCCTTCATTGCTGGCCCAAGTGATCTCCAAACCAGAGAGCAAAGCATGCGGTACCTCGATCCTGTTCAAACATCCCTTGCACCGGTCGTGCAGGTTTGCTGCTGTGAAGCCACAGCAGCTACAGACTAAAATGCCAGACAGATATGTAAGTAACCTTTTAGGAGTGAGTGGCTCTGCTGCAGTGAAATTCTCATACCTGTGAGCTGGCAACATGTCTGTGTGGAAAAAACTGACAGAAACTAGGGTCCTACCTGCTGCTTTGGTTTTCAGTAGGGCTGATGGTCTGCTTGGCTCCCCAATTCCAACGCTATTGCTGGCAACCACACGAAACTCATACTCAACCCAAGGGCTTAAGTCAACCACTGTTGCCTTGTGAGTCCTCCCGTTAACGACTTCAGGAACTAAAGGTAAAATAAACATGTAACGACAATTTATTTTTAGAGTAATTCATGGTATATGCAAAAAATATAAGGCAATTCTCAAATTGCTCACCTGTTGCAACTGCCTGCCATCCAACAGAGAAAGGAGTCCTCGTCTGAATACTGTAGATCTGGACTGGACTATTATTATCTATTCCAGACTTCCAGGATAACACAGCAGTAGTGCTAGAGATATGTTCAACTTTAACATCTTCTGGTGGACCTGGGGGGCCTAATATAATTAGCATTTTAAGATGAAGGTATTAGGAAGAGAAGATTCATTGCTGGGTTGGGTTGGGCAACTCTTACTTTCTCAAGTCAGTGGAATTATTCATGAAGCTGCAGTTTCATAAAAGCAGTACAATCTCTAAATAATGGCTTCATGCCTGTATTACACTTTTCTAGTTAATGAGGGGGTTTGAGTCAGGAAAATGAATGTCTTTATGTTTCTAAGATGAAAACTGCAAACAAGGAAATGATTTTTTTTTTGTCTGACAAAGAAAGTTACCGAATGTGTCTTTTGCTGAACCATCCAACATCCTCAGAATTCCTACTGAATTTCATCAAAACTGAGGTTTAGAAAAAATGCAAGATGGTGCACTATACAGATTTCTGATTTCTGCTGGGGTTTAGAGGATCTGCTCCCGTAACAGCATTTCTCTTGCTGCTGGCAGTAAAAAGATTAGTTAGTTGACTATAGAAAATCACTTTTTATCTCATCTCCAGGTAGTGGAAAGGAACCAGGTCTCTTGGGGTTTTTTTCAGCCTGCAGAGTGACCAGATGTCCAGCAAGCAGCCGGTGACAGCAGTGGGCTGAAAGTAGAGGACTTCCTTATGCCCTGCCACATTGACCTGTGTGGCCAGAAAAGTTTACCTTCCAAAGAGGCCATGGCAGAATTGCACAGATCTCCCTGAGTTAGTTGCATATTAGGATCATGCTGGCCAGAATCTCAGTCCAATTTGGGGCCAAGGTTACAAGATATATGGCATTTCACTATTGAAATATTGAATTGATATCCTAGGAATCATTTAAACAACAGCTGATGTTAAGAATTTCTAATTCCTCCAGAAGATATATGTGTCTACGTTTAACAGACATACCTCTTACAATTATATCTACTGTTGCAGATTGACTGTCTAAAGTTGTTTGTACCATGCACACATATTTCCCAGAATGATGTAGCTGAATATTTCTTATCATCAAATCCCCAACAGATTCCTGGAGATACAAAGAAAGTAAACTAATAACTCACAACATGCTTTCCATACTGGACATTTTTATAAATTGCTCAATATTAATAAAAAATTCAGCTTTTAAATTAAAATATTCATAGCTATCATCAGTTTCTTTCATGTGGACATTTTTATTATGGCTTCACAAATAACTCAAGCGCTTTTATGAAATTTAAGAAAGAAAAATAAATGGCTGCAGCCCTTATAAAGAAACAGTGATTTACCATGCATATAAATAGCAATGGAAAAATTATGATAAATATTTGTGTTGTCTAACGACTGGCAAATAGCTTCATTAAGCACCAAGGAGTTTAAGAAACTTACTCTTCCAATTCTTTCAAAGTGATGTATTCCTCTATTAAAATCAATTCTGTTGCCATTGAATGACCATGTGAACACCACATCAACGGAGGGGTCATGAGAGACCTGGCATGGAAGGACTATGCTTTCTCCAACTGTTACATCCATATTAGAAGGTGGAATAGTAATTACAGTCCTTTCTGTGGAGACCAAAAAAAAAAAAAAGCTTATAAAAATAGGAGATCTTGAATGACTTTTGTACCATTTGCAAAATGATTTAAAATTGGCCCAAATGTTCCATAATAATGAAAATTATCTCTAATATGGTGATGATTTCAGAACTCTTAGCCATGTGTAGCCTATTACCTTTGCAGTACCAATACAATGAGCACGTTGTGTGCCTCTGAGAGCGAGCAGATGTCAGAGGCAACATGCTAAATTAGTCATATGTTACTTTGTAAAGCCTATAGTCAATAGATATGATTTCAGCTCAAAAAGTACAGACTTCGTTATTAAGACTGTTAAAACTATGCCCATGGTTCTTCAAACATGGAAATCTCTCCTTACAGGAAACTGCATCAAAAGCAAAATTGCTGTTCATCTCTGCTTACTTTATATATTGAGATCCTTAATCTATATTAATGTTAGCGGTAGTTTACCACACAGCATTGCTTACGTTACAGCTTCAAAGAAGATAACTTCACAGACAGAAAAACTATTTACATAATCTTTTTTAACCCCTTACACTGAGAAACAAACTTGCAGCTTTTATGAAGGGAAGCAGTAGCTCGCTGAAGGGGTAACAAATAGGTTTATATGGTTGCACTTTTGTTGATATGACTGGCAGAAAGATTAGAGATAACAACCACTTTGTTGTAAGCAATTCCCTTGAATAAAGCTTTTGTGCATGAAAGTGTTATAAAATGGTGAGAATTTAGAGGCACATGAATGAAATGAGAGCAGAACCTATTCAACAATATTAATATGTTCTGAATATAATGTGAGAGCAGGAGAAGAAAATTTGCATGAGTTGTATTAGTTCAGCGTTCATTCTGGCTTAGCCCTATGTGTTAGAAATGTACTTGAAAATTCAGGATTTTGGTTTAACCAAGGCCTTGGTTCTAAAGGGTTGATGCATGATAGGGCATCCAACCCCTTACCTTCAGACACACTTCCATTGACTGTCACCTTCATTGCAGTAACTGATTAATATGTAGGTACAGACAGGCAATATGGGCTGGAAATCGAAGGGCTTCTTCCCAGCTTCTGAGCTGCACTGGATGAGTGACTGCTATGGCAGTGGTCAAGCAGAAAAGAGGTAGAATGTTGCATTTTCTGCTAGTCTTTTAAAATAAAACTGGATCTCACTAGTTTCAGTGATGTACCTGCTGCAGGCATCAACTAACACTTACCAAGGAAAACAAAGAACAAACTTGTCTGATTTTTATTGTTATAGACAAATTAGGCTTTTTTTTAATATATCATTAAGAGTGTCAGAGGTTCTCATTGTGAGATAGAGCTCACACTTGGAACATGGTTTCTCAGATTTCTCTGCGTACTCTGATTGCTCTTCACAGTCACATAAAACTATCATTGTGGGAGCTCCATCAGTTCGTCCGAAGTCAAGGACTGCAAAAATGTGAAGGCCTCAGATGACTGTCTTAAAGATACTCCATCATTAGGTTAGAGAAATCTCTTCCTCTCCCTGGAAGCAGTATGTCAGATGTAATAAATTCCAGATGATTCAAGGGCCATATTCTTTGTTGGCACAACTCCACTGATTTCAGCACATGCTGGCAGAGAACTTGGCTCCATAAATCTCAAATGAAATAATTCCATTGTGAAGTACAGGTAACTTTTATAGAATAATTTTGAAAAGTATCTGGAAACTACAGAGAACCTTCACAAGGTTTTCTTTTCTTGCTTTTCCTCCTGTACTTCTTATTCTCACAGCTGAAATAGAACTGCATGAGTAACACTTTGAGGACAGAAATTCTATTACTTGCAATAACGCTGTATATGTTAAAAGAAGAAAAAAGAAATTATAGCCTGCTATACATTAAAAACCAGAAAGTTGCTTTTGTGATAGCCGGAACTTCTCTTTGCCACTAGCAGGTGGAGGCATGATCTTCTGGCCTGATATGGTCCTCCAAACTCGTCATCTCTCCCTCCCAAGTCATCCTGGAAGACTCTCTCCTTCCTTAAACCTATAAACCGTGTGCATCTCTACACTGAGCTTTTAAAGCCAATGAAATACTGCATTGAAGAAGCAAAGTCTTCCCCTGAACACCACGATCGACCTCAAAGTGGAAATTCTACATTGCTCTGAATGTTTATGACACTTTTTCCCAGACTGCACTTGGATTTAGTCTGCTCTTTCTCTAGCTGTGCAGGAGAGATATTTCCACATGTATTCTCTCATAAATAATGCAGAAGTTTACTTCTGATTTACAAGAGGGCGTCGAAGGGACTGGCAAGTCAGCCTGGGCTGTCGCCCACCTCCTGTAGCCCCTGGGTCTGACCTGCGTGGTGGAGCTGGGAGAACCAGGAGGTGGGAACTGGCTCTTCCGAAATCACCGCAAGGGTCACCTCCGCAGCTCCTGTCTGCTGTACAGCGTGACGGCCCCTGGGAATGGAGAGGGCTGGCCCTACCAAGGCTCGTTTACGATGTCAGTCAATCAGATGGCCAACAGCGTGTTTCCTGAGCTGAGGTAAGCTCAATATCTGGGTATGAGTAAACAGTGGTTACAGGGTTCAGCTTCCCAGCCCTCTTGGAGAGACCCCAAAGCCTAAGATGAGCTCCTTGCTGCCAGGTATAAACTGCTGCTGGTATTTTATCTGTCTTGCTTAAAGCTGACTTGGATGTATCTGTTTTGCACTGCTTTGATGGCAGCCTGAAGATACCCTTTGAATTGGGTATTCTGATAGAACTCCAAATCAAGGCACTTTTACAAGGGATGAAATTCATCTTTGCTGCTTTAGTTCATTCAGCATTAATAAAACTTTGTGCCACTACTGAATTTCCCGTATGTCAAGCACTCCCTGTCCTTCAAATTTCTTTTTAAAATATCTACCCTTCACAAGACCCACATCACCTCTATTGCCACAGGACTTAATGCCACCTCATTTTGTAACTCCTGCTTCTCTGTATTGGATGGTTGGTCACCAGGATCGGTGCATTTTGCCTCTTCTACAATGCCCTGTGTACAATTACAGCATTCTATAAATAAGTAAAATACTATAAATAAAATCAATTTATTTCTATGGAAAGGTCAAAGTAAGATGAAGCAAGAATGATACAAACCGAATTGCATAGAATTTGTAATCAGATTCAATAGTTACATTCTAAAATCCCTAGAATACAAATAGAAAATGATGTCCTGTTTTTTTGTAAAATCTTTAAGCCTCCCTCAAAGCCAGTCATCTGTTGTACAGGAAGGGGCCATTAGGTTCAGCTGGTTGTTATGAAACTGGCTGGGAATTTTTTGAAACTTTTCTTAATCAGAAGGTTCCAATCATAATATGGTTACCTCATTATGTCTGTCATGTAATTTCTTGTGTCATTATTTGATCACACATTCAAAGAGATCAGAATTAAGACATCTGTAATCCTGTTATGGAATGTTATTAGAAGGAATAAAAATTCCAGAGATCATTTATCTGTTAAAATTTATGGAATGCCTCCTCAGGGTAAAGATAAATATTTTGAAAAAAACGTGTTCTATGGAACCCTCTAATGAACCAGTATTTTGGAATATCAGAACATAAAGCTTTGTTCTTATAACACAACAAATCCCAATAGCTATATGCTGTTAGTATTATATGAAGTCTACTTTCTTATTGGCATGAAGATATTTGCTTCCACATGATAAATATTGAAAACTGTCCTTTTGTGAATTACACTGGGTTTGTGTGTGAGGTGTAATTTTTCCGTAGTGTTAGCAAAAAAAATCTACTTTATTATGGTATTATCATCCTCTTGTATCTCTCATTCTAGCCTGCTCATATCCAGTTATACCACTGACGTAGAGTGGTTCACTTCTGCGATATTTTCTGCTTCTTTTATGGGATTGTCTTTAAGACTTCCACCTCAAATACTTTTAAAAGCTTCTTAAAAGCTCTTGGTTCTGCATTATCTATCTATCTTGCTTAGTAACTGCAGACATGCATTATATGGCAAATCCCATTCCAGAGGAGAAAATAGATAAGATGTTGTGAGTGCTGGAGGTATAATAAAGACTTCTCACACAAAGAATAAACAACTCAATGAGCAGCAATAAACTTAATTTGCACATTAGATATGCTTTTCCAAGTTCTGACATTTCAGTTGAAAATAATGCTGAAGCAATGAGGCCTATAATTGAACAGCCAAAACTTCTCCAGAGGGGAAACAAAAACAAATGTTCCCTGCAAACAAGATCATTTTTATACCATGTTGTTACTCAGTGTTTTAATAAACTTCATAAATGCCACACAAAATATTTTTTTCCTATTTTAATGTGATTTTCCCATATTGCTCCATTAGGATGTATGTATGTGATATGTGAAATGGTATATAACCTTAATGAAGTCAGAGCTGCCTAAACCCTAAACTTCTTGGTTTATTCATTGCTAGCTGTGCTGTAACATCGCCTTAGATTACCCGTTGCACTACATCTATGCTGGTTGCTCTTTCATAGTATGAGCATGAAAAATATTTTTGCCAGCTGCAGTAGGTTAGGGAGGAGGTCATGCCTGCAGGCTATAGTAACCATTCTGAAGTCATTAAGAATATTGAGAATATTAAGAACATTAAGAAAAAAGAGAGAGTTACAAATTACATTTAATAATGTGCTCTTCTTGTAACTACAGACATTATTATTTTTAGCTGTTTTGCAAAACTGATTAATATGCTTACTATCATCTCAGAAGTTCCACTTTTTAACTTGTTCTCTTCATTTAAAATCAACAAATACGAACACTTTTATAAGCAAACATCTGTATTGAAAAGATTGTGTGGGAGCAAAGAGAAAACAAACACACTAAGTTTGCCTCAGTTTTCCTTCTTTTTTTTTTTTCGGTCAGTGATCAAAGGTCAGAGCATAGTGGTTTCATATGCTGCTCGTAGGAATATCTATACAAACAGTATCTCTTTTCATGTCCTCCAGCTCTGGACTAGTCCATCTGAATGATATGTTTGCACAAGTTCTTTTTACTAATGGAGATAGACCATCCATCACCATAGCAAAAACTTGAAGCAAAGGACTGCTTTGGGCATAATGTAATTTAACGTGTTCCACAATATATTTAACTGTGTTTCAAAGAAGGGTGAAAAATAGCACAGGGAAGACACCCCCCTGCAGAGCATCACTGCATTGGGAGCCAAGCCAGAGTGTGCGGTTACACCAGAAGCTCAGCCCCAGCACAGACAAAGCTGCAGCTCTGGAAGGAAGGAGAATCACAGCAGATGTGACCATTTGATATGATGCGTCTCCCAGCCCATAACATGATTTTCTGGATCTTTAAACTGATAATCACAGGATGGCTGTTAAGGAAGTTATTTATACACCTCCAACTAAAGCATCACAGCATCAATGAATACAAATCCTGGCCTCACCAAGGTGGTCTGAAAAGCCGAATTAGGAGTTGCAGTTGCCACTGTTTTCAGTGGAAGGACTTAGACCCCCACCCAAAACCAACACATGCTGCTCAATAAATTGCCCAGACCAACAGGAGAAGGTAAGCAGAGCCGTGTGCCCGAACACCGGCTGTGCCCGCTGCAGCTGTGGCTGACAGCGGGTAAGGACTGTCACCCAAGTGGGACCTTGCACAAACGGTCCTTCGCTGTGAGCGCACACCTACCTGGGCAAGTGGCACACCGCTCATAGTGACGGCGACCTGGGGGCTGCCCACTCTTTGCACTAAGGGTTGGAGTCTCATAGTTACAGAACTCATCCAGAGTACGGGAGACCCAGGGTCAAGTCCCTCCCAGTGAAGGGTTGTGAATCCTGTGTCTCGCACTTCTCTCGGCCATGACTTTGTCCAAGTCCACTCCAGCCAGAGAAGAGCTGGGAGCAAAGAAAGCAGCAGCCTGAGGGGAAAATCGGTCCCCCCTGCAGAAGGAAACCTGGCTTTCCAGTCCTAAAGGTTATTTCTGTTCTATATGCAAGTGCTGCAAAATGTGACTGGTAGATAATTACCTGCACTTAGTGCCTTAATCAAAAACAAGGGGGGAAAAAAGCAAAAATAGAAGAAGAAAGCATGACTTGCTCTGGAGCTGGAAGTGTTATGCAGTCAGGCCAGTCCTTGCTGACATCCATACAAAGCTTGGTAACCATCACGCGTAACTAGGTAGTTGCACTAGCCCCAGTTTTGGAGACGGCACCTCTCATTAGATCCCATCAGTCACTTTGTCTTAGAGGATGTAGGATTTGGCTTCTTATAATCATCCTGATGGGACAAGTTCATACTGATGACTCTCAAAGAGGCAAGTCACTTTCTTTTTAAAGAGAGAATTAAAATTTTATCTCATATACATAATGGAGAAGAAAATAATGGTCATGTGAGAGGAGGACATCCCTCATTCCCCCTTCAGAAAAAGATCAGTTTAGTTACCTTAACGTGAATTAACCCAAAATCTAATGTAAGAAAACATAACCAAAAAATCAAATGCTTTCAGACAAAGGGGTGTCCTGTGAAATGAGGTGTTTTAGTATTAATATCCAGGAAAACAAACTAGTCTGAAAGCATAGAAGATACTCTAACGGATCCCTTATTTTATTATTAATGCAAAACTTAAGAGTGGGGAGGTCTGTGGAAGATGGTAATTTTAATATTCGGAATCAAAAGTCCTGTGAAGGGCGAAAGAAGAGCTTTGGCTTGGCTCTGATTTGTTTTGCAGTTATTTACCAAGGTAGTGCATGGCAGCTGGGATGCAGAGCAGTGGGTGGCTTCAGGATCTGCAGGAATGCAATGTATGAAACATATATCTGTCCCACGCTGAAGAAAATAAACCCACCTGATTTTCATATTACTTCACAACCTCCTATTTCTTTTTGGCACCCCAGCTTTAAAGTCTCTTCTGCAGTCTCAGATGTGTCATAAATTGTAAATGAGCGGAACAAACTCATCCCAGCACACTGCCCAGGGTACGCTGAACCTCCACGCTGCCTTGAGTGGTGTTTCAAACTCTGGCTGCAACAGTGCAGCCCATACGTCCGATGTCTAAATGGTACTACAGTGCAAATATCATTATTAATGGTACTACCTGTTTCTGTGGATATCTTGGGAGACCTCCCTGATAAACAAATTGATCATCGGAGTGGTGCAGTCATGAGGTTTTCTTTGCTGCAGGCAGCGTTTGCTGTTTGCTGCAGTTTCAGCTTTAAACCGCAAGTAAAAACCTGTCAATACTAGCACTGATTGGCACAGACTTGAGCATCCGAATGAAAACAAGCATATACTTTCTAATATCCACAAAGCACAAAAGAAAATACTAAAGTACCTTTCACAATCAGGTTTCCTGAATTTCTGGCAGCTCCAAACTGATTTGTTGCTATACAAGTGTACACCCCAGCATCTGATTTGGTAATATTATAGAGCCTGAGACCACCGTCCTCTAGTAAGATGACCCTGGGGGAAAAAATAAGCAAAGAAAAAAGAAGAAAAAAAGACTTGTTACAGGAACTACTACTTTTAATATTTAAATGCTTCTGTTGTTACACTTTTTCTCTTCTACAGCAAGCTGAATATGTATCAGCCAATTTTCACCTCTGCTTATTATTGATTTCCGTATTAGGAATGTTATATTGACTTACTGGAGTTGATCATTAACTTGTCTAACTGACTTTCTTGCAGCAAAATCTGGAGTCTCAAGAGAAAGAAGGAAGACCCAACTTGTTACCTAGCTGTGCTGTATTTTAGCATGGGGGGCTTTTTTTTTTCAGATCCCAATGCTCCTATGCCATACTAATGTTTTGTCTGAGCCCAGCTGCCTGTGCAATTTCGTCAGGGTTATTAAAAGATATTAGCAGACTAGCTGAGATGCTGAAATGCCATCTCACAAGCCAAGGAGCCAAATCAAATACATCACTGTCTCACAGGGCCCTCAAATCACCTTCTTAGTCACTATGTTTACACTAGTTTGCAGAGTATTGGGTAAATTACATTTAATTTCAGGACCACTACTGGGTTTTATGGGCAAAATTAATTTCTAAGCTTGTTTACATGCTTCTTCATGTCAGTGAGAGAGTTTAGGATGTAAGTCAGTAGAGAGTTCCGCATATGTTTTCCTTAGGTAAGCTTTCACTGCATGCCTGGCACCTTTTTGCTTTTACATACAAGGACAGCATTTCTGAGTTTTGCGGTTTTCTTCACAAATACACAGAACACATCTATATCAAAGCCAGAGAATTTCAAAATGAAAACTGAATTAGGTAAGCGACGAACGTTTAGAGAGAAAATAATCTTATCCTGTAATATTTTGTTAATTTTCTGTTAGTTCTTCCATCCGCCTGTTGCACCTGGTAAATGTTGAAGTTCTTGGCCAATTTTTTCTGAGTTTAGGAGGGCAGCGGGCTGAAAGCCATGATGTTCCTGGAAGTTTCATGAAAATGGGTGCAAGGTCTCTATGTGCAGCCCCTTTTGCCAGTAAGGCCACTGCATGAGCACACTCCTTAGTAGGCTTCAGTGAATCTGCACCCAACCAGGGAAGAGCTGTACTCAAATGCCACACTTTCTTATATCTGACAAAACCCAGCTGTAAGTCACAAATCCACAGGAAAGCAGGCTTCATCCATTCCAGCGCTCACAGAAGCACTGCATTATTTTTTTATACTCTTCTTTTAATTGACATTTAAATCTAATACAAGAATTCTTTTATAAAAAGAAAATATCTAATTCATGCATCACAGCTTGGGTATTTAATATTTATTACTAACAACATAAGATTGGATGATGCAATGAATTATTAAAGGAAAGGAACAATAACAAGAGCAGAAGTTGAAGCTGGCACTAATATTGTAGCCATTAAACACACACACACAAAAAACATCATAGTGTCTTGCTGCATTCCACTCTGGCATTTATACACTTGTAGCTATATGCATAACACACATTAGACGTTGTTCTGCTTCCCGTTACAGGCTCCCAGCCTCTCAGCTGATGAAGAGAAGTGCTAGACTTGGATTTCTGGCAGTCTTCTCACTTACATCCCCCCAACTTCATGTCTCCCACTCTTGTCTGACCTTACCCTGCTGCAAGATCTGCTCCTGAGCAGGGCAGGGCTGGATTTAGGAATGAGAAAAGCTGAGATGTCCCTGTGGTGCTGGGCACTCTGTCACTGGGGTGTGGAGCTGAGAGGGGAAGGGATTTAGGCTTGAATGAAAAATCTTTTGTTTCCTTGGCAATGATCACCAGGTACTGCAGCAGCTGTTTGCATGCAATTTGTAGTACGATGAGAAAGTAAGTTTGGGTTTAACAATCCATCATATATCCATATTAAACTGGAGAGGAGAAAAATATGAAGCAACAAAGGACGCTCTTCAATATAATGATGTATCAACTAAATGACATTTTTCGGATAAGGAAGGGTGAATAAGCATGAAAGAACTGAGCCTTTCTGCTGGCTTCACGATGTCGTGCATCAAAACGGGAGACTATGGGTGTCTCTCCCTGTCAGTATGGGGACAGACCCGATGACAGTATTTCAAAGGCAGGTTTAAATATGAAGAAACATTTGCAAGTATTCCACTTCTGCCTCTGCAATTTTCTTTGCATTAATGATGCATTTCTTCACATCAGTTTCCACCAGCCACAAGAAAACACCCTCATTAGAAACTGCTGGTGATAAAATAGTTGATTCAATTCACTGGTTAGCTAGCATATGGTGGCTTCATCAAACAGTATCAAAAGAGATTCAAGTGTGAATCAGCAAACGTTCATAAATTGGATACCTGAATAATAAGTTATAACAAGCCACCACAGTGTCTTTCTCACCATCAAATAATGATGCCCTGTCATTTTTACTGCAGTTGCACCTAAAAGCTCAAGGTACAAATCGGAACCCCGGAGTGGGCATGAGGCAAAAAAAGACAATACCAGCCCCCAAAAGCTTCCAAATACACAGAAAAAAACAGTCTATAAAAATACAGAATAACAAAGGGGAGAATCTTTGAATGCAGAGGCTCTGTGCTTAGCCCCCCACGGATTTCTGGCTAGGGCTTTTTCACTGAAGTTTAGTCATGTCTTGCTCAGATATTTTTTTCCTGTATTCTTCATTAGGAATTGAGACCTGAATAATTCCCAGCTTCCTGGTTTACCACTAAGAGGGGTTTGTACCTGCTCAAGAGCTGTCGAGGCAATGTTTGATCTGAAGAAATGTTCTGAAGCAGTATTTCGATGGCTGGGCAGGCTGAGGATGGAATGGCTCTTTCAATGGATCAAAACGGAGCTTAGAAAAGAGAAGCCATGAGCTAATAAAAGCTTCAGAGTGGTTTGAAACAGAGGTCATGCTACCTAAAGACAATTAGGGAGCTAGGAGTAAATAAGATACTCGGGCAGAATTTATGTAAAACACAAAGGACTCCAGAGTAATTAGTTAGCAGGGAAGGGAATTAAAGAAAAAAAGAAAAAAAAGTGAGTGATTTCCAGCTGTACTGAGGTCTGTCGGGAGAGGGATGAGAAAGCAGAGCACAGCAGAAAATCAAGATGATGTATTTCAAATGCAAGGAAAAAAAAAGCAATGTGAAATACCGAGCCAGTTGCCATGAACAACAAAGTTGCCATAAACTTCCTCAGAGCCGTGACTTACCCCATGGGTGGGTTCAGAGGGGCTGCACTTTATCCTCTTCCATTTGTCTTTCAAATAATGGACTTGTGATTCTGAAGGCAAAGGGAATATCTCCTTTAATGGTCTTTGGATCAAGCTCTAACAAACGATTTAAAAAGAAGCTGTGAAACGCATGTCTCACCTGCTGAAAGGCTTGCTGAAAACCGTTACTTTTCACAACATTTTAGACTGCGTGAAGTCTAAAACGCGTGAAGGCTATAGATAATAATTCTTAGCATTTGCATCAGAAGACAAGGTAATTCCAAGTACTGCGACAAGACAGAAAAGTTTAGCTTGTCCAATACAATGCAAGTAGAATATTTTGTTTGCCAGGAAAACTGGACTTCTTTCAATAGCTAAATGAGTGCCTGTCAAGGGACGAAAGCCAAAAGATCTGAAGCAGATCTGATAAATGCATCCCTGTGAAGGAAGGAGGTTAAGGAAGAATGAAATGAGCTACTCGGGACACAGCTGTTCATAAAGCCCTGTTACAGCAAAGGATTGCTTAAGCATAAGCCTAACTCTACACTGGCATCTCTGACTTACAAAATGCTTAAATTCTTATTAGACCAGTGCTGATGCCTACGTTCCTGCCTGAATTACACAGGTGATACCTCTGGGTAAATAGCTCAATTAAGCAAAGTTGCTATGAGGAAAAGAAGAGATGAAAATCCAGTTATATAAATCCATACAAAGTTGCTGCACACACGGGCTCATGAGAAGTACCCAGAAATATCGTTCCATACGCAACCAGCCTGGGAGCTTAACCTGCAAAAAGATGGCTATGTTGGTTGCAGTTCACTTCAGGTGGAGCACAGGAACAGAAAACAGCTCTTAAAGGCCAGTTCAGAGACATGGCTAGCCAATTTTCCATCTGGAGGATGCCTGTGGCAGAGGGCGAGGGCAGGGTACGGATGCAGCGGGAGGTACCACAGTCCTTTCCCAGCACCGAGTGACCTGTAACCCAGGGTCTCGCTGTAGAGATAAGTGCCTTTCTATATAGGATGAAATCTGTCTTCAGGAATGAATCCAAAGCCCTTTGAGTTCCCTCAAACCTTTAGTCCCACAACAGTTTGTGAGAAGTTTTTCCCTGGTTTATTTGAGCATAGTGTAAGCGACATCCTTTTGTTTGTTTTTAATCTACACATTCCATTGGATTGATCCACGCCCTTGTCCTCTCTGAGTGACTCTATTAGTATACAAGATAAGCATTATACGCAGAAAGGGAAAACAAACAGCCTACCGAAGATCTGCTGGAGTCAAAACTCTGCGTAATGTTCAAAAAGAATAGTTTGCAATGTTTCTGCAGAAGACATGAGACTGGGAAGAAGCAAGAGCTCATTAAAATTGTCACACATACTTTTTAAGTAAAGAACTTGAGAAATCAAGCAGGGATGATAGGTACAGCTTTTAATTAACCAGGCCAAACAAACCATCTCTGAAAGTGTTGTCTCATGTGAACAAAAGATTGTTGATGGCTATTTGCTTTGATCTTAAGAGCATGAAAGAATAATATGTATTTAACAAGGCTGATAGAAAAATAAAATCTGTGAAAAGAAAGAGGTGTCAACTCATTAGATTTTAAAGAGCAGCAGAGGTAATTTTTGTGCACTGCTGTATTGTTCAGCCAATCTGTTTTAGAGAGAGGTGCAATTTTAATTAATGGATGTAAATTGCATTAATTCAATACAGCAACTGTCTTTGAAAACCCCATCAAAATCGGTTAAGCTGGATTGGTGTAAAATGGGGTGAATCAAGCCTACTTCTGCAGATTTCAGCACTGCCAGTAGGGTAGCTATCTCTTCAAGGGCATAAAATAATTCCTTTCAAAAGAAAGTAACCCTGATACTTAATGTAAAGATTCACTCTTCTCCTGTCTGCCTCTAACATCAAGTGTCTGACACCTCATAATGTTATTGAAGTCATCATCATAGCACTGTGCAGATAAAAAGGGAGTATTCTGGATCTGATGAAATCAGAGGCAAAGTAATTTTTATTATCTGAGAAATCCTATTTGAAACCATGTCTTCTCAGTCTCACTTTACTGCTCAAGAGCAAAACCACTCTTGCTTTCATAGGCTATGGAAAGATATACTGTTTATAAATTTCTTCAGATATGCTAGCAGACATTGAAACAATAACTGACTTCTCTAATTTTACAAAGGTTCAGAAGCATGAAAGAGGCTGAATTAAAAAGTACAAGGGGAGTTAAGTGAGGGGCAGAAACATGAGGACAGCTCTCAAGTGACTCAGAATTACTAGTGATTTATGCAGATGTAAATGTGAGTAAAGTTTGACTGAGTGAATGAATTGTACCTGCTGATGACAGCTCTGGTATTTTTGAAAAGGTCCCATTGAGTCCCACCTGAGATCCAACTGTCTGTATTATATGTTAATGATCTTTGTACCTGTTTATCCTATTCTGAGCATAATTTGTATGCTAATAGTATTGCCATTTAATAAACTATGCTTAAAAGATTTTCCTTATCTGCATGCTGTTATAAATGAGCTTCAGAGTTGACTGACAATTAACTGGAAATAAAATAAATGCCATTAAACTCTGTGTTAACTATTTGGATCAAAACAAAATTACACAATCTAGCTGAATAGTCTTATTAAAATATTTTGGAAAAGAATACTGTTAGCAATGCTATAAGGTGACACTATAACACTGTTCCTTGCTATTTCCTAAAATTCCCCTCTGTTCCTAAAAAGGAACATAATTTTTGCATAGAATCTCTGCAGGATTCTTATAGGATGACCAAAGGAAAAAGTGACAAAAATATCATGGCTGTAGACATGTCTCAATCTATTGCAGCAACATGTCTCAAAACTTGCAGTCAGGGAATACTGGGCAACAGCACCTCTATTTGTACAGGAAAGGAGGACATGCCAACCAAATGACTAGTTTAGCAATGAAACAAAACAAACAAGCAACCCCCAAAAATGTTGCTTGCCATGTTTTAATCCTTTTAGCTTTCTAAATCCTTGTGATAGTTTTAAGGTGCTTGTGAGCCTGTTCATCCTCAGTCTGGTACATTAAACAAACACGCGCATTTCTGGCCTTTTCCCGCATAGAGAACTTGGTCTCGTGTCATATTTACAAGATACAGCCTGATTATGGCTTTTCTCTTCCCTATGTCTGCCCTTGCTGTAGTTCAAATCTGCATCTAAAGAGTGGATGTCATGAAAGGAGAGATGTAGTATAATCCTGGACTGAGACAAGAGCCATAACTTAGCATGTCCAGGCAAAAAGAAAGATTTCTTGGTTATTACTCTACCTGGTGGACAGGACAAAATGGAACATCATATTTACGTAGCCACATGTTGATTAGTCTGAACATTCATAGCAGAAAAAAATAGTGATAAAGTAGTACACTGAGAAGGAAAGGATCAGCAACCAAGACTCTGCAAAATTCTGTGGTGAGAATCCAGGTAGAAAATGAACTGAATTGCCAAAGAAAAAGGTTGCCAATTTTTCTATTTGCCAACAAGTTCTGCTGGTTTTATGAAATCTTTACAACTCCGGTACATCAGACAAAAGTTCTTTCAGCACAGGGTGGTATGCCCACACTACTAGCATTCAATATAATCCCACCATTAATCATTATTTTTATGATTCAGACAATATTTTTATGATTCAGACATTATTAGGAGTTCAGACACAGCCATTCATACAAGCAAATTCACTCCAGATGTAAAACTAAGCCCTTAATACAGGACTTAAGTAGAATTTAAACAGTACATAAGGCTCTGAATTACCCTCTGTGTGGGAGTCTAATTTACTTACAGGAATCTTCTTCCCTATCTTCTTGTCAGAACATATTTCAAAAATAAAAGTACAACAAAACCTGCTGTTAACTTTAAAGTATTCTGTATATACAACAAGCAACTGACACCAGGTACACAGCGTGGTA
>JANZLQ010000037.1:21402863-21432556 GCA_026212715.1 Elanus axillaris | reverse complement strand
CCCGTAACAGATACACAGTTTTGGAGATGAACATCTTCAGTGATTTCAGCTTCCAAGCTGATGACTAACCTTTCAGCTGCACATGCTCTTGCTCTCATGTCTTTCGCTCTCACCACGTCCAGCTTTTTGTGCCCGTTTGTTGGGCTACCTGTGGGCTTGTAGGAAGCCCTGAGGCAATCCTCACTGGGCTACTGAATTCATGCTTCATTTAAGCGGTAATGATAGGGGCTGTATGTGGTTCAATGAAGCCTCAGACCCACAACCTTGCTCAAAGTATCACAGAGCATAGAAATTTTATGTCTTTTTAATGTGTGAGTAACATTCAACCACTTGTGCGTGTCCTTTAAGCAGCTCCTTCTTTTACTGAAAATTCGAAAAGATTTTTAGTTCTGGTAGAAAGAAATAACCAAATAGCAGTATGTCTTTGTAATAAAATCCCATGGCTAAACCAGAGATGTTAGTGTCCTCCTACAAAGCCTTGATGTTGGTCAAGCATTAGCCACATTTTCAAGGTGTCATTTCTATGCTTTTGCTCACATAACCCTTAACACTCAAAATGATCCCAAAACTTCCTCCCTAGAAGTCGCTTTGTTCATCATGCCTAGAGCATGACTGGCAGCGGTCCACGCACCTGTCATGTTAATATCTTACTGCTCCTTTTTACATTACCTCCCCAACATATCCTGATCTATCTGTTACCTCTAATGTTACTCTTTGGTTTAAAACTTTTGGGACAAGTAATTATCTTTTATTTGGTGTTTGTGCAGCATGTTTTCCACCCAATACTAGTATTTTTGTGTGCTACTGCAATACACACTAGAATAGCGCAATGGTAATGATGTGCATGGCAGTACAACTTGGACTAGAAGAAGAGCACAGAAGGTTGCATTCTCTCATTATATTTTTGTGCAAACTCCTAATTAGGAACCTTGATTCACAGCCTGCTGAAGTCAATGGAAAAACTCCAATGAGATTAGCTGGCTTTGGATCAGATCCTGAACATCAATCAGAATATGTGCATGAAACAGGGACAGAACATGAACTGAAAGGGAGAGAGGGCACAACACTGACATTCACTGGGGTTTAGTTTATTGCAACTCCATATGACGTGGAAGAGTGACAGACTGCTTGGGACATCTCAGCATGGAGGACGGCCCCTCAGAAAGGCTCACCTTAACAAGGCTCCCAGGAGTTGAGTAGGAACAATTTAAAATTGTATTAGAGAGGTGTCATACAGAAGGGAAATTGTAATAAATCCAGCATCACGCAGGTTGTCATTCTTTCTTATATGTGAGAACATATGGTTCATTTGCTTACTTGATGCTCATGCTATCTGATGTGCTAAACACTATTGCATTAAGTAGTCAGTAATACATGATGAAATTAGGTTTATTGGCTTGTTCCATTATGAAACTCTCTAAGGAGATAGAAAAGAAAGGAAAAGCTCCTGTCTTTTGTCTTCCACTGCACTAATATTCTCTGTCTGCTGCCTGCCAGCATTTCATTGGGTCAAGTAGCAATGGGGGTCCCCTTCTGCCTTCTCATTACTCTGCAGTGGATTGACTTCAAATGGAAAGATAACAGTGAAAGAAGAAGGGGGAAAAAGAAAGCAAAATAATATTAAGAAAAAAAATAAAATATTGTCTCTTTCTTCCCCTCATCTGTGCTCATTCATCCTTCTTATATCTCCCTCCTCATCTTTCACTCATATGCTTTCCACTCCCCTGCCTTCGCTCTCAGCTTAGGAGATAAGACAGAAATAACTGGAAACATGGAGAACACAAAGAAGGAAAGACTGATGGTACTTCAGGTCAGTCTGAGGCACTTTTTGGCAACCCTTTGGTTGTAAAACTTTTCTTATGCCAATATTACTAGTTTTGCTGGATCACCAAACATTTCTGCCCATGTGTACTCGCTCTTCAGTGAGTACTGCCATATTTTATGTTCCTCCTAGATCCAATGACATTATTCAGAAGGAAGCATGGGCAAATGCTTGCATACTTATGCCTACAACCAACACTGGAGACACAAAAATACCACTGCTGTTAGCAAACAAACATTCAAGAAATAGATTATAGCTGCCTCCACTAGTCTTTTGCAATACTCTCTTTTCTGCTACCTTTCACATAGAAACCAAGACCAGTGTAATCTGAGCATAAGATATTTTTAGCTAGAACACAGAATACTCCTTGCAGCTTTCAGCATTCCCTCAGGAAGGATGTAATGATGGGTTTTGTCTGGTTAGCACCAAATATGTAGTAGTAGTGTGTCCTGAGAGATGAAAACCCAAAGCGATTCTATACATCAATCTCAGGTTTTGTAGGACTTTTCGTATCTTAATATGTAAGTTCAGACCAAGCACCGAAAGCAGGCAGGTAAATCCATGCCTTTGATTTCTGTCAATCTGTTTGTTAGCAAGAAATGGAACTGAAGTGATTAATCAAATTTAGCAGATGTGGAATCAATTCCATTGGTTCCCTAAGCAAAATTAGAATTTCATCAAAAGATAAGCTTAATTTGTATTCATGTTGACTTACAGTGATGGTTTCTAAGATATCTGGAATTGCTCTGATTGCTGATGCCCACACTTCAAGTGGTCTATTTAAAAACTAAAATAGGCAAAGAACTTCCTTACAAGCACACAGACACTGATAAGATAGAAGGGTTAAGGCATATCATCAAAGCTATGCAAAGCTTCTTGCGGTAGAAAAGCAGGAAGGATAAAAATGGAGATACACTTAATCCAGGCTTCAAAAACCAGACTTAAAAAATAGCAATGTTAATATCCTATTGCTATTCACCTAGTCGCATTGTTGTAGAAAGCTGGGAGTAAAATGGTAAGTGCTGGAATAGCATAAGAAAATATGTTCTATATGAAACTTGCTACCAGCATACAAATGTCTCTACTACCTTTACCTGCAAACAGCGGGTGCATAAAGCAGGGTCGTTTGTGGCACAAAGCAACATGACAAGCAAAGCTTCTCTTTGCCTGTGCTACTCATTGGCTCTGGCTTGAATATAGGTAGGGTTTTTTCAGACATTGTAGATAGTTTTCATTCCCCCAGCTTTGCTCATCTAAAAGTTCGGCATCTCATTTGAGATGGAGGTGCCTGCCAAGAAAAAGTAAATAACTACCTTAGACTGCATATTGACTTCAGCTAAATAAAAGTTAAGTGATATCAATCTCCTCCTCTGTTAGTAGAGTAGTGCAAATTTTGGAATTTTCAATCCATTTTGTCTTGATTCCTCCCCAAGCAGAATTTTTTTTTAAAGATAATGGATATTCTGGAAGGTTTCAGTACAAGCTAAACAAACATTGTTGACATTCTGGTAATTGAAATGTTTCACTGAAGTTTGTTGAACTGTCCTGACACATTTCTTCTCAAATTGGTTCAAGCTGAAATGCTATTTCACAGTACAATATGTTTTGTATGTTGTATTTGATCAGTGGATTGAGGACGTCTCCTGTTTACCAATTAACTGCCTTTAGTTTTTTAACTCCCTATTTCTCTAATTCCAACAGCAGTCACAAGACAGAATTCTTTTCCCAAGTAACAAAAAAGTTTAAAATGTGTGAAACTGTTCATGGTTTTGGAACCTGACTCTGAGCAGTGGAGAAGCAGATGGCGGCCGTGAGTGCTGGGAAGGCTGTAGGAGTATCCTCCTGCCCAGGAGACTGGTAGAACAATTCAGATGCAGCACAGGGCCATGAGTAGACCCAACCTTTTAGTTAATGAAACCTGCTGGGTCCTTGCGTTTCACATTGCAGCAGAATCCCCTTGAGTTTGAGACTCCGAGGGGCAGCTGTAAGACCTCAGCAATTACCAGATAATTCCCCCCCACCCCTAGTGTCAGAAGTCTCCCGTCACAACACCTGCGCAATTTTCTTTACATAAGGTTGTTGAAAGACAGCTTTTCATTTCCGTGCTCAATCATTCTCCCATGTTTCCTTTGAGTAACGGCAATAACTTGAGTGCAAAACACCAAATACAAGTGTGGCATGGGAGAAAGGATTTACCACATAAAGCAGCTTTATTTATGGCAGCGAATCAATTGCCATCCTTCACAGAGATGGGGCTGAACTGTGTCCTGCAAGCAAGCCTAGAAGCCAAAAAGTATTGAGCATATTTTATTGACCCCTAAACATACTTCTTGTCCAGTCTTCAAAAAACAATTTAAATTATGAATATTTGCTTATTACTGATTATTAATGCATGGAAAGTGCTGTATATGACTAATGCATTCTTTCAGCCTACCTCATTTCTCAGTTTTCCCTCAGCTATCCTCATTTAAATTCTGAGTGGAGTGAATCACATATGTTTATGTGCATTCACTACAGTGTTTGGGGATCCTCAGCTTGTGATGAGGGAATAGCACCTCTCTCTGGTAAAGCAAAAGGGATTCCAATTCCCAATTATTAAAATGCTTCAATCAAAAAGAATTTTTATAAAATAAGTTTTCCATGAGGGTCCTGATCCTGAATCCATTGAAGGCGATAACAAGCCGTACATTTGTGATGAGATCAGTGTCTAGACTTGCAAATTTGCTTTAATGTATGAATTGTTCCCTTCTTTTCCTTGATGGGCACACGAGATGATAGAAGTGAGATGAAGAAAACTCCCATTGCACTTACTGGGATTATATGACATACATGAAAATAGCTCACATCTGTGTCAGACTCCACAGGGTGGGAGTCCAGAGCATGAAGGTTGTTCTTTTTCTTTGTTGCATTTCTGCATTGAGCTAAAATCCACAGCACATGCCAGGAAAAAAAGTCATGCATTCAGCAAAGGGCAAACAAAATCTTTTCAAACAGTTGCCCACTGGACAAGTGGTACTGCTCTCAAAAGCCCATTTCTCATGACTTTGATCCAAAGAAGGAGGTTAATTGCCCCAAAGAAAACCTTAAGCTGTACTTCTAGATGATCCAGAGCAGGTAAAAACAGCTAGGACTATCCAATTGTGGAACTTCTTTTGGATGCCTCCAGCTGATAGCCTTGAATTCCCTCTCTCAGGTGGCCAGCAGCATGAACCACAGATAAATCCCACTCCTCAGGGAGTGCACCATATGAATGAGGGTGGAATTTAGCTATTTCTGAAAATTTTGAAGTAGAATACTCAGTGGACAGGAGACATTAAGACTGGGTACAGCAAGCAGACCAGGTACAGGTATGTTCAGGCTTTGTTTTACTATCTAATGTAAAAATTGATTGATTTGGGATTTGATTGATTCAATTACGTGTATGCTTCAAATGCAATAAAGTATTCTACATAAAACAGAGCATACAAGCTGTTGAAGATCTGGGTAACAATGTGTTTGAGCTGCAGAGAAGATGGGAGAGACAAGAGGGCTGGAGGAAAGTCTCCATGTCCTGAAAAGGGGGCTGAGGACCTTCCCTGCTGGCCTGTGGCAAGAGATTCAGAAGATTACACTTCAGACTCGGGAAATGTTAAGAAACTTTTCAGATAGCAGGGGCACAAATACTGCAGCTTCATAAAAAACCCACAGAGGAAATAAAATGAAAAATATTTCATGGTGCTTTTATCATATGGCTAGTCTATTAATTAGCTCTTCCTAGTTAACACACTTCTATTTACATACTTGCAAACTAACATTAATATAAAGCAGTCTTATCTTGTCATATTAAGAGCTCAGATGATCAGGGAGAGCAGTGACCATGCATGCATGACTATCAGGAATAAACTATTACCGTGAGTGAAAGGAAGCAGGTAAAAAGAATGAATAAACTACTGTCATGAGTAAAAGATAGAAAGTGAAAAAGAAAGAATATTCTTTCCCCTTAGGGTGGAATAGGTCTAGCTGCACTATTTCTGTAACAAAAGATTGAATTTGTCTAAATCATTCTGAAGAAGCTATGTGATATGATTTATTTAGCAATATGTCCATCATAGTTTTGCTGTCAAAACTGTAAGGGATTGGTATTTCCTTTTTTTTCAGCATTTATAACCCAACCAAATACTCAAAAAAAAAAAAGGCAGCTAATAAAGGAGTCCATAGAGATTATAATGGCTGCACAATGAAATGGGAGCAGAAATAAGGAAAGCTTTAGTTAAAAAAGTTAATCTGTATGTGACATGTCAGGGTTTAATCCTATATAGAGAGAAAGGCAGACCAGGTTCCTTCCCTTTTTTATAAGCAAAGATACCTGTAATTTTAGTACTTTAATTAGGTGTGCAATTTAATTACAGCCATACAAATCCTTATTTCATTTTCTATTTTCTGTCACAAAGATCTCTGTAAAAATACTGCATAGGTGATTTATTTTCTCTTCTTTAAAACTGTGGCATTAGCTATTTTGTCATTTAATAATCAAAAAGTCTCATAAATTCTACTTTGCACCAGTGGACACACTGGTAATAATGTTTTGCACATGCAGAGCTTAAACTCTCTCTCCCTTTGCCTCAGTGTAAATTCTGCTCCTTTTGTTTACTCCTGCTAAGCAGCAGAAGGCCTTCTGGGATGCTCAAAAATTACAGCGTGCTTATAATTTTTGTTAGTAAATTAATACAGAAGCACAAGTAAATACTGTATGCAGTATGTACATATTTTTATAAGCAAATCAGATGGGGAATATCAGAGTACTAGAACCTCAACATCTAGGCTTAATTCACCTATTTATATTTTAAGTTTTAAACAGTGCTCTCCTTGCTCCTGTTCTCATCAGTGTCAGAAAATCCAGAGATTACCTTTGGCAATCTGTATACTGAGCATGTTTCCTACACGCTGGCTGGATAGGCTGAGTCAAATAGGAATGAATAGGCATTTTTGTTGAATAGACCATACAATCAAAATGCAAATAAAGATTTGACTGACCACTAGTTAGAAAAATATTTTTCATCATTAGCTGAGCAGTTAAACAGAAAATAAAACTGCCATTAGTGAAAAGGGGGAAAAAATCATTGGAAAGTTCTCTACACCCCATGGCATGGATTGCTTACCCAAATTTTTCTGTCTCATTGTGAGTACCTATGTGATATATTTCTTCTCAGGTTTGTACTTTCTTTCACATATACTTCTCCAATTTACTTTTGTGTATTGTACATTATTCCAGTGTGGGATAGGGAAATATTTCTTTGTGTCACAGTTTTGGATAATGTTGTTTTAATGATTATAATTATTTTAAGTCTTATGTGACCCAAACTAACCTCCCTGAGAAACTGGTCCTGTGTGCAAAATCTGGTGTTCAATTTCTAGAGCTTTATGAATTACTGATTCTTTTTCCAGTTTTTGAAATTGATAGTGTGATAAAACAGTGTTGGTGTTATATTCATAAACTGGAAGAGATGCTGAGAAAGATTACAGTTCTTAGACTCTGTTGCCTATTTCATCCACTTGTCTACATTTGTACATGGAAATATCATCACAGTTGTGTATCATGTATACTGTTCACAACTTAAATCAGTAACTCGCTTTTGATTTTAATGCTTTACCATTTGTCCTGGTTTCAGCTGGGATAGAGTTAATTTTCTTTCCAGTAGCTGGTACAGTGTTATGTTTTGGGTTCAGTATGAGAAGAATGTTGATAACACACGGATGTTTTCAGTTGTTGCGAAGTCGTGTTTATATCAAGTCAACGATTTTTCAGCTTCTCCTGCCCAGCCAGCAGGAAGGCTGGAGGGGCACAAGGAGCTGGGAGGGGACACAGCCAGGGCAGCTGACCCAAACCGGCCAAAGGGATATTCCATACCATGGGACGTCATGCCCAGTATATAAACTGGGGGGAGTTGGCCCGGGGGGGATCGCTGCTCAGGAACTAACTGGGCATCAGTCAGCATGTGGTGAGCAATTGCATTGTGCATCACTTGTTTTGTATATTCCAATCCTTTTATTATTATTGTTACTATTATCATTGTTAGTTTCTTCCTTTCTGTTCTATTAAACTGTTCTTATCTCAACTCACGAGTTTTACCTTTTTCCTTCCAATTCTCTCCCCTATCCCACTGGGTGGGGGAAAGTGAGCAAGTGGCTGCATGGTGCTTAGTGGCTGGCCGGGGTTAAACCACGACACTATTTAATTGACATTAGCATGTAATAATGTGAATGGTTTGCGGCAACTCACAAATAAGCTATTAGTCATCACAGACAAAACGTCAGTAAAGCAGTGCTGAAGACCACACAACCCCATATGGGTTGGTGAGTGAGCGTACCAGTATGCTGGTCCAGTGGCTAAATCTCGCCTAAACAGAAGAGACAGAGAATATGGAGGCTGATTTAGCTATGGGTTATTGTACAACCTGTACAGCTGCGAAGCAATTATGCCGCAGCCTGCGGGTATATTCCGCTTCCCTGAAGCCTCCACTGATGTCTCCTACATGAAGCTGATTCACACAGGCTTTGCGTGTGGTAAACAGTCAGCTTTAATAGCGTTGCAGTGAATTAACTGCTGATGAACGTAAACGTATGTATCATACTATTACCCCTGTGTATTCGGTTTGGCTTTGTTCTCAACCAGCTTTATATCTGCAGAACTGTATGGCCACTGCTAAAGACAAATAGGCCTCTGGCATCAAAGTATTCTGTCAATGAGCTGTCAAAAGCAATACTCAGCCAGCTGTGTTTCAGTGACGTTTAAATGATATTATTAAAACAGAGAACATCCAACAATCCAGCAACTGGTTTATGATGATACCTTTTGTTCTGGTGCAGGACCTCTGAGCCCTTTCTCCAGTTAATAACTGCTCTGGGAGAAGCGCTTGGTTTACAACCAATTGTAACTTCACCTCCAACTTGAACAACAGTCAGTTTTTTCACGGGATTTTTGGAAAAATCGGGTGCTGCAGCTGAAAATAGAAGTAAGAAGAAAGAAGAGCAGAACAGTATGCAGCTGACAAGTTACTAAATGAACTTGCTAAATTCTTCTCTTTGAGTTACATAGTAGTTGAATCCAATAATTGCTTTGCTTTTGAGGTTTCTGCAAAAGTACATCAATATATTTTTCATATTAGATATATAAGTACCAAAGAATGGCATTCATTCTATCTTATTTATTATTTATCTTTATTTATGCTGTTTCTAAACTGTCTACCTAGAAACTGTCTGCTCTGACAATCTTTCCTTAGGGTTATATGCAGACTGGGAGAATAAGTCTATCTGTGATGAACGAGGTTCCTGAGCAGAGCTATGTCAGCAGGATAAACATCACACTCCTTATCCCAGCCACCCGTATTCATCTGCAGAGAGTATTCAACTACAAACACAGATTTTCAGTGCCTTTCTGTTCACAAACTGACACTGTTTTCTGAAAATGTGTTTCTTTTTCCAGAACTTTATGTGAAAATTCACTCTTGGAGAAGGAGAAGACACAAGACCTGTACACCAGTTAGGTGCTCTTAAAGTCTGTGTTGTACTGGTTTCACTAGTATTAGGCTGTTGAACAAACTTTATATTTGATTATCTATAATAGAATACTTTTTATAACTTATGAACAAATTCCATTTTATGGGCATCTCTGGTAATCATTAATGAGATCACTTGCTACATGTTATTTGTTTTTATATACATATTTGCCATATGCTCTTTGTTTACAGTTAAAACTATTTTTCCTGCTTTCTGAAATAACTTTTCAAAACTGCAGAATAACTATTAATAACCCAAAATACTAAGTGAGAAACAGCATTCATTAAACTTCTGTGTATGAGATAAAGAAAGACCACACATGGCATTAGATTCTTCCCCCAAACCAGTTATGAAATAAAATTTAAAAATCATTCGCATGTGGGTGAAGAGCAAGCAGCAAAGCAATATCAACAGACTTGAACTGCCAGGTGGTATTTAATCTACTCATTTCTTAATTTCAATTTTTTTCAATGAATGTCCTCTTATACTCAGTACCTGCTCATTTTAGTGACATTTACTCACCTATCACCCGCAACTCAGCACTGGCATAAATAGTATCGTACTTGTTCTCTGCCACACACTGATAGAGGCCAGAGTCTGACATATTCAGCATAGGTATGATAAGAGTTCCATTTTCTATTTTAATTCTTTCCTGACAAAAGAAAAAAAGCAAAAAATATCGACTAAGCCAATGAGTGTACGAGCCCAAAGTTTTTTGGTATCGCACTGATGCACTTGATCATAATTCAGAAGCAGAAATGTTACTTTCTTGGAAGCAATGTTTATGAATACATCGGAAATACGATGTATACCTCGGCTATATGATGACGGTTATGTTTTCAGACCCCATAGCTCTTTCAAGAACTTTTCAAGAACTCCAGGCACATGTTGCAGAGTCATTGCCTCGGGCACGTTTGCCCAGATGTTCCAGCTGTGGCATGTGTTTCTCTGCCATGCTGAACTGTGAATCTCTGGGTATGGTTCCCTGTGAAGCAGACTCAGAAGTACGTACCGCAGGGGAGGTACGGCTGGCTGCTCCATACTGGGAGCCTGGAGCATCTCCTGTATGGCTCCTGAGGAGCAGCAGCACCTGCAGCCCAGTCTGGGGGCATGGCGAAGCATGGCCTACCCCCCTCAGCTGGTCAGATGAATCCGATGATGATAATCTAAGATGATCAGAAAAGCTCCACAGGAGACAGAGGTGCTCAAGTAATGGAGACATTTCAGATGTCATCAGATCAGAAGTCACAGAAAAATCATCCACTGAAAAAGCTCTACAGAAAGCCAACACTTTTAAATTCCTATTGGAAACCCACAGGCAGCTGTTCAGATCAGAGCGCGAGCGTGCTCCTCATGGATTGAATTTCTACACTTTGGTGCAATTCTGCTGAAATAAAGGAAACTGCACAGTAGGTAAATTTGGACCAGAGCTTGGGCTTTGGTGTATTAAAAGGAGATTTATCTTCTCTATTTTGGCAAATAGAAAAAAAAGCCTGTTTCATGCTACAAGCATAACTTAAAGCTAAATGTTTTGTGATTTTACTATTACTAGCCTCCGGAGACAATAATAGCTCCACTGGAAAGTGTAACGCTGAGAAGAAGAAAATACGTTCCCCAAAACAGATCAGTCTGGAAGACACCCACAACGGGGAATATAAATTCCATCACCAAATGCAAGTCTGAAACCACACATATTACTACTATTATTATGCTGCTCCTTCAGTCCAGCTCTCCTGCTCCTGAAGCAGTAATGGGAGCATACATTGCTAGAGTATACAGTACAGTCTTACGCTGAACAGCTACACGCATCTAAAATGTGTTTGTGAACTGCTGAATGTATATAACCTAACTTGCTGAGTTGCCACAGATAAGGCAGTTGCACAGCCTGTTGGGGGGATTTCTCTTGTGGTGCTTGCAGAGGGGAATGCCACCTATTGAGCCATGGAGCTCTATTTTCCAATACTCTGGCTTTTCCTTGGAGGTTTCCCAACCAAGAACTGACCCAGCCCAACCTTGTTTAGCTTGGAAATTTGATGAGACCACAGCCTGAGGCTGTATGGCTGGTGCATTGCAAACTAATTAACAACATAACGTTACTTATCCACTGTTAATTTTTTCTGAGGCTCTTGCTACAGATATCTTTTGCATACTTAGTTTTACCTTCAGGCTGTTTGCTATCCTCTCGATGCATTCTATTTTTACAAACATCCCTTGAATGTAAAACCCCCTTCTGAAGCAACACTTGTGTTTCATACACATGCCGAAATGCCCACCATTCTCTGCTAGCTCTTTTGAGCTACGCAGACAAAGAGAAGAATAAAGCACACCATGTACACAAGCAGGAATAATGCAGGGATGACCAGCTAGGTGGTCAGGGAGAAAGGTTTGACAAAGAGTAGACAATATCCTCAGAATCAGCCCCAAGGTGGAAAGCCTCTGGAAGGTATTCTTCCTGTGATATTTCCAACAAGCAGGGTGCTGTGACAGACTGAATATTTTATTACACCTCCCTTGTACTTTCACCTCCAAACTATCCATTTTGTCCATTGAGCAATAACATTCAGCATTTTGTTGCCTGAAGTATTCCATCTACGATACACTGCAAGTACTGTGAAAATGTTGGTTGGAAATGTGTCTGTAGAGTGTTTTATTCTTTTTTATTGAAACGATGCAATTGAAGAGTGACAGATTCTAAATATCGCTGTCTTCAAAGCGAGAGAAACTAGATAATCTTGCTTGGGAAAAGGTGACAATGAGCAGAAAGATCATGTTCAGAAAAATTGCAATCCAAGTAAATCCTGGCTAGCCTTCTCAGATGCTAGTTGGGTTCTGTTTAGGACTAATCCAGCAGAAAATCATATGGAAGCTTGGACCCCCCTCCTATTGCTTCAAGTAAGTACTACTAAGTCAAACAAGTGCTGGTTCTGCAACCCAGCAGGTGCTAATTTGCCCCATATGTTTGGGAAATTATTCTGTATCTGTTATTGCTAGACAGAAATTAATCATAGTATTATTTCTTTCCAACCAAGTAGAAATGCATTACAGATGAGCCATGCCATTTTATGCCTGATAGATGCTGAATAGTTCCTTAATAAAAAGGGAAAGCTTGGCCTCAGCAGAATGCAAATGCGGCATAGAGTCTCTTGCCACTGAAGTCATTCTCCATGAGGCTGCCAACAACTGAAGATTGGAAAACGGATGTGCCAAAGCTTGGCCACCAAAGAAGGATAATTACACTGCCTGGAAAGAGACAAAGCTGGGTTCTCAAAGATCTGTCTACGTAAGTATCTGATCAGGTTTCTTAAGTGTTTGAGCTCCAATTGCTTTCCCCCCTCCTCCTGCACTCCTACCACTTCACTACTTCCCTTTCCACTCAGTCCTTCCTTTTCTTTTGAGTTTTTTCACTTATTCACTTTTTCCTTATAACTTTATATGGTTTTCTTTAGTCTATTATTCCTTTACATAGCACCAGAAAAGTATTAACTTCAATATTAACTGGTTTTCATAGCTGACTAATTCAGTTAAATGATTAACCTAGCATAAGAATGGTCATACTGCATGACACCAAAGGTCTACCCAGCCCACAGATTAAGAACAGAAACAGAAGAAAAATGCAAGTTAACAGGCCGATCACTTTGCAATGCCAGCTCTGAAACGCTCTTCCACAAACAGTCAGTTGGCATCCTACCAGTTTCCCAAATTACAGATTATGTCTACAAATGTGTTTAGTATTTCTGGATAGACCCATCTTTCACAAACTGTAATTGATATTTTTAAGCTCATCCATACCTACTGGCATCTCTTGTAGCAATTAGATACTCTGTAAGATAAATCATATGAAGAAATTGGTCTATATATATAAACTGGCAATACCATACATTTCCAATAAGATGAACTCCAAGAACTGAGGCTTTGTTTGGCAAAGAGTTTGTGCTATTATATTTATTTTTACATGTTAACCTTTAATTAAGTTTCTGAAAAAAAGGTAATGAACTGTAAAATGAATGTCATGACTAAATCATGGGAGAAAAAAAAAAAAGACGAGCAAGAAAGCAACAAGAAGACAGGAACCTTACCTCTGACATGAGTGGCTGACCATTTTTCAACCAACTATAGGAAGGACTTGGTTTTCCTTTTGCCTTACATTCCCAAAATAAACTGTCATAGAGAGACAGAAAGGCATTTTGGATTTTTTTATCCCATTCAGGGAGAGCTGAAAAGAATATGCAAACCATTTTGAGCAGAAGAAAAAATATTCCGCTGGAGGTATGCTGCCATAAATTAATGAACTGAGCAAGGCTAATTCGTATTTGTCCAACACATTCTTATTATATTGCAAGTGAATTCTGCACAACAATTCCTTGGCATTAAACTTCAGGACTAACTTGGAAAAATGTTAGAGATCAAGTGGCTAGTGGGCAGGAAGTTCAGTTTAGATATTATTAATTTTTATGGCCAAAATTTGCAGAAACAGTGATTTTAGATGCCTGCAATTCTGGATATGCTCTCTGAAAGCACTGAGACCCCTACTTTCTGAAAAAACAGTCCTCCTCTCAAGGTACCTGGATCTGTGCACCAAAAATAAAAATATCAAAATCATTACTCAGTAGCTAATAAGTCATGGTTTGTAAATATTACCCCTCTGTTTTACCCACATACCTGAGATCATGGGTTCAGACCGTGGGTTCTTTGTAGTTTACAACACAAATACTACACAAAGGAATTAGGGCCACTCAGATTAGAATAACACCTTCTGAATACTTGGGGCACATTGACATAAATTCGTTGCTGCGTGAAAGTAGAATTTGCAGGAATCACCTGTGAGCTCTGTAAACATCCAACTAAGCGCTCAGGGACTGAGCTGAGCAGGAATTAGCTTGAGGCAGGCTGACATTTAGAATACTTGCCAAAAAATAAGTGAATATGAGACCTAGCAAGAACTAACACCCATCTAACTTAGGGATAGATCAAAGCCACGTGCAAGTAAGATAGTAGGTTACATCCCTCTGCCTCTAGTATAAGTGGCTGGTGTCTTAACATCCCGTGAAAAAATTTTGGATGGCTTATTAAATCACAATGCTGAGTCTCTGTGCGCGTATAAATATCTATACACACACATACAGGTAGCAATTACATAGAGCAATTTAATTTTAGGAAAAGAATATCACCCTTTGAGACAAGCTGAACAAGCATGTCCCTGTGGGTAGCTCATGACTCTGCCCCAACAAGGTACCTTGAGATTGTCCAACACTATCTTAATGCAATGCCAACAAGTGGCTTCCCAGAATGGGAAAGTTTTTGGGATACAGCTCAACATGCTTAAAAGTGATTCTATACGTGTCATTTTTATTGCTCTCAGAGCCTAAGGCATGGGATCTAGGTATCATACACAAAGCAGCAGACAGCGTCCAGGAAAGAAACCAAATTTCCTACAGACAAGCTACCTACAGAGTAAAAACACTGCAGCACAGAAATTGAGCAAGAGGAAGTCAATTATGTAGATAATATACCAGCCCACACCTAATATAACAAAATCTTGTGCAAAAGCTTCATGAATGCTGTTTATATATTGCACAATGAACAGCTATTAATTAATTTACAAAGCACATTTAATAAGCACATTGTTTTAGACTGTATTAACTGATCATAATTTTGTAATTGCCTATGCTGTTATCAATCATGTCCAGGTAATCTACTGAACTTCATTTTAATGGAACTGCTTGACTGATGTTCTGCAAAAATTAGTGAGCAATGAGAACAAAAATAACCCCGTAAAAGCAAAGAAATAATTAAATATTCAAAACAGCAGCAGATTGCTCTGTTCCTGGCATATATCTTGATATTAGCCATGGCTGCAGGAGACTGGTAGCTTATCAGCAAAGCCTGCATCTCTTCATTAGAAGAGATTTACTTAAATAAAAATAGTTTCCAAGGTCTTCTCAACAGATGTTAATTGTAGGCTTGGTCTAGCTTTCTGTAATTTTTTTCCTCACTCTTAAATTTTTTTTCCCTTCTCTTTTGAAAGATTATGAAACAAACAAAGATATCCCTTCTTATTCCTGTCAAAATATATTGCTTTCCCTTGGTATTAACAGTGGGACTAAAGAGCATATAATTTACCTTGGCTATGAGGGGCCATCGTGGGTACCTTGGATCACAGGCAATTAATGCATGCGGGAAGGGAAAAGAATAGGGAGAACAGTTTCACAGAAATATTATTCTCCACTTTCAGACAAGGAGGAAGGAGAGGGAGGCAGTGGAATGAGTTTCCCCTGCTTTGCCCTCATCTGTTTATGGAGCAATACAGTTCAGCTAGAATAGGAGGTGAAATAATCTTACGCTCACATGAACCAAAACCTCATGAATCCTACCCTGATCTGCATCTGGGGCAGCAGAGGTTTATGCTGCTGTGAGCTACTGAGAGTAAATCTTTTTGCCTGCCCTTAATGTCTCATGTAAATGTACCAGGGATTTCTTTCCGCCTCGTATTAACCTTTACAACTTCATCCTGGCACAGCCCACATTTTCAATCTGTGTTTTAATGCAAAATATCTTTATTTGCTGAGGATGTAATTCAGTGAAGGTCACCACAGACCTCCAATCATTTTTTAATCAGCTTAACCTGAACTACATTTCATATCTCCAGTAAGGGGCTAATAGACTTCATCTACCGAATACATCTGAACACCATCATGCTCTGTAGGAAAAAAAAAAAGAATTAATCAACCTGCTTACCATAGACAAATAATTGACCTCTTGCAATGTTTCTTCCTCGAATGTTTCCTGCAATGCACTCATAAGAGCCTTCATCTTCTTGCTGAACATCTGGGATTTCAAGAAGTCCTTTAGTTTTGTTGTGTTCAATTTTCTTTGTCAATGAGTTTCCATCAGACCTCTTCCAGCTAATACTAGGGACAGGACTAAATAATTATATTTCATTAGAGAAAAAGAGAGAGCATTTGTTATAGCAAAGATAATGTGAAATCTTTTCATAAGAATTATATTTTTTAAAAAAGAAATAATTTCTGTTTCTAAGCATGACATACAGAGTTTCCTAAGACTCAGATTTTATAACCTGTCCAATTTATTTAGGGGCACAAGTCCAACAGTGGGATGAAGTCCTCAGTCAATTCTATGATTGCTTCTTAGGCCAATTTGGATTTTCCCCGCAGTAACTCTTAGGGCTCAAACCTGCTTTTAAACACTGTGACACTGAAGGAATGACTTTGGAAGTCCAAATAAACACCATAGAAGCACTGAATTATTGACTGGTTTTCAGAGCAAACAAATTCCCTGTAGCATTAGAGGTATTTTCACACCTCAAAATAGGAAATATTGGACAAGAATTCAAAGGGCTTAAAAATACCAATAAATCTAGGTATAAAAAAATGGGAGCCAGGGTAGAGGAGGGCAGACAGACAGTTGAGCGAGGAAGTGGAAAGCATGAGACATTGAGGCTGAAAGGAGATAGAGACAAAAGATAATATTTCTTGTTTCATGTTTTTGTAGCTTTCTATCATTTTCATTTATATTTGGATCAATGTATTCTATATAATAAAAAAAAGTCAAGTGTGAAGGCAGCTATAAATACTTCTTGGATTTCTGGTAATATCACAAACCATACAAACCTCACTTTCATGATCTATTATATCACCAAAACACTTTGAAATATTAATAGTCTTGGATTTCACAGTTGCTTTTGGTTTCTGCAAACTAAAGTAAGCTGCTTTTTCTAAGCAGACGGGCAGTTACGTTTTGAACAGCTTTTTACCAGAGGCTTTGGCTAAATACTGACTTCTTTTCCATTGGAAGTAACATCAATAGCAAACACTTGGTACTGTCCTTGAAAACATAACTTTCATGAAAATGAGAAGTGCACATTGCCCTTGTCTGCCAGTCCCCAAGGTCTCTGGCCTGCAGTGCTGACTTACAAAATGTTTATTCCTTTTTCGCAGGGGCCATAACTGCTCACACCTTAAAATATTTAGGTCCCTGGTTCAAATCCTTGTTTACTGACCAAAGAAATCGAGTTACAAATACAGAATGGACGAATTACTTAACACAGGTAAGTTCAGGCCTAATTTCTGCATTTTGAGTCTGTGTGGCTATAATGTTCACAAGTTCATCCAAAGCCCAAAGAGCCAGGACCTGGGAGAAGTGCGAGTACTCAGCAAATTACACAGATTGAACAGCTGGGCAGGTGTTAACAGAGTAACTACAAACATAAAATCAACAGAAATAGACTACGTGCAGGACAATTTACAGCTAGATCACCCCTAACATGCAGTGAATAACAGTCCCATAAATTTGCTTAGTACTGCATTTAAGCTTGGAAGATAGGACGGGTGCACTGGAAGTCTGTACATGTTTTCCTCATGCTGGTGGGAGATCAGCTGGCTAAGAGAGCCTCCAAGCTGTTCTTCCCCCTGCTCTGTAAAACAGACAATCATAGCCCCAAGACCACAGATTTAACCAAGGGATCTCTATGAGCTATTTGAGCAGCATAGTAATTTCTCTAGCTACCTTGCTTTTTCCACCATAACCAAACTGCCTGTGAAAATAGCTTGGAACTATAAGCAATTTGCTCCAAATTTTGGTGTTAGCTCTGCACTGGCATGTATATACATGAATAACTCATATATACATACACACACAAGTTCTGACTCTTACATGACCCCTGTAATAGAGCTGAACAATTTACTACAGATGAGAGTGACTGGGACGTGCCAGACATCATTAACCAGTGAAAGAGCTGGGAAGAACAACCGAGATTTTAATCCTCTATTTCCCATTCTGGTTCAAGACCTATATAGCTGTTTAAATTCCAGATCTTTCTGGACAACAGTAGTTGTCATCACCACCTTTATTAATAGCACTTCACTATGAGACTAAAACCTATTTCAGATGCAAAATTCTTTAATATTATTCCTTGCTAGGAACTTTAAAAGGGCTGGTCTCTTTCTCAAATGTACTGGTTGGCCTGTTAAATGTGCTGTCTCCTTCACAGATTTTGCATGACATTATTCATGGAGAATTTCTGTAAACCAAGTTACTTTTAAATAACTAAAAGAAATGCAGCTCTAGTGCAGAATAAGTCTGTCCCACAATTGCCATGCCCTAGTCAGGAAAACAGCCAGAGGTTTTTTGCAGTCTTGCGGTAGATTGATACAGACTGTTGAAGCCATGAAGGAGAGCATGGCTGGCTTTTAAAATGCTATTGCATATTAAACAGTGGGTGAATAGCCACTGTATAACAGAAGCATGCAGTGCATTGAATGCCAGAAGCATTTAACTACTTACTTTAAAGGCATCTCTTCTGGATTATTTTTTTTTTTGTTACAAAGAGATTAAAGGAAACTAACAGCCATATGGGAGAAGAAAAACATCAATTAGATGCATTGATTCATGCTCTGCTACCTGAAAGTGCTTCATCTAAATATTTCCTATTCTATTAGCCATTTTTTTTCTCTTAGTACTGACTATTCATGAATAAGGAAAGCCTGCACTGACACCAAGGCCAGAGGCAGGGCTCTGTGGAAAAAGGCCCCTTCTGTCAACTTGTCAAGTCAAGTTTACCAAGGTTTGAGCTGAAGACGCTGCCCTGTTTTCCTTATCCACACCACATACTTCTAATGACATCCTCGGGGATTTTTCAAGGCAAACTCGCCTCATTTTTGGCCAAACAGAAGGGTGTTTGAACTGCACTCCCTCTGATGTTAACTGTAGCAGGATGACATGAAAACCTCAGTTTGGTTCATGAACTTTGTTGTGTTTAAATGCCTAATTGCGATAAATAGTTAACGTCTCTTTGTTCTCCTGCCAGGCAGCCTTGCACTGAGTGGCCTAGTTTTATCAGCAGAGGGGATTCATTTATCAGGACAGCAGCTCCTCATCAGCCTAAGCTATAGGTTAAACGAGCAGATTGCAGGAGGAGGGAGCCACAGCTCAGCCATGTGCCATCATCCACAGGAAGGACCTTTGTTATCACAGCAGCTTGAGAATATATGTATGCATTTCTTCATTGACTTTGCTGATACCTCATTATCATAGGCTTTCCAGCATCTTCAGTCACTGTATTTCACAGAAGGCAGGTTTTTGCCTAGTTTCAGCCTCTTCTGATGTTAGTTTACTTTTTCATAACCAAATCTCTTAACAGCAACTATTACTACAGGCCACATGAAACCTTTCAAGGTGAAAAAAACCCAAACAAACCTGAATTTAATTTTAAAATTTACTTTAATGAAACTGTTTTTGTAACAAATTATCTATTTTACAAGTTGATGCTTTGAGATGTGGAACTGTCTGTTAGGTATAGGTAAATGTAACAAAACCTACCTTAATAAATATAGCCTTGTGAATTTTTTGTAGGATTGTGTTGCATAATCATATTCTATTGAAGGCCAGTATCTGACATTGCTACACAGACTAGTACCTTCCCCCATGCAGATTTGGTGTGGTCCTGCCAACTGGTGGGTCTTCTTTTTCATTTAGTCACTACCAATAACCAGATTAAAACAGATAACTGCTTGGGGCTAAAAGTTTTGGAATATATAAAGAAACAATGCGTACACTTTTCAAATTTATTACACTTCATCGACAAAATCTTGCTTTCACCTGAGTAAATAAGAAAACAGTGCATAAATATGAGACTGTCTTTGTACATAAATCTGCAGTTTATTTGAAACCTTCAGAGCATCTAGGAGTACTAATTTAATTTATATTCTACCATACAGGTGGCAGAATCACAAAATCATAAGTTACTAACTCAGAAAGAAAAGGCAATAGAAAATATTTTTTGGTTGGTGACAAGTCTTGTCACACTGAACAAGAAATTAATTTGTCTACAGCATTACAGCCCACACCAAGATGAAGATTCCACCTTTCTGCAGCAAAGACTCAGCAGCCAGATGATGCATTGCATCTGTGCCTCATCTTTTGTCCTATGTATCTGAGGGTACTTCACAATAAAATTAGATCTACAGCTTCGGTAATGAAGACCATGCCTAGTTAAACAAATGAGGCAAAGCTGAGGTTTGAAAGCTGCTATCATGTCTGCATCAACTGCTGACACAAGGAAGAATTAGGATCCAAGGGGCATAATAATTAAAGCAGTCAGGCTTCTAATCATCCTGATGTATTCCTTGGGAAACAGCAAAGCAGCAAAGTTTTCTGAAACCTCGTCTCGTGTCTTATTCTCCTGTGGTCACAAGCCACTCAACTAATGTAAGAGAGGATCTTCCAGAGCTGCTTGCTCATTCTTTAAAGTGCAAATCTTAAGGTATTATCTCTATCAGGAAGGTAGGCTGAAAATAGCAGACTTCACTTATGGTAGCTGAAGTCATTCATATATATGACTTTGGAATCCCATACTTGATCCTTTTATAGCCTCCTACATAAACTCTTTGAGAATATACTAGAATAGCCATCTAACACAGAAGTGAAGCCTGCTATTTTAATGTAAGTTTAGTAAAGATGGTTATTTGGAACCCCCTTGTAGCTGTGTGATTATCTACTTATACTAACAGTCTCTAGAAAAACCCTTCCCTGCATACATTTACAGGAATATGTGGGGTCTTCCTATGAAAAAATGAGTATTTTGGGTTGAAAGAAATCTATTCACATTGTTATTATTCACATATGCTCTTTATAATCTCAGCTAGCAATGGCCCATCTGCAGGGATTCCAAATAGATTATTTTCCTATCTTCAAGAAGAGAATGAAGAAAAATGTAAAACACAGACAGTTTAATAAATGTGTGGACCAGATATGGAAACTACTTCGCTTATTTTCATTCCAGAAACTATTCTTATTTGTGCAACAGAAAAGTTATTTTGGAAGAAATCTAGAGAAAGAAGCATAGTAACTCAACTGCACATAACTCTTTCCATGGTACTCAACCCCCTCAAAGACACAGTGAACACCAATTTAGATGTATGGCATGATTAATATAGCTTGATCCAAAACATGACTTTTAATACTGGCATAGTATTAAACACTGTCAACATAATGAATATTAGTGCAGAACACAAAGCCTCATCTCTTCTATTGAATTGCCACAGGCTGCAGTATTTGAAATAGTCGAGCTACTATTTCATATTTCAGTTTTCCCTCTTTTAAAGAATTAACTCTAAGCTGCATTTTTTTTTCCTGTTTAGATTCCCCATGCCAGTCATCAGATGATTGCATGCTACTTACATTTCTTCTTGCCCAACTGTATTTCCATCACAGTGAGAACTAATTTACTTTTCAAAATCTTCTCTACTATTCATGGTCTCTGGTCTACAAAACAGGATTCAGAGTCAAGAGCTGCCCCAGGCACTTCTGTCCATAAGGGATCCATCCCTCCAAACCCTCCTCCCAGGAACAGATACTGACTCTTTGGCCCCCGTGTATTTATTTTCCTCAAAAGAAGCAAGAGTTTGTGACTTGGCTAGGTGACTATTTGTGAGTCAGTCATGATATTTTCATGTAAAATGCAAAAAGAGAGCTCTGCAACAGAGCTATGTGGAATATCCCTACCTCTGGGTGTCCCACAGCCTGGCTGAAGGACTACTTCTTTGGTGGCTTTGAGTTCCCCTGGGTAAAAAGGCATCTTAAAACTGAGCCGTAAGTCTGGCCTCTTGTACTTGTGTTTTAAGTGTGGAAGTGCTTTTTGAGCGAGGTCCAATAGGTATGATTTGCTGTTCCATATAGAAAAGAGATGCCATTTCTCTAAATACCATGAAAGTACTTTCATTTAAGACTTTTGGAGACCAAAACCACAGCAGGTTGCCTATAATCTGCCTTAGATGTGAAAGATTTCTGTTATTCATAGCACAGAGGTAGTAGCAGCTGACAGCATTGTCTGAACCAGTGGACTAACAGTATGAATATAGAAAATTATGGATAATGGGAAAGCAGTTCTGAAATCCAAGAGAGATAATAACCGTTAGTGCTTGTGGCAGATCAGAGGTATAGCTCAACAAATGTTGAGCTGAATTGATTTTAACATAAACAGACAATAGTAGGGGCTAGAGTTTTAGTGGAATTTGGGCATCTAAGGGTGCAGAAGGCCTCACTGCTGCATTTGTATGTGCCTAACTACAGCTGTAAACAGCTGGAGGCAGGAAACTTCCAGCTTTCAACAATACCACTAATCACCTACATACCTTTAGAAATCTGGCCTCATCTAATAAGTTAAGAGTATTTCACCTGCAATCTGTTTCTCTTGCTTTATTCACATATAAATGCCAGCTCTGAGATAAAGCTTTTTCACTGACTGACACATTAGTGAAAATGTGGTTCAAGGCTCTGTTCACAGAGAAAAAGGGCAGGCTGAAAACAGTACAGTTCTGTACAAGACACCTAATCTATCAAAAAATCTAAAGAGCCTTTACTCACAAACAGCACCTCTCAAACACGTGCAGTAGACTAGATGCACAGTAGAAGTATGATATAAAAATTGTGAAGAATGGATTTCTGCCCATGGATCACTGGTATTTATGCAGTATAACTAGAGGAAATAATGGCAGCACTGGTTTCAGCTGCAGTTCTATACATGAAGAAGAAAACGTATATTAAAGCTGTGTTAACCCTCTCAGCCATTCTATTTTCTAAACACAGCATAAAAGGTACTCTTGCTCACTGAGGCATTTCATTATCTGTATGTACTTTCAGTCCACCTTTTTTTTTTTCTCCTTAAGATGTTCTTAAAATGGCAAAACCTGCATGCCACATTAATGTGACCCACCTTTACCCCTTCAGTAAGAAGGCACTGTTTTGTACATATCATTTTCTCTGTTTTTGAAATGCTTTTCTGCAGCCAATGTATCATTGTTAAATGCTTTCCATGCAACAGATGGAAATATGAAATGACAACTTGAAATGTAAAGCCTGCACTGACTCACACACAATTAAGGAGGTATTTAAAGAGAAGTAGCTTGACAGTATTTGGAAAGGAAAATCAGCTTTAGCAGGAGTGTTCCAGTCTGGTACTTGTTTTGGGCCAAAAAAAAAAAAAAATGCATATGCCTTTGAATACGGCTCTGTAGAAATATTCTTCATCCTTAAATAAAAATTAGCCCTAAGATTAGTTTATATAAAAATCTCATCTGAAAGGGAAGGCCATTTCCCGTCTTATTAACTTTTTATTTGCTTTATTTTTCTACTTCCCAGTGTAGGTTCCAGAGGAACATTTGATTAATTTGTGCTGTCTGCAAGTCAGGCTTTTAACCTCTGGGAAAGCTCTAAACACTTTAAAAGCTTACAGCCTTAAAACGGATTGTCAAAGTAAACTTAAACTAAATAGAGGTCAACAATCTAAGGTTATTTTAGCTTTTCTAGGGAAACGGATGCTCATTGGAAAGACTCGTTTTCGTAGGCTGGTTACACTTATTCAGATTACACTTAACCATCTGCTCTTTGAATATAGAGCACCCCTTGCTGTTTGAATGCACTACTGCTTCAATAAATGAATACAATGGTCCAAGCAACCTAGGAAAAATACAGGCAACCTCAAGCCTAATAGATTTGTAGATTTTAGCAGGAACGGCTACTGCTGGGGCTTCCCAGGGCTCTCCAGCATTGCTTTGGAAAAGAGGGTGCTGAGAGCCATGTGAATCTGCTAGATCCATTCTCGACAGTCTATGTGCTCTTGAAACACAGCCTGTTTCCCCAAGTTTCATTCTTGACAACAATGCCACACAGAAAAACATTCCTGTGTTGACGCAGATAGGATGTGAATGTGCAGTTACACTGAATGCTAGCTAGAACCTGAAGTCAGGTCTCATCCCAGAGTTAAAACTACTCTCAAGGAATATACTCTATGTTCTGGTTTTCCCTCCCCTCCCCACCCTTCCTCCCCCCACCTTCAAGCTGCAACCAAGTGAGCTTCATTTACAATATAGTTTTCTTTCTCAATTCCTTGGGAACACATTGCACAGAAACAATCAAACCAAGATAAGGTTAAAAAGATAAGTTTTACAAATTCACATTCTAACAAAAAAACCCCTCTACTATGCAAATTAGAGAGAACCATTGTTTCATGCTGTAGAACACTGTTAGAACCCACATTTTAATAAAAGACAAAAATCTTACTTTCCAAGGGCAAAGCATTCCAGTTTAACAGATGAGCCCTTCGCTGCATATGTTGTTTCTGGAAAACGTACTTCAATCTTTGGTTCATACTCCCCCATCACACCTGTTGAACATCAAAACAGCTAGCATTCCAGTTGAGCCTCAGACCTGTCTAGTACAACAGAATTTCAGTGTAAAATAAAGGATGGCATTAATAATGTTAGAGCCTTATGTTCCACCCATGGCAATCAACACATGATGTCTATGGAGCAGACTTAGCCTGTTGCGTGAAATTCAGCCCTGTGCTGAAAGTTTAGGTGAAATCTGTAAGTACTATGCATTTGAGAGTTGAAGAGCATGACTTTATACAACTTCTACATGTACAAGTATGTTGTGCATTAAGGTTTTAGAGATAATTTAGAGTTCACACCTCTTAAGGAGTTAACAAGCAATGCCTTTAACATTGGTCACTTCACTGAGTGGCCACTTCTCTGCACACTGAATAGATTCTGGGTGCAAGAGACAATTGTGGAATTCTTTGTGTCCAAAGTACTTGTAGAACACTCAAACTTCTTTAAAACATCCAATCATGAGCTCTAGGCTTGAGAAAGGTTTATGTAATTAGATGTAATGATCACATTTGAAAATCTGGCTGAACATCCAATAAACTACAGAGAATCCATTATCAGTTTAGCGCAGATCCTACACTCAAAATGAACCTATTTTGATTAATTTATAATTATTATAATAACATTATATTCATTTATATTTATATTTTATATTTGCATCATTGTCTTAGAGGCTGTCTGTTTAGGACCCAACCCAGAGACCACCAAAGTGAACGGAAGAAGATAAAGAGACTGATAGAATGAGTCTGAGAAAAGGAATAAAGTAGTGTGATGAAAATGAAGAAGATAGTCAGAAAAGATCTTAAGCATTTACACTCACAGTTTGTACCAAACTATTAACTTTTGAGCTGTGGAACTATAACTTTGTTTTGAGTGATCTGATTGAATATGTTATAAAGCAGCATAGCCTCACAGTGGAAGTATTATTCTATAATGCACAGCTGAGTTTTATTTATCCTAGAAACAACTCTATTCATACTGATTGCTGCCACTGCTTTGCAAACAGTACAAGTATACTCAAATTTAGGTGAGCAAACTTACAAAATAAACTTTGTGTAAAGATTTCCCAGGTATGTATTTTTCACTGTGAACATTTAATTAGAACTGTTGCCAGAAAGGTATTTGTATATGTGCGGGTGAGTTTCTCACCTCAGTGACTCACTTTGAAACAGCTTTCTAGATCTGGTATTCGAGCTATACCTAGATTATAAATTTAGAAGGCTTTGCCAGATTTGAGCTTGAACACAGGCATCCGTAAGATGAAAAACATTAATATACCATTTGACATTCTCTTGCTGTTTTTCAATGATACTGAACACTGCTTTCTTTGCATATGTTTCTCTCATCTCCCTGTCCCGACAGTTCAAATCTCATTTCAATCCAGCAGAAACCGCAGGATCATGTCCCACTGCACAACATTTTACTGGGAGCCTTTTACCTCCACGAGGACATACATTGGTATCAATTTCCAATATCTGGAAAGGGATCAGTTAGCGTTGTGCCACGTGTTTTCAGCCAAGCATGCCCAGACAACTTACCATCGCTGCGGAGAGTGAGAGGAGTGGGTGGCCCCTGCACGCTTTGCTCTGCTTTAGAGTTAGTTACAACGCAGGTGTAATTGCCCACATCTGATGGCTCTACTTTGGCAATGTACAGATTTCCCGTTTCTTGTGAAACAAAGCGGCGGCTATCTTCCTGAACACATAGGGTATAATTGTTGAAGATCCATGTGTAGGACAAGCCTAGAAAACATCAGATACATATCATGCATCCTTTCCAGTATAACCTGCTTCCCATTAGTGCTTAAGTGCAATATTGCCAGTTGAAAGAACGAGTCAGTTACAGGGCAAACCACTGGGGATGCACAAATTAGCAAAGGCAAGGTAAGCATTGCTTTAGTTTTAAATTCATTTCAAGCCACTTCAGAAGGTCACAAAAGTTTTTGTCCCCTGCTACTTTTAATTTTCCTGCTCAGCCTGTTTTTAAGTAGGAATGGCAGAGCTGCAATGCCATGAGAAAGCTGTTTTAGTAAATAATTTCTATTTATAACACTTTCCCTCTGAACATCCAGAGCAAATTGCTGGTCACAGTGTTACAGCTCCTTTCTTCACTCTGAATATGGAAAAAAGAAACCTGTAACAGAGCTTTATCATCAGAACCTTATGAAGGGGAGAGCTCAGCTGCACACAAATATTTTGAAGATTATTTAATATCTGATCCTATTGCACATTTGACCCTTCTCATCTTCCATATTTACATCTGTTCTGTGTTTCTTGTCCTATTCTAACCTCCTAACCCTCTTCTGCCATTTTTCCATACAGTGTTTCACAATACGTACCTTCATAATGTATGTCTATAGTCTAAGCAATTTAAAACTAATTTATTTGACTAGCACACCCTGGAAGGGCAGATCTCCATGCCAGCTTACCATCCAAGAACCTTGCTTCTCAGAAGGGCTTTTTGGCCAAGCCTTGTTACATTGCCATCAGTACCGCAGCAAGCAGGTTCAGTGCTTATAACACAGCATGCTGCAGCACGGGTACACCCGAGGTGTCCTGCCAGCCCTGCGCTGCGGCTGCTCCACATCGCTGCTGGCATCCGACAGCGGGAGCAGGACTGAAATTCTGTCTTTAATAAGGCACAGTAAATCAGAAGTTTCAAAATCTACCAGTTTAGCTTTCCTTAATTAAATGTATAATTCATAAGCTAACAGTGTTCTGCCAACAGCTTGATTTTTACACATTTCCCCCATCAACAATCCCATTTGAAAAAGATTATTTACATCTCTTCCCCCCTCCCCCCCCAGTTACAACATGGGTACAATATGGTAATAAGTCTGCAAACTCCAGTAGTTTTGTGGAGTTTTATGTTATCATCTTCTAACATTTTAGGACTCTCATTAGAAATGATGCATCTCCAGGGAGCAATCAATGACACTTCCTATACTTGGGTAAATCCTGCAATAGGCTCTGTTTTACTTCAGCTTAATGCTAAACTTTTTTTCTGATGTACAGTAAACCTAGAAGATGCAATAATTCCTAAAATAGTGTAATACAACACATGTGTGTACATACACATGTGCATACACACAAGATAAAGCACCATGTTTTCACATTTACATGTCCATGTACTTTTAGGTACCTGATTAAAGCATCTATTTGCAGAAGAAAATCTGGAGATGGGTGGGGTTTTCCACAGGGAGGATCAGCCTATAGCTAGATATAAGTGACACAGCCATGACCTGATATGTCTCCAGAGACATACTATAAACAGACTACGTTCCTGTCTCAGGCACAAAGCTTGATGACTACAGGCTGGCTGGACAAACAGACCAAAGTGACTGGTGTGTGAAAAACTCTAGTTTCGACTCATTTTTTGAAGTTCTTTAACCTGCAAGTTAGGGACTGTAAAGTAAATACTTTATGTTCAATTAAACAGTATGTTGTAAACTTGGGAGTTCTGTGGAAGAAATACCTCACATGTGCAAGCTCCTTAGATTTCACAAGAACACCTGAGGGCTGGTGCCCTGATGTGCCTTTCAGGACAGCTGGAACGCTTGCTTTCCTCCTCACACAGACCTATACAAAGGCACATATGGGCTTCTGTGCAACAAAACCTCTCCAAGTGGTTGAACCTGATAGCTGGCTGCCCAGACTTCCATGACAGTAAAGTATCTAATGAAAAACTGGAAGTAATTTAAGAAGTGAGGTAATAGGAAAAAGGAGTTTGGAGGTTCCCTTGCCAAAGTCCAGTTCTGGTGCTGGCAATTACAGGGCTGAAGAAAGACTGAACCACTCTAACAGGGCACCACCAAACAGATGCCCACAAAGGAGCTTCAAACCATCTTATGGCATGCAACCAAAATGGATTCCTGCTGTAGGACCTGGTGATGCAGCTAAATGCTCTGTGTAGGATAGAGTATACGAATCCTAATAAAACTCTATGAAAACCAACTTTACGCTACACAGACATTCTTCATGAGGTCAATCTGTGAATTAATTAATCAGTAAAAGAGAGCCAGTCCTTGCCTGTCCTGATTTCAGTTCTCAGGGGGTTCCAGTTGACTTCATCTTCCAAAGTTTCTGTTACTCTCTCCCTGTCTGTACTCCACCATTGCCTTAGGGCCTATTGATGAATCTTCCCATTAAATAGGAACAAGTGCAGGCCCCTCCTTTTCATATTCAAATCCTTTTTCCCCCCAGTATAAGGGATATAAACACTACCACTCTTCTAACTGCAGGGTCATCATTGCCAATCCGCAGGCCATACTTGCCTAGAGCCTAATTCAGCTCCACTAAAGTCTGTAGAAACCCTAATTTTAATTGACTTCAGTGGGAGTTGAACAAAATCTCAAGAGAAAGGAACCAAACTTTGGAAATCAAACTTTTTCCCCTTCTAAGGCATAATACCAGCAGTCTACTCCCTTACACATCTTTTCTTAGAAAGTTAAGTGGTAACATCAACAGATGCAATAGGCTAGAAAATCTAACGTTGCATTATAAAGGAAGCTACCATTACTTAAACATTTCAGCTGTGGATCACTTTGAATAAATCACACATGTAGCAGACCCATTGAATGGGCAAAAGAAAAGAGCAAAAGGCCCACGCTATCACTTTTAGGGTTACATTCATTTGCATGAGTAAATCAGCAGCTGGGAATGTCTGGTGAAGGTAATGCTGAACAGAAGGTAGTGGAGGCATAGAAGGGAAATTATAAAAAGATAGTAACCTGCTAATGAAGTCTAGCTTAAATGAACTTGAAAATTGCTGCTGCCAGCTATTTTATGGAAGAACAAATAAAGTTACAACCATTTTTAATTTATTTTTTTTGTTTTCCATTTAACCACAGGATTTCTGGAACAGATAGTGGTTGGGATCACACTTCAACATACCCGCGACAGTCTCAGAATTATTAAATTTCAGAGACCTCTAAGAAAGGGTTTCAGCATAAAAGGGTCTTAACACAGGTGTGGTGGTTTCAGCCCAGCCGGTAACAAAGGAAAAAAGAAAAAATTGAGTAATAACATGGTATTCTTTAAGAAACAGAGAAATAAAAATTGGGGGGGGGGGGAGGTAGCAGAGCTGAGGAGTGCTTCACAGCTGCAGAACAAAAAAAGAGCTGTCTGAGCAGATGTTTACAAAATGTCTGTACA
>JANZLQ010000037.1:21371510-21402397 GCA_026212715.1 Elanus axillaris | reverse complement strand
CTGCTCACTGCAGGTTCCCCTTCTTAAATCTCTTCTCCTACAGGTGTTACTGCCATCACTGATAAGCCCGGCCTGGGCCACGGGCGGGTCCAGCTTGGAGCTGTGGGAGCTTCCACCAGCTCCTCACTGGAGCCGGCCCCTCAGCCCACTGCCCTGCTACCAAAAACCCTGCCACACAAACCCACAACAACAGGTCTTAGCCATTATCAGCACCAAAGATTTTTGCGGGCTTTTTTTCCCTCTGTTTTTTTTTGCTTTGTGCCTAGACCTGTTTGGCTGTAACTTTCCCTGTGGGGTAACTACTTTTCATATGATGTTGAAAATGAATCAACATGCCTGAACCAAGGAAATAGAGGTTTTTCTATACCAGGTGAATTAACCCAATTTTCTTATTGCTCTTTTCACTATAGTTAATGTGTGATGTTTTAGAAAAATAAACGTGAGGTAAAACTACATAGTGGGACATAAAGGAAAGAGGAGGCTGGGGAAGTGGGCCCTTCCAGGTGTTCATTGATCACAGGGTGCCGCTCTGTGTGGTGAGAAGCAAGCTGGGGTAATTTTGGACTAGTCCTTAGTCAGTGGCGCTTTAGATATGGACCAAACAAGCAGAATTTGGTCCCAGATCATGTTTTTTTTTTCCCCCATAAACTTGAAGGAAATTGCTTACAGTAAAAGTCGATCTTGTTCCAAAGGCAGATAGAAACTATGATTTATCCCCAGGTTACAAAAAAATTCTGCTAACCTTACAGAGCTTTATAGCTCGAGAGAATCCCTCTGATATCTGGACCTACAAATAATGACAACATAGAATTCAGAGCACTGTGAAAAGTTTGAGGATTTAGTTGACAAAAACTACTAATAAAATTTTATTCATATAATTTCTACCCTCAATCTATGTGTCAAGGTGTTTTTAAAGACAAGCTTTGAAAACATTAATCACCTTCAGGTAATTAATTTTTTTAATTCTGTCTAGCTATGGCATAATAAATATCACAGTGCCACTCCTTTTCACATCTACAGCTTATTGGTCTCAGCCCAAATTAACATATTTGAGCACTGAGCACTAGAATATGATATTTGTTCTCAAAAGACAGTGATCCCAAAGCTGCTATTGACTCTGTGAGAAGCCTTGGAGAGCACAGAACTGCCTTTACTTCAAAGGGGCTGCATGTCAGTGGAGGGATAATTACAGCAATGTAGACTTCATTATGCATATGCCAGAGCATAAGCTATGTTATTAGTGCTGCAATCCTTGGGGGTGTGTTTGGGTTTGTTTTGTTGGGTTTTTTTAATCCAAGGCAGGTGACTGTGCAGTGTCAGTGTCCCTTCTCATCCCAGAGAGCACCCAGAAGTAGGTTAACTCCAGGCAAGCCCTGCCTGGTGGGCAAGTCGAGAGCTTGGCCAGACAGGAGAGCATTGCCTGTGCCTGTCAGCTGTCAGCACTTTCTTTCAGAGCACAGCTGGGAAGGAAGAGGAGCAGCTGATAATCACTCCTGATATACTAGTCTAGGGAATATAACATTTCAGTGCTTTCCTCAGCCCAAGCAAATTCAAATCAATAGTGCTCATTCTGCAGGAGAACAGGTACAGGCTGGTCTCAGGGAAGAGGCTCTCCCCCTCCTGCCAGTGCTGGCAGGAAAGGATTAAAGATTCATAGGAGCATTGAGAAATAGGAGCAGAGAGAAAGGGACTCTAAATCCATGACTAAGGCACTCAGCTTTATAAAGGGAGATACTCTTCAAACCCTCACTTTAAGATTATGCATTTTATCAAGTAGACCGTTTAATATGCAATGCAGAAACAACCTGGGGCAGAAGTCAAAGACCATTTTACATACAGCAGCACTGCCTGTCTCATCCCACCCTCTCCACACACCCAGTTTCTTACCCTCTGCTTTCATGTGCACCTCCTTCCCCACCCTTCTGCTGGCTGAGGATTTGGCATATTCCCTCACTAAGCAGGTCCATGAGGCTTCTACTTCCTTAAGAGCATTTTGGGTTTTTTAATGTAGCCTTGGCATAGTAAAGTCAGTATAGAGAAAAGCCTTAAGACTCAGCATCCCAGCTTCAAATCCTGGCAGCTCTTATGCACAAGTAAATGCAAATACATGAGTGATCCTGCTGCTCCTAACAAGATTAGCAACTTCCTTAAAGCTCTGCAGGGAGCCAGCTTGAAGAAAACAGGCCTTATATCAGACTTTGCTTCTAGGAAAATCAATGAATAACAGTCCAATCCACGGTCTCATGCCAAGTATTACCATTTAGGCAGCAGCTTCTTAATCATAGTCAGGTCAAGCTCATATATAGCTACAGAAATGAAGGCTTCTTCAGACTCCCTTCCTGCTCCCTACATGCTGTTCTCTACCTTCTAGCTCTATATAAAGGACAATTTTTTGATAATAAAATAATACTGTATGCTGATTACATGGGGAAAAAACCAACCAGCTGACCTGAAGAACTTAAGCTAGGGAAGAGCTACTTCTCAGAGAAAGAAGCACAGTTTACTTCCCCACCTCTGCACTCCAGAGCCCCACTAACAAGCAGAGGAAAGTCACATGCTGAACTTTATAAGATGTGTTAATGAGCCTCATAAATAACAACAGCTGAGCCTGGAGAGCAGCCCGTGCATAAATAGGCAAGGAGGGGGTAGCTGAGGAAATAAGGGGTTTAGGCAGGGTTGGGTGGTATGGGGTAGCTTTGCTCTTTTCTTTAAAGGAATAAAAAAAAAAAAGAGCTAATTGTAGGTTGGGGGGGGAGGGTTATTTATTAGCTATTGTAATTTTTTAATGTCTTGCTTGATCTAAGATACAAGCTATGCCTTTAAAAGGTGAGTCTTTTTTCTTTTGGTCTTGTTTTTGATCTTTGCTGAAAATGCTAATGTTTATTCATAGCAATGTAGGGTAGGCTCTCTTTTAGTGTCAATTTTTAGTATAACTTCAGCACAACTCTGCAAAGGGTTTTGTGCTCTGAGAGTTAATTTAAGGTCTAAAGCTGATGTGAAAGCTGTTGAAACAAACCTTCTGTACTTTTTTTCTTGGTTTTATCACATAGTTGCCTAATGTATTCTTGATGTCCTGTTGGAGTGAAACTGTTTGTTTTTATATACAAGAGAAATAGGTTATCTGTAGCTTTAGTTAAAAAGCATGTGTTAAAAAACCAGTAGCAGAGCTGCTATCAACTATATTGAAAAACTAAGTTTGGTTAAACTTGGACTTTAATTTTTTTAAATGTTTTTGAATGTGGAAAAGTACTTGCAGCATATGGTAAACCACTGAGTGGTTAATGATATCTGCAGAGCTTGCTTTCCTGTGAACCTAGCAGAAAGTTTAGCTTGAGTCTGCTTATGATATAGGGCTAGATAAGCTTGGTAATGTGTTGGTCTCAGTAGTGAGAGGTAGAAGGCAAAGTGAAACCCTTATTTAGATACCATAGGTAGTAGAAATATTTCTTGAGCTCCTATTCTATGTACCTGTTCCTACTTATTGGTGTTAAGTGGGATGAAACCTCAATTAATAAAAACTCTTTGTTTTCTTGGGTTCTTAACCTTCTATCTCTTCTCCTATTGTTAGAAAAGGCAGATACAGACTTTCTAGGTTAGGATGAAGGCAGGAGGCTTTACTAAGTGCATCCTATTCTAAAATAACTGTATTAATGACAGCTGCTTTGAAAAACTGCTGTACAAAGGTTTTCTGTCTTCCTTCAAGTCAAAGGAAAACAAAGCCAGTAGCTATCAGACCCATGTTCCTCTTCCCTCTATGTAATGTATGGGTAGGGCCAGGTCCATTAAGTGACTCATCCTGGGGAAAGAAACAGCTGGTCTATAGGAAGGAGTGCCTGAAGGGCTGTATCCATCTGCTCTGGCTCCCTTGGGTGTCTTTTAATGACATGGATAACTTGTTTCCAAGAGCACAGTCAGTGTTTTCTACCCAAATAGTTAACCTTGGTGTTTCCCTGTAAATGCTCATACTAGCAAAAAGTCTGCATTTGTTATAGGCTGTATCTACTAAATTGGATAGGAAATTCTGAGAGCAATTTTATTTCCTAGTGTATAGGACACATTATATAGCTTATATTGTCTTACTCATGTTAACAGTATTGGAAAGGCAACTCTTCTCCTGCTGGTGTGGTATATCTTCCAAATTCCATGATAACTAACTAATTCCTGTCACCTTTAAAGTACTGTACAGAATACTTGTAACGGAAGCTATACACAAGGCTAGTAATCTTTTCTCCTGTAGGTATTGAGAGTCAGAGGCAAGGGTTTCAATTAAAAACTAAATATACAATCCTTTTTAATAAAAACTACTTTCTAAGTATCCTGAGATAGTATGCAGCTTATCATAGTTCACACCATGTACTTCATCCCCATGGTATATAATTTTTGGATCATAAACATGGTGTTTATGGATGACAAAAGAACTCAGTTTCTGTTGTCTAGAGACTTGTTATTTCTGATAATGTATTTTTCAGGCCTATTGGTCAACAGCTCACATCTCCAGCTTAAGAAACACTGTGGCAAAGGCTTTGTTCATGGATACCATTTTGTCAGTTCAATTAATCTGGGGTGAATTCACTCGTTAACTATTTATTTGTTCTGAATGTTTTCTTCTACTCTTTCCTATTTGTCAAATCATAATTTTACCCTACAGCAAGAAGAAAATATATAGCTTACTGACTCAAGGATGGATGTGTTGTCTTTCTGTCTGTCCCATTGATACATTTAAGGAACCCTCTCAAGCCTTTTCTGCCCTTAAGGACCAGGTTTCACTTCATCTCCTTGATTATATACTTCTTTCATATGGCTGTAAACACTAAGTGAACTGACATTTCCTCTCTGTTCAAGACTTGCGGGCTTTAAATTGATTGATGGGTTTCTCTACATCTCTGATATACTGCATCCTCTTTATAGATCACTATTTACCTTCTCATGGGAATTTGTCTTATAACTTTGTTTCTTCAAGAAGAATTGAGGCAACATTGCTGAGGGCAGGATGTTGGCGTTAGCACACAGAAAACTGCCGCTCCTGTGGATGTGTGGTCACTCCTGCCAAAAGCAGGACATGAGTCATCCAAGAACTGCTGATTATTTCAGTCCAGAACAAGACAATTTGGTAACTATGCTATTGATATTTCCCCTTTATTAATATACATTTTCTTTTCCAGGGTAGTACTTCCAGTCATCTTCAGCTAGTTATGCTAGAAAGCCATAGTTCTTACTCCAGACTTCAAAAGATCTTAAGAAGTTTTGATCTGGTTTCTAACACCCTGGAGGAGATTTGTGAATGTATATAGCTCAAAAGTTGCAAGAGTCACTGTTGCAGGGGGAGGGAATAAATCTCAAAAGATGATTTGAGCTTTTCACTTCTCGTAGGTACAAAAAGTGTTAAGAAAAAGACAACAGCAGTGTACATACATGTTCAAGCCTGTGTATTGCTCTGTAAATGCTGATGTTGGAGGTGGTAACACAGCTATAAAAAGGGGGAAAAAGAAAATTGCACCCCATACTTAGAGTTGTCTTGGATGAAAAGCCTGAAATGTTGTCCTAAATTGGTTCATTGCATCTCACCTGGACTTTACCTCAGCCAGGAAGGAAGACCTCAAAACCAGCCTTATGGTTAAGAAGCAGTAGTAGGCAATGGCAACAGGTGCAAGTCACCCCTAAATCAATTCCCCAGAAAACTTTTCATTCTTTACCTGAAGCATTGAAAATTATCATGTGACCTGATCTAATCAGACCTCCTTTAATCAGGGAGTTTGTATCTTTAGAAGTCCCTTCCAATCTAAATTTTTCTGACTTGTATGATTATCAGGAGGGAGAGAATCAGGTATTCAAGAGCAGAAGACGAATTTTCATGACAAATCTAATATGTAAAACACAGGATTCAAATTATAGCATTGAAGTAGCAAGCACTAGAAAGCAAAATAGTCATTCCATCCAGATCTGAAGTGGTTCTGATGTAGGAAGAATTGCTGATGGCTGCTCTTCTGCCATTTCATATGGGTGAAGGAGCTGAGATAACCAGTTATGTCAGGAGACAGTCTTTTAGACCTTCATGTTTTCTTTGCTTGTGTTGCACCCAAAGAGCTAGTTCCTCAAGTAACCACAGATTAATAAAAAAGCCCCCCCCCCCCACGAAGTGTGAACCCCAGTGTCTTTTAAAGAAATGAAATCCAAATTTGTTGTAAACCCATACATTTCATGCACAATTAAATTCCACTGTTAATCAGGCAGAGAACTGCATTAGGCTGCTTCTCGTAAGCTGTAGCAGTTGATGTTTAGGCTGCACACAATGTAGTTATTCATCATACCTCCGTAATGTGGTGGAGGACCACAGAGCAGAACCACTCCTTGTCCTTCTCTGACTGACACTGTGCTTCTTGCTTTCGTTTCAAAATTTTCAAGATCTTGAGAGAGAAGGAGAAAACAAGACCCAGTTATCTGTCAGATTTATTTCTAACTGTGTTCCAAGCTATGCAATGTTTATGTAACTCAAGAACATATTCACATACTCAATAGCAAAATATAATCTCAGTATGTGAATTGACATACTATATGGAAAAAATAGCTTGTCCAGCCTAGTATCTAGTCCTTTGGCAATAATGAGACACCTGTCCATAAAGCAGTTATAATCTAACCCTGTGAGTTTATATTTACAATTCCTAATTGCAAAGCTAGTGTATTGCCTCATGAGTTTTTCTAGCAGCATTTTTTGAAACTTATTAGACTCTTAATCTACATGAGTAGGAAAAACCCCATTTTGTGTTGTTTCCTTTTAACTAGAAATAAAAAGCAGGTGTGCTCTTCTATATATACAAGTGATAATTAAACATCATCAGGACTCCCACAGAGCGTGTGTTTAAATGATGATAAAAGTATGTTGTGTTCTTAATGAGACTGTTCTGTCCTAAAGCTGGTTGCAGTAAGTGGTTATATGTAGTTGACTCAAACAAACTTTAACACTCATTTTAAAGGGGAGAAAGAGGATGCTTTCGGTAGGAAATCATGTGATGGTTTAAGGAGATCTCCTGTACGAATATGTCCGTGCCTATCTCCCATAGGTGAGGTTTAAGGCTATTAATTATATTTTTTTACTGAATCTAACACCATACTTGGTGTCCTCTGCTTTCTTGCATTTCACTGAGAGGTGGAAGTACTATCAGTCTTGTTGCCTTTAATTCAATTACAAAGCATGACAAAATAGATGTAATTTAAAAAATGATTATTTACATTTTGATCCAGTTCTCATACTAATGAGAAGACTTAGCACTTTTGTCAAAGTACTTTGGGAAATGATTGCTTGAAATGCACCCAAAAGATGTTTTAATGAAATAAAGAATATCGTCTTCCCCTTAAAACTCTTTATACCATAATGTCATATACTGCTTGCCTTAAGCTTATTTATTTACCTTGCTGCAGATTCTTGTTTCAAACAAATGTTCCATTTTTCATCAGCTGAACAACTACCTGATTCAGAGTTCAATAGAGAGAAACAGTTCTTGTTGGTCAAAGCAATAACGATTGCTACCTGTACAGGCTCAGCTATTTATGTCAATATATCAATTTTCTCCCCCTTATTGAACTTCACACAGTTAATTTTTCTTTTCCTCCTCTTCATCTCCTGTATATTGGTCTCCTATGAAGATATTGTCTACTCAGAGGTGACTGAATTGAATTAGGCAGCAGTAGTACCTCCTTGTGCTGTCATAGCCACAATGGATGGTACCTGTCAATATGCTGGGAAAGTGTTTTAAACTCTGATGTTCTTTTAATTGCCTGCTGGCTAGATCTCTGCCTTGCAGTTTGGGTAGTCTGGGGTGACCAAAAAAGACAAAAAAGGCTGAAAAAAATTATTTCATTTTTATTCCATCCTGTAATGCTAATTGGAAAAAAAATTTTTTTATTTACCTGTTTTGAAAATTCAGTCTGAGAAAATTTATCAGCTATTTTTTTCTTTTTCCTGTGGGTTAAGTGTTTTCTGAGAAGGAAAAAGCCAGCATAAAATATTTGTGTGGAAAAGTGGCCCCTGGGACAACTGTCAAGACATTAGATGGGGATTTGCTTGGGTTGGCTGGCCTGAGGCTTTGTCCTCTGAGAGAAGGGGCCAGCTTTGTATGGAGGGGAAGAAAAAAAAAACAACCCTTAAATTTTCCTACTTATTATGTTAAATAAAGAAGATTGGAAAGGTGCAAAATGTTCAGTTCTTCTAAGATTCATGTACTAGCAGCAAAAATGGTCACATTTCCCTTTTCTGCCACTTTTCTTGAGCTGCTAATACAATGCAGATTGTGCAGTTTCTCCATAAAAATGGAGTTTAAAAAAAATCAAAACTCTTGGTCAGTATGGAAAATCTATGTATTCTAACTAGTTGTTTCCAATGCTTTCCACTATGTTGAATCAGGCCTTTTTTTTTTTTTCTGAGAACAAAATTTCATTTGCTATGAGACACCTGAGAAAGGAGGGGGTGGAAAAAAGCACAGTGTGGTGGTAGCAGAAGGTTTTCATGACAATTGAGAATTAACTATGTAATACTTTACTCTGAAATTTGAATAGATTTTAGAAGGAAATAAGTTGCTAGCAGTGATTCTTAGTTTAATGACAGGATATGTCATGGTATTGTTACTCATTTTAAGAACTGTATCACCTGTCTGTGTTTCTCCGTTAAAACTGTGACAAGTATCCCTGACTTGACAAAAAAGCAATAGAACTAGATCTCTTATGGGATCCACTATTTCATAATTAACAGGACTGCTTCTGGTTATATGTGGGGGAAAAGTTGACTTTGCCCTTTCAATCTATGCTTTTCAGCCTTAAACTTGAGTATCAAAATCTGCATGCAGGAGTCTGAGCTCTTTCATAGCATGGTTATAGTTTGGTTATACAAAGCAGCTCAGCTTTTCCTAGTGTGCTGGAGAGGAGATTTTCATCCCATTATGCTTACTAGTGAATTACAGATGTGGGGAAAAGAAAAGTAGATATGGAGGCACATAAATGGTCATTTAATTTGTTTGGCTCATGACAGGTACAAGCATGCTATGTCCTTCCTAACAGACACTTATTTAACCCATTTTTAAAGATCTTTAGGGACAGACACTTTCTTTAGACAGTCCATTCCAGTGCTTGACTCTGTCTCCATCACACTGCATCTTTTACACCCCCCCACCCCCAAAATTTAGTAGGCCTAAACAGGAAGGAACTTTTTTTTTCTATCTGAAGTTGATTTTGGTATATAATTGTACAACATGAATTTATTCAGTGCTTCTCTCTAATAAAAATCATTGCATATAAAAAAATCATTGCATATAAAAAAGAAAACTGAAAGAGAAACAAAGCAAAATGAGTAAAAAAATAACTCAACAGGGGAATCGGTCTTACTTCTGTCATCATCTTTATTGGACACTTTTTCCAGGCAGGCAGTATCTTCTATGAAATATTATGACACCTCATTCAGATGGGATTCAATAATGAGTTATAAAATTGTCTAACTTTGTTATGTAGCCCAGGGTGATAAAGAGAGGGAAGAGGTGGACCATCAGAAATAGGGTTTCTTTTTGCTGGAAGCAATCTCTTTGCCCAAAAGTTTTTTGCATCCATTTTTCCCCCTATGTTGTTGTGTGCATTTTCAATGATTCATTACAATCTAAAATGTGTTAAATACATATAAAAAATAACCTGAAGATTAATATAAACATAGATATTCTGCTTTGCTCTTGCTATTCTGAAAACCTGGCCACTTCTCAAAACCACTTCTCTTTGCCCAGAGCGTGCATTTACACCAACAGAGCACAACCACTCTCTTCTCCCAGTTACTGTTACCTAGCACACCTTTATAACATAACATGACATAATCTAATAAAGCATAATGTTGCTTGTCAAGAAGAGTATTGAATAAGATCACTAAGATCAGGTGTTTGGCACACATTTAGATTGCTAATATGCACTTAGGAATAGTATGACTATTTAACAGATGGTATATTTGCTAACTTCAGTGTTTCTGCAGAGATCTATAAATAAATTATCACCTAGTTCCTACACAATTAGTTCCTACACAATTCATTCCATTCTTTGTCTGTATTTATCTCACTTTATGAACAAGTTCCCTCGCACTGCATTGTGCTCTCAGCTGTGAGTTTTAACAAAACCCCAACTTTTTTCCAGCACTGGGCATGCTGGCAGTTCACTATTGGTATAGCACAATTAATCAGTTGGATGTGATAATGTGGTCATGTAGGCTAAGCAAAATGCTCAGATGAACAAGTGATTCTTCACAGTGAAGAGTGGAAGTATATGGACTCAGCTGTGTGTGGCAAGAAGTCATCATCTTCAGCTGGGAACATTTGCAGACCTAAGCAAGTAAAAGTATGTGCTCAGAGCAAGCAAAACATTTGGCATTTTGTGGAAACTGAATTAGAGAATGACAGGGCTTTCTCTGATGGAGGTGGGACTACCTGAGGTGAAGGAGGCTTTCAGCTCCTTACCAGGTATGAAGGGAGGAATGAGGAGAAGGAATAGGCCAGCGCTCTTTTCAGCTGGTGTAAGTCAATAGTACCCCACTGGGGTTGAGGAAGTTATGCTGATTTATGACAGCAAAGGATATGGCCTGCAAATCTTCAGTGTAGATATTCAATTACAATAAAAACAGATGTTGAGAAGAATAGCAGTTTTGGATGAGGATGACCATCAGCGTAGCTTTACTGAAGAGTTCAGAGCTGCCATTGAGAGAAGGCAAGCAGACCCACAGTGGTGGGTGAGGAGTTTACCTGAGGTGATGCTCTATGGAGATAGAAGTGAATTGTAACTGATGTACACAAATATTTCCTGCTAAAGTACTTGTGTTAATTAAAGAGGCTAATTAATAGGTTCAGCCACATGGTATTCTTTTCTTTAGTGTTTTAAAGCTCAGCACTAACATAATTGGTGATTGTATCATGAATGTGTATCTTCTAATTGCTTGACCACTGCTACTATTACTCTCGTATCTGTTTTTTTTTTTTAATATAAAACTTCCTTACAGGTGTTGGAGTGGTAGGTTTTAACTTGCACAACAATGTATGAAGACATGGTCAGTTTTCCTGGGATTAGGGAACTACTTAAATATGTCTGGTAGGAACAAAACCCTAATCACAAGTAGCAACTTGTTCATTTCAACCTCCCAATCAGGTGTTTGAAATACCTTAAACTGCTTAGAGATAGATGTAGCACTTCTAAACCACTCCATTTTAAGATCGAGCATAGGACAGCTCTGTATTACTGAATAGCAAACAAGGAAACTGGGGTATTTGAATATATGAAATTGTTACAGACAATTAGAGAAAGTCCAATTTATCACCTTGCATAATTACTAACAGTTCATCTGAATTAATGTAATTTCATGCTTTCTTGAAGTTTTGATTTTTTATAAATGTTTTGTCATTACATAATCCCAAATATTATAGTTGTAATTACTTGTTATTGAAATGTGCAACGAATGTTAAGACATTAGTACTAAGAGCACTTTACAAATTAGCTATGCTCCTGAGGACAAATCAATAAAATTTTTCATGTTTTCATGAGGCTGTGTCAAATTGTGATATATCACATCTGTTCCAGTTTCTTCTGTATCTCTTATTGGCTATGATATATTGCAATATGATCAGTGTTACTGGATGTGATGTATCACAATAGAAAATCTTTCACAGGGAAATGGGATGAAAATTACAACCTCAGCAGTTTTTAAAGGAAGCTCATTGTTATGATTTGTTATAAGTGTTTCTAACACCTGTGTTATGAGCTGACAATTAGTTACCTCCACTTGCCTGTGTCTGTAATGAATAAGGGGGCTCTGTGGCAAGCGTAGGTCTGAATTCAATGCCTGATTCAGAGGAATCAGGTCTGTTATAACTGCAGATAGAAAAACTGAAACTGACTGGATCTTTGAAATTATCTCAGATTCTGGGAGGTCCCATAGTTGGCCAGATTTTGGGTGATTTTTTCTTTTACGTACAGGAAGTCCCAAACTTTTGTTGGGCTAAAACACTTTGATACAGACTGTGCCTATTGCCAGAATGTTGTGATCATCTGTTCAGACCATTCCAGAAGACCTCCTGTGCATCTAGCCATGTCTCTTGCTTCTTCTCAGTATTGTTGTACTGAATTGCCTTGTAGGAAACTAGTACCAACCTCTTGCAGCTTGGTTACCAATAGGATGTATTATGAAAATATCCTTCTTTCTCCAAATATCTCCCAAAGGAATGACTACTCTAATTTCCTAAACCTTCACTGGAAAGTAAACTTTTTTCAGCTTTCAAAACTGTAGTAAATGTGCTAAACACACCTTCCGACAGTTCCTTTGTCTTGATAATAGTATCAATACACTAATATTTTCCTGTTACCATCTAATCTCAAATTTTTAAATGTTCTAATTGATTTTCTGTGAATTAAATTCTGAGATTAAGAGCTGTGTTATCTCTAATTAACGTGTCTGAAAGCTGCTTAGTGTTTCCCATTTCCTGATTTTCAAATACTTGCATTTTCCACTAAACACCTCCTGGGTTTTTCTATTCCTTCCCCATTTGAAGTACGCATGAGCCTCCGCTTTGTGAGTGTTGTAACATCACAGGATCTGTAGGACTTGAAGCTGCTTCAGCCAGAATGAACCTGGGTAACATCTGAGTGTCTTCTTTCACCATGACAGGTTAAAAATAAACTGTAATTCCCACTTTTGTTCTAGTTTTCCACCTGAGGTGAGCACTGCATCCCACCCTGTTAAAAGAGAAAGTTGCCCTCTTCTTTCCCCCCTGAAGAAGGGCTGCTGCTCTCTGCCAAACCAAGAGGGAAAAGCACAATTGCTGGGTCTTGTCCTTCTCCAAAGCTGCGTAATCAACCAAGGACCTTCATCTAGGCTCCTTTATCTAGTTAAATTGCTTTGGAGCTTATAAGGGGAGAGGACCTGTAATTTACACATTAGGATGCACACAGGCCCCAGGTCTTCAATTCAGCTTAAATGGTATGAATAGCCAAGCCAGGCACTAATTTTCAAGGTGGGGAACAATGATTTCTGCCACAGCCTGATTGTCTTTTTCAATTAAAGAGTGAAAATGCCCTTTACAAAGTAATATCAAGCTTCTCTAGAGGAAAAAATGGAAGGTCACAATTAAATTAAACAGGGAGAGTGAGGGGAAAAAAAATCCTTAGCTGACTTGATTTTTGTTCATGCACCAAGAAACCCAGTGCGAAGAAACATGCCATGAAGCCGTAGTGCTGGTCTACATCTGTTTTGTGTTATTTTTTTCCCCGTTTTACAGAGTTAGCAGCATAAAATATTAAAGCTCTCTTCTGAACCGAACACAGGACTTGCACCGAGCAGTAAGTGTTGATGCAGCCTTAGGGCTCCTACTCTAAACCCCATCTGCAGGCCAGAGGCATATCTGAGGATCTGACCCTCTCAAAGGGAGGGGAACGTAAGAAATATATTTTTAATATTTTATATTCCTGAACAGTTTTCTCACTTGTCACGGCAGAGTTCATTTGTCACCTGTCATCACAGAGTCACTTTGCCGTCTGCATGAGTTTTCTCCAGATTGGAATGCTCTTAAAAACAGATTTCTCTCCTCAGTCTAAATCTCACAGGGCAGATTTATCCTTGCCAGAACTACATGGATTTGACTGACTTATGCTGGAGGTGGCCCTGGGCCCCTGTGTCAAACTCTACCTCTTGGCAGGGGTTAACTTTATTTAACTCTTATCCCAAACTGGCTTCTTTCATTTATATTTCCCCCTGCTTCCACAGAGACCTGGTTTTCCAGGGTGCATGGGGATGGTTCATGAACTCACCCCTTCCCTTGGACCTTGACCTTCTGGCTGGTGGCGAGCAGCTGTACCCCTGCTCCTGCGGAGAGCCCCTTCTGCCTCTGTGCCCAGGCTCCTGCTGGGTACCTCACATTAAACACCCCACAGTCCCACTTCAGGCTATCAATTTATGTTTATAGTGCTTCTACCCACAAGATGATAATCTATGCTCATAATATGCACAATAAAAAAATGGCAAGGAAGAAAGGGGTCTTATGCACCGCTCATAGTGTGTAACAAGTATGTCTGTGCATATTTTGGCCCTTCCCAAATTCCTGCCCAGCCCTTTGGAGATCTTGATCCAGCACAGACTTACTTCTTGCAGAATTACCTTGGGTTATTCCCAGACACTACTGCTTTATCTCACTCATTCCCCTGCAAAGCCGTCAGACTTCCTTCCAAAGGGAATTTCAAGATTTACCTGAGTGACTGATGTAAAGGATTTTTGAATGTGAATCTTCTAAGTGGGATTTCAGGTGTAATATTCATTATTAGTTGTTCTGTCAGTAGCATTTAGAAATGAATATTTACAGCTCAGTGCATTCTCTGTACCAGATATGGATTGCCTATTGAGAAAAGCTATGCCTGTGGCCTTATTCCTTTGCACTGTGCAAAGTGCCAATGACATGCACTGTTTCTCCTTCTTCAACATAAGCTATGGAATAGAGAAGTTTATCTTGTACCTTAAAAGCTTTGATTCAGACAGGATCAACCTTCACTGCAAAAATAACTAATCAGTTTCATGATTTTTATTCAAAAAGGGCCATTCATTCCAAAGAATTTAATTCAGTATTTTTTTCCCTTGCACCCCCCCACCTGTAACTTCTTTTTTGTCACACCAAAGAATGAAGAAGCTCATGTGGACATCATGGATATTTTATTCCATAATTTATTGGACTCTAAGTCATATTGTCTGCAATGAAAGTAGAGCAGATAAAAAGAAAATCACCTGGACTGCAAATATAGACTGGTTTTATCCTTCAAAAATATTAAATTTTATCAATCAGAATCTAGCAGCTCTGGGACCCGTAGATGCTTTGTTACCTACTATATCTCAATCACATATATTGCTTTTCCAATACAACTTGCAATGGGTTGATTTAGGATAAACACTTTTATAGGAACTGCAGAATAGTAAGTAATACATAACTAAAAGATAATCTTCAAATACTTATACATTCCCTATTACTACTTTATCTGACTAGCTCACTGCTTGTAATGTTCCTTACAACATCTCTGTAATGTATGTTTCCATTTCACAGATAAAGAATTCCTGTACAAGAGGAGTGAGAGCCTCCTGTTATAATAAAAGTTTAAGCAACTAACCTAATGCAATAAAACAGCTTTAACAAAGTGTCCTGATACAGCACAGCTGTGAACGTGGTGGTAAGTACTCTGACAGAGATGTTTAAAACCACTTGAGAGAGAAAAAAAAATGCAGTTTGGGTTTCTGATGCTGCCTGGTCTGCTACAACATTAAATAAAAGGGGAATGTTGCTACTCTCAGCTCCAGTTCTTGTGTTTAACAAGAGAGAGGAGGTCATGACTGCATTTGGCATTGAAGGACATTAGGTGGGCTCTGAGAACACAGACTCAGACCTTTAGGGAATGATGGAGAAAGCAAACCCCCTTCATTATGTAGACATACCCATATCTTCTGGTTTTAAGATTCCAGGCTGTTCTTTCTGTCTTCAGGAATGTCTGGATATTTGCATAATCCTATTCTTGTAGTGGCTGAGCTTTAAAATAGAAACACTATTATCACCCTGCCTTGTCCTGTTAGCAAGCAGGTGAAACCCTTCCAGGCTTCCTGCTTCATCACTGCTGGAGCGTGGTTGATGGCTCCTGCTTTTTTCTTAAGCCTGTGAGAGCACAGATTTCTGCAGAAAAATAAATACTGGAAAGCTCAACAGAGATACAGGAGGATGAGTTGAACATAGTGAGGTCTTACAGTATTTTTGGTCTTTGAGTGAAAAAGTGGCATTGTTTATGGTCAGTTCTCTGCAAATATTCTGCTCAAAGTAGCCTCAAAGGAAACAGTGCCCCACTTCAGAGTGGCTAGAGCAGTGTATAGACCTCTTGCATATCAGGTTCTCACCATGTTTTTCCTAATTTGGGGGCCGGGGGGGGGGGAACGTTGTGAAGAAGAGGGAAAAAAGAAAATATGCCTGAAGCTGCTGGGTCTGCTCCATGGAGAGCATCCATTAAACAAAGACCTTGAAGTAGACTCCCACCATGGGGAGCTGCTGCAAGAGAAATGCTGGAGCTTTGGCACAGTGTCCATAGCAATCAGAACTGATAAATGAAAGTTCCATTCCTTTTTACTCCAGAAAGAATTTTGACAAAATATGGGCTTTATTTCCAAGTAATAAACTGAATTCTTGGTATATTTACTGTAACTTGTTCTATTGAGAAGCTTGCACTCCACCTATGCATATGCAGGGAGAGGTAGGTACTGCTACCATAGTTATACTGGGTTATTTAACTGTGGTTAAAAATCCAAAAGGCAATTTTGAGCTATAAGCCTATTTAGTGACATAAGGAGACATGACAGTAGTATTTCCATCCTCCAGACAGGACTGATCTGCAGGGAGTGTTGCTACTGCAGGTTATGGGGGATTTTTCACCTACTCATGGGAAGATGCAGCTTGTGAGGTGTTGCCAAGATCATCAGGAGGGCTGTGCAGAGCCTAGAAAGGATACTGGTTTATGTCTGATTCTCCACATATCTGCAAGTTGAGATCTGTTTCTGCATCATATATATATATATGGAAGCCCTTTCAAAACAGAGAGGTAGGCTTAATGCATTACTTAGCATTTGTAGATTATAGAATGATGTGAATAGAAGTGAGTCTGTGACTTTACCAGAGGTGTCCCTGTAGAGGATAAGGGAATGTATTAAATGAAGTAAAACTTTGCGGGATGTATGTTTGATGGTGACCACTGGCAAGCTGAGCTCTTCCTCCTGTTTGCTCTTCAGTTACCAGTTGGCCATCCCTGAGTGCCTCCTGAAACCTACATTGAGAAGCATATACCTCCTTTTGAAAAAGACGTTGCAGTGTTCATTCTTGCAATATAAGCTGCTAGACAGCCTGATCAGTATGCCAGCCCTCGCATGCAGTGATGAATTAACAATCAGTTTAAAGACCCAGAGAGCTTTACTCAAGGTGGTACTTACAACATCTAGCACACCTTTTAATCAAATACAATTGTTGCAGAGGGATTTCTGGACACACACAGTACCACAATACAACTAATCCAGAAGTGTATGTGCCATTTAGACTAAAATTCATGCATGTCCAGACTTTGCAAATTCAGACTATCTGATCTAAGTATATTGATTTTTCCATTTTCCGTTTCAAAGCATATACTACAAGTAAAAAGGGTTATGACATTTTGAGGCGTGCTGTATTGCTTTGTGATGTTTCTGTAATTTGTGCGCAGTCAAAGGTAAATAACATGATGAAGTAATCAGATGAAAAGTGGGCTTTCATGCTAGCTGAGCATCTTGCAGATAGTGACTCTTAACAGGGCTTTGCTAATGCTCAGACTGTCATGATATAGCAAAGACAAAATGGATTTGATTGCTTTTAATATATTTCCCCTGAAATGGTTAAATGCTAATGATGGACTATTATGTTTCAGAATGGAAAAACTCTGTCCAGGAGGAATTATTGCCTCTTTAATTTGTTATTTCAGCAAAACTGTGTTACTTCTGTCTATCTGACAAAAAGCACGTGAGAGCACTTGGGAGCTGCAGATTTTATTCATAGTGCTCCAGCACTATCACTCTCATCTGTGCTGCTATGAGCATGTTGTCACTGGCCAAGAGGAGGGAGGATGTGCATATTTAGAAAAATGCTATTGAGAATAAGCACCAAGCAAAACCCCTGAGCACCCCTTTGAAAAACATGAGAATATGGTTGCAGCCCAGAAATGCCAAGGCAAAATCCTTCCTTGGTCTGTAGCACAGGGGAAAACTTTTAAATATGTGATCTAATGTCTCCACTGTGTGCCCTCCCATGTGGTTCAGCACAAAATGACTAATCCTATTCATGAATTTAAATTGTTGTCATTGTTTGTCAGAATTTGTGATTAATAATGGGGGCCTGAAGTCTGAGAAAGCCACAGTCATGACTGTCTATCAGTGATAGTAGGACAACTTGACTGAGAATCTAATTAAGATCCCTAGGCAGCTAGATGTTTTCAATTAATACTGAATTTTCTGGGTTTATGCCCTGAATAGTTATGAATTAGGTTCACATACGATTCTCTTTCATGGTGGAGTACTTTATTTTCTAGTTTGTTTATTTGCACTTCTTGTTTCTCCCGTGTATCTCTTAATGTCTCTGTTATAGACATGTATGAGGACTAAAAGAATTGGTAACAGGCCTGGACAGGCTGCTTTACTGCAGCTAGTTATGGGGATTCCCTCAAGACCAGTTGTTTGCGCACAGTTACTTTTACTTAAATCTGATGAAATAATTAAAACAAATCCCTTGTGTGCATTGGGATAGAGTTCTGGTTGAAGCCATATTTAAGCAGTTCTCTGTAACAGGTTTTTTTGTTTGTCTTTTTTAAGGCAGGAATTGCAGTTTAGATGTTCTTCATTAATAAAAATAGATTTTTGCAAAACACCGAATTAATATGCATATAAATGCATCTTGGCACCACAGAATAGGAGAAACTCCAGTTTTACTGATCAAAATACTTCCTTAAACCTGGATGCTTTTTTCTTCTGTGAGTTTTGAACACAACTGTGATCCTGCCATCTCTGGCTCAGAAGCGATAGCTGCTGTGTTTGTGCCTGCTTGGGCTCTGCGGTGGCTTCAGGAGGTGGCTCTGCTGGTGGCAGGGCTCAGGGCAGCTGCTTCATCAGCAGTGTCTGCACTGATGTGCATGTGGGAGAAGCAAAACCTGGGACATCTGGGACGCTTGTGCACAAGCATCTTCCTTTTGGTTTGGAAAGTGAGTTGTGTAAAACTTGAAGGAAAACCTTCCATGTCCCCATCTCTTTTTTCAAGCTGCCTCTCTTGTGTGGTTCACAAAGATGAACTCCCTACGGAGTTGTCTTTGACCTTCCCTTTACGTAGAGCTGAAGCGTTACTGGTGACCTTGTGTTGGATGTCAACACTGAACTTGGAGGGGGAGAAGTATCATGCAGGTGGTGTGGCGTGAACTCGGGAGCAAAGCTCAAAACTCAAATATGCACGAGGACCCCTGTGTCTGTGACAGGATACACAAGCTGGGATCTGACACCAATGCTTTTTAACCAGATGGAAGATCCAGATCAACAGCTCCAGCTCTTGCAAAACACAGGTTAGCTTTTCAAAATGTACTGCTTGCTGGGTAGCAAGAGATGCACAGGATTTATAGGGAGCTTTCAACTTTATTTATGACAAAACAAACCTTTGCCAGGAAGTATGAATAACGTAGGACTGCCATCCTATGTATCCTGCTAATGCATTTATGTGCTCTTGCTCTGCTCTCTCACTGATGCTGTCTCTCATTTTCAGCTTGTAGCTTTAATAATCTATGCCACTTCCTTCTGTACAATATTCCTCCCGCAGCTTTCATTTGACAGCTCTGTTTTTAATAGAGGATAAGCATGAAACTCCAGCTGAATCTGAAGACATATTTCTAATCTCATACTGCATTTATTTTACTACTTGGAGAGCTCACTATCTTGAACAGAGGAAAAAGCATTTTTCACATATTAACTTGAGATGTACAATAGGTTTCCAGAGGTAGCGTTAATTTAAACTCAAACCCAGAGTTAGTTATCTTTTTACTACAAGACAAATACGCATAAACCCTGTTACTTGGATAATAGGCTTGATTCAATTATTTATCACGGTGATTGCAATAATATGCCAGGCAACTCGATTCAGGGAAGAGTCCCATTTTGTTAGGTATTGAATGAAGGTGTCATAGTATCAACATGCCTGCCTGGATTTTAAGATATAGCCTGAAGTATTGGTTGAAACAAAGTAAATTGGATGGCAACATGAAAATAAGAAATAAGAAAATGTTAACTGTGAAATAACTGTTTCAAGGTAATTTGTTCCACTATTCTCATCAGGTCATTATAACATTTTTCCATGTACTGTGGGTTTTTTTCTGTTGTAAGACAAGCTAAAACTCACAGTTTTGCAGCGATGCCACTAAATTGAAGCATTTTCCTGTATGTTTGTGTTTGCCAATGTAAATGACAACCTTCAATTTGTCTGTCCTCTCTCTTCGTATGGGAAAGGATGTAAACATCTTGCCACTAATGAAAAAGTAGTGTGCTTCTTGAATATGGTATATATTTGCCATTAGATGGTTGCTCTTAAGAACTGGAGGATTAAAGCAGGATAGTAGCTGTGGGTTTGTCTGCTGCTGTGGACAAACAAGACCCAACTTTGTTGTGACCTTCTCCTAGCAGTAACTTTGAAGTGTCTTGGGGGCGTATGAAGCCTAAGTAAAGGAACTGCTTGATATTTAGCACACTTTGATTGTTGTATATTGGCATGAGACTTCAAGCTATTAGTGAGTTAAGTACTTCAGAGGAAATGCTTCACCAGCATAGAATATTAAAGAACTGGTGTTTAACAGCTGAAAATACTTGGTGCTATCAACAAAGTCCATTTTTTGGCAAACGGGTTCTTTAGCTGCTAAGTGGCATCCGCTGCATGGCACTAAGATGTGCTTTGCCTCAGACAGGCCAGAAATCACACCTGATTTCTTTCAGCTTTGCATGTCTAAGCACAGACCCCTGGCCAGCAGCCGCACCAGGAGTGAGGGAATTGCAAGAGGGCTCTGCAGAGCCACTTTGCTCTCTGTCGGAAGGTGCACACCCATTTTAGATCCTTAAACCCAGTCTCATAAAGAAAATGCTGCATTGTGCTGTACAATTTCTCTTTTCTACTAGGGAAAACTTCCAAAGGATTGCATTTCCAACAAGAGCTTGAAGGTGAGACACTTCTGTGCCAACCGGCATCATTCATTCTCCTGAGGACTATCACAGATGCATTTGTGAGTGTAGGGACAAACATGGACCAGCATCCTGACAGAGGACTTTTCCCCTCTCCCTTACCAGTGAGGTTTTCCCCATAAGCTTTCTTTCCCTTCTCTCACTCTTTCAGCTTTCTCCAAACCCTTCTCCTTGCAAAGAGTTAAAACAAGACAATTTTCCAGAGCCAGCTTGAAGTCCTACATATGGTTATGAAATGGTGATGTGTAAAAGTAAACATAGAAAATCATTGGAAGGAAGCGCAATTAAATATTATGCAAAGGAGCACTGGCCAGAAGAGCTATTTATATACCCCAAGAGCTGGTGCACCAAGCCAGTGTGATTCCCTGTGGGCTCAGAGAGCAATTAACAGGAAACCAAAGTGGTTCCAAGAATTTGAATGGGAATAGAATTTTCCAGAAAAAGATGAAATCATTGAGTAATATGATACACTGAATGATCACCAGAGCCTTCTCTCTTTCAGAGATATCCCTGTTTTTCCTTTTCCCCGCCCCTTTTTTATTTTTTATACCTCTTCTGTGCCTTTGATTGAAGGTATTCCTTTTCTTTAGGTCTTTTCCCAGCTCCATTCCTGGCCTATCCTGGTTCCTTTGGGATTACAGATTTCATAGACAATTTTGAGGTGGCTGTCTATTCTTGCTTCTTTCTAAAATGGGATTTGTTCTGTCACTAAACAATTTTCATCTCCAGATCTTGAAATAATTTCCCATACAGGAAGGCTGGCTTGCAAAAATGTTTCAGAAAAAGTGGGAAAATAATGAATCAAATTTTTGTTTCCATTTGACCAACTCTTGGGAATCAAAAGCTCTTTGAGAAATTCAGGGTAAAACATTATTAAATGAGATACTAACGATATACCATTTGATCAGCTCTACTAAGAGAGAGTCTCTGAACCATCCTGACCTCTAATGTCTCCTTTGTATAACCCCTGCGACATGAGATTTGCTATGAGAAATGGAACAAGATTAATTATTAATATGTTTGCTGGTCTCTGAAATAGCGACACAAGGTTGGCTTTAGACACATATTTTATTAATGAGGTTTGAAAACAATTGCTTTCTCCCAGCAACAGACAGCTCAGACCTTTATACTGAAGAAAAAGGAATGGAGGTAATATTGGGGTTCTTTTTTGTTGGTGGTGTTGTTGCCCCCCCAGGGCATTAACAGAATTCAGTCACCACATCTAAACATTGTGAAAAAGATTGTGAAGTTGTGAAGAAGTGAAATGGGGAGCAAGCCTAAAATAAATTTTAAATCCTCTCAAGGCAGCGTATGTGCTCTACCCAATTGAGCTGAAATAGCAAACATTTCAGAGCATAGCTCACAGTTTTTGCACATTGGGTAAGGAAAAAGTGTTTCTTATCCTGTTAATGTAACAAAATATCAGTGTGGCAATTAGGGGTACAATGTTTTCATAACTCGGACCTCATTATGCTATAGAAAATAGAAACCCTAACTTTTTGCAACATTCCCCCCACCCAGTTGTAACTACCTGCAATATAGCAAAGAAAGCACTGTCTTAAAGAGTGGAAATGCCTTTATTAAGTGAAAATAATTGCACTTATCTTCCTTGACCTCTCAATTTTCTGAAAGTTATTCTTGTTCCTGAGGGCTAGCAGCCATCAGATGTCTGGTTTTGTTATTAATATTTACTAGGAACGATTTTTTTTAAGAAGAAACACTGCTGAAGTAAACCAAACCTTTTGAGCAGAATCACCAATGGTACTTTAATTATCCAATAAATTACAGTTCATGTGCAGAATTAATCGGAAAATAATGTTCTAATAAATATGATCTTCCCAACTTACATGCAAATTGAAGCTTTGCCTTCCTGCTCAGAATTGTTCCAAATGAATTTGTGGCCAAACACTGGTATGTTCCAATATCCTGTTTTTTATGTGGGTTATTGATTGCCAAGCTGCCTCCAACCAACCTGTAGTGATAACTCATGGTAAGATCAATATCTGTGCCATTTTGCTTCCACCTTTGAGGGGAAAAAAATCAAATTATGCTTATAATTTACAGAGCCTATTCATATTTATCTTAAATAGTGTGCTGTAGCATATCTGTAATGATAAAAAAGTAGTTAAATATCACAAAATTATATAGTTTTTCACACAAGACTGCTGCTTATATCAATCTTAATGATATCAGTAATTCTGTCCTTTGAAAAATCTTTACTGCTTTTATGTTAGTCACCAGTGTTCATCCAAATGTCTACAAAAAGTAATTATAACTTATTCATACAAACTAAGTTATCCATCCAATTGGGAGTATGGTATATACATTGACTACAGCTACCTTATTTTTTTATAATATAAATGGTACCTGAATGTGCTTTACAATCCTTGCAAATGATGTCATAAATTTGGTTACAAAAATGATTTGGAGATATAGATCAGCAAGGATTACACTTCAGAGGACAGATGAAAGCAGAGAGAAGTTTTTTACACAGCAAATTTGAGACTGATAATTTAATGAGAATGCTGCTACTTTAAAACATGATTTGTCCCTGTTAGTCCACTAAGTAGAAAATGGATTGTGTCTGCAACATTACACAGCTATTTACAAATATCAAAATCTTTTATATTTCAAAGAAAACAAATATTATATGTTTTAAAGAAGGGAAACTTTGGCTTTACTGTTAGTCATGTAAGGGTTGAATTTTTATTGTCCACATGAGGTCCAAAGGGAGAATAAAGGACCTCAGTCACTGATGCCTGCAAGCCTTGGGCTTGTTAATGCCATGCTTTAGGCTGTCAGCAACCCTAAAGCTACATAACCACATCTTTTCTTCTCCTAATTTTATACCACAACCATTTCTTCAGCCTGTATCATTTCTGGTGACTAATGTAGGTGTGATGCCTACCCCTCCATAGGATGCAAAGAGCACAAAAAAGTTGCTAATGGCTCTCTTTGGGTTTGCAGAAGCCTTTATGGCAGCCTTCAAAACAAGGGCAACTGTCTCCTTGTTGATTATCTGAAGGCTCACAGCATAAAAAAAATGCTGTTTCTTATTTGCAGAGGTGAACTTACAGTGATGGTAGTTTCCACAGTTAACAGATTGAAGCAAACTTGCACCGTAACTATATTCCTGGAAGATTTGACCTGGATATACAGCACAATACTTCACTTCCATCACCCACAGACCTTCCTCTACATGATCAGACTGCACAGGCAGTTGTTCTTTAGGAGGAAGATTTTCCAACTGTGCTGTGAAATGCAATTCTGTGTTCCAAGGGAAATCTTGACAAATATGTACAGAGGAAGCGAGGATCCTGACCTTTCAAGTGGGCACTTATTGTTTTTAAAGATGAGTAATGACTGATTAAAATATGAAATCAATTTAATTCTGTGAACAAATTCTAGTAACATTAAATAACTTACCTGGGTCTGCCAATCACTGACTTAATCACCATTAGAAAATTTAGATGCAATGGTAGACCGTCAGTAATTCTTCCTACTAACTGCAGCTGATTTCTGACTTTTCCATACCTCTGCTCTATTTCTTTTTTATGTTTTGCTTTAGTTGATCTAGGTTTTTGCTGTTGTTCTAGGGTATTTGGGGGGGGGGGGAGGTTGTTGGGGGTTTTTTTCATTTGGAGTTGTTTGGTTTGTTGGGTTTGGAGGAAAAAAAAAACAACAAAAACCGAAAAGATGAGCAAAATCTTAGCTGGTGCCCATCCACAAGCCTGCTCTATGAAGCAGTAGTCTGTATCAGTGTTAGGTTTTTGCCATGTTCATATGGTACATGCTGTCTAAACCTTTCAATTTTCTAATATAGGATATTCTGGTATTTAGTTTGCCAGTTCTCTTTAACTTTGGAATCAATCACTGAAATAACTGCTGTCATCATTACATGGCTCCCAATTAAGCTCTATAATTGTTTTTCAAAACAAATGCAAAGTTGTTGGCTTAGTTGCTGCAAATGAATTCTTCACAGTATCCCCATAATCATTCTAATCACTGTGGTACAATGATTATTAAACTTTGCATATAGATCAGGGGTTCATCTCCTGGTGTGGGCTTTTTCCTAATTAAAATGTTTACATCACTAAAGAAAGTGAATTAATGAATTAATGTGGTAGACAATGATTTAATGACTTTGTGTGTTCTGCAGTCTAATACACAGAAATCTTTGAAGGATTATTTTAAGAAAATTTTAATATAAGCCTGTTAAAGCAAGGATCACTTACATATTTTTGTGAACTTCTTCATGAAACCATTGGAAAATACTTTTTGTTATTGATAGGGAATGCATCCTGGCCCAATTGTTTCAGAATGTAAACTTTTAAAAAATTGCTATATTCTGATGCTTAATTCATTAGTTCCCTAGGAACGTAAGACTTCTCAAATCATATTGATATGTCCAAACTTAAAAAAAGACTGTTTTATGAATTCATAGAACAAATGATCATATTCTATTTGCTTCAAAATCTAACTTTTTATAGAACACCAGTTATAAAACGTTCCAGAAAAATTCTTCATTAAGTTAAACACTTTCAGAATGTATATATGTGGGACCTCCTCCCTCTTCCCATCTTGATTTAAAGATCTCAAGCAAGACGTAGTCTGTTCTCTCTTGTTCTCTTTTCTTAAATTGTTGCAAATTTATCCTAACATTCCAATGTACTAATATACCAGTATTCTTCCAAGCCACTGGGTTAAGTTAAATCTTTGATGCTGGGCTTACTAGGAACTCCTTCTAAAGTACACTGCAGTCAAATCACTGATAAAAGGATAAACTTGTAATATATGCTGATTTCCTCTTATTTATACTACTTTAATCAATACTTGTGATTTGCTATTCAAATAGTCTCCATCTCCAAGCAAACAAAAATGAGGAGTAGTAGAATTTATTAATGGACATGAATATGTGAGTAATGTGTATTTACAATGCAACTGCAAATTATGCAATCTGTCTTTAGGGTAATATCTTATGAAAGAATTGTGGAAAAAATAATAATGAATTTCTATCATGTTTTCACACTGAAAAAATATTGATCTAACTAAAAATCTTCAAAGAAGACAGAAGAACAGAAAGCTTAGAAAAATGGTGAAATATTAGAGATCCTTGCAGAATACAAATATTCTTAGGACTTGTTTGAGAAATGTCAATACGTTTCTTTATACTCAGGTTGACTGTTAAGCTGCATACCCACAGGTTTCTCTGGTGTTTACACTTTCCTTCTCCTCTGAGTTTCTGCTGGACCACGTATCTACTGACACCGCAGTCCCAACATCTCTCCCTACACACTGACCCATGTGCAAGGAAATCCAGCAGAGCTGAGGAGATGGAGTTCTCAGCCCTGAGCTGCCACTTTATAGGAAAAATACAGCCGTGAGGTATCTGGCTTGCAATCCAACACTCACACAGGCTCATAATGAGCTTCAGAGGAGGAGTTTGTTTCAAGGAGATAAAACTGCTGTTTGGTCACGTACCATCTTTGATGTTTTGGTAGGGAAAATTTTAACTTTTGAGATAAAATTATGGTTTCTGCTAAGTGGATATTTAACCAGGAAGTTTCTGTTCACATCTGTAAGGCTACTATGCAGTGCTATGCAATGCCGAAGTAGCTATAAATAAATAAGTCGCATATCTATGATTAATGAGTCTGGAAGAGTATTGTTCCATAGAAACTATTTAGGAAAAGGAAACATTTTCTTTCAGAAGATGTGACTTTTTTCTGGAAATGAAATGTGAAGGTGTATCAGTTTCAGTGAAACTATCAATGTATGAATGTTGAAGCAATTAAGGAATTAGTAAAAGACTCCACTTTAGGGAATGTGCAAATATTTTGAATAAATGCAAATGCAATATTTCATTAATCTGTTTTGCTTGCCTTTAAAAAAAGATACATTTAGGACTCTTAGAATTCCCTGCTGAAGGAGCTTTTTTCCAGCTGTATAAGTAAAATCCTGGAAGTTTTACAAAGCATGCATGGCTGCATTGTGATTTTGTACCAAAGTTATCATAGCTAGAAGCTCTTATTTGTATATACATCTTTCCCTAATTTTAACTATTTTCTGTGTCAATATATGCATATGTAATTTAATGAATTATTTTTTCAGTGTACAGCTATAATAAAAGTATGTATTTTTTCTATTTTCTTCTATGTTTCTTAGATTATTTGTATTCAAATGGAAGTTTCCTTCCAAGTCACCTGATATTTTCTTGTAATTGGGGAAGAAAAACCTTGCCAAACCCCCTAGTATGCAGTATTTCCACAGAGGAAGAAAACAGAGTTTTAATACTATTGACAGTGTACAAGACAACAGAGATTGAAGGCAATTTTAATTCTTCTAGACTTTTGAAGCAGAATCTGCAATGAGTCAAGGGACAGCATTTTAGTGAACAAGTACACTACAGCAGGATTGTCATTTGTTTTTCCAGGGTGTATGATACATATATTTTGTGGGTAACTGGGAATCGTTCTACGATTTTATGCAATGATTATAAACATATTTTGTGTCATTTGCAATCATCATAGACTTTTTACTTCTATTCCCCCCCCCTTTTATTTGCCTGTTACAGTTATCTTCTGTTGTACTTTGATTTAGATTGAATTTGAATCTCTTGATCTTATTTTACTGCATCATTCTAAGTTATGCTAAGATATTAAAATATTGTTATAATGAATAATGCTTATACTGCCCTTGGATTTCTTATTTGTTCAATTGACTGCTCTCTGTGAAGATTATTGAGGGGAAAAATATCTGCAATTTCAAACTTGCATGGAAATGCTAGATTATGTGATTACTCTTGATACTGAATGTAAGTTCAGAAAAAGAGCTAGAACTAAGCACCTGAGACCAAATGGGAAATGTCAGCATACTGCAGAAAACACTTGCTTGGCAGCTTTAGGTGACTTCTTTCTGTTTGTTTTTTTTTCAGTGTGGAGGAAGCCTAGCTGTACTGAACGGAATGACTTAATGGAAGAAAACTGTGGAACTGTGATATGTTCATGGATAGGCTGTAAGCAGAAAAAGAAGTAAAATTTGTTATTTAATTTAGTTGATGATAATCCCTCAGTCAACTATAACAGAACATCTTAAGTGCAAGAAAATATAAATCTAATTTGAAAGGTTACGTTTATTTACTGTCAGCATCACACAGGGCAACAGTTGAAATAATGTACCTGATATTAAAAACAATTTTGACTTTATAGGAAAAGGCACAATAGATAAAATGGTATTTATCAGGACACCTATATAGATTTCCTAACGTGCTGATTTTGGAGATACTTCTAACCGTATTTTTGTTTCCATTGTAATCAGATCTATGTTTTCTGTTACTTCCAACAGTGTCCAACAGGAAATCAGTGTGTCTCATTTTTTATTACTTAGCCCTTATGCCTACTTCAATTCTAGAATTCTTGCATTGTGATTTAGACACACGGGATTTTAAAATGAAGTTACAAAAAGCTACTACTATATTTGACGTGTCTATAAGACTAATATTGTACATAATAAAATTAAACTTTTAGGAACTGCTAAGCATTGTTTCTTTAAAGAAAAGGTATGAATCAGCACATTTATTTACATAAAAGATGCTAAATGGCAAATTACCTTGTATATAACTTTATTCCTGTTGTACTGGTTCTGTATTTCTGAACCTAAGAAAAACCCTCCAGTAGTCCTTGCTGTTCTTTCCATCAGTCAACAAAGGATACAATTAAAATTTCATACTGTGCTTGACTTATCTAAAATTGTTGGAACTTTAAGTATATGGGCTCAGTCACTTGACAAAACTGGCATTAGCTCTAGTGAAATCAAAGAAAAGTGCTGAAGACTTCCCATTCCTTTCAAGTCATGGTGAAAAGCTCCCAAGTTGTAATAGCAGCAGTGATATCCTGATAACTTCTAATTGACCTAGATGGTTCAGGATCAATCCTTAGATGCTAATCTCATCTTAGTAGAGTAACAGAGGCTTTGCAAAATGTCCTTATAGTGCAAAGAAAATAATGACTCTAATGGATGGGTGGGAAAAAAGTGAAAGAGAAAAGAAGAATATCAGATATATGATTGGAGGAGACTTCATAGCTCTCCTGCCTAATGAAACCTGCTGTCTTTACTATTTGTGTATGTGAGGAGACCATGGTTCGAATACAAATGTCAATAATTTTTATAGGTCTCAGGAAGCTGCATGGATATGAAGCAGATGGATAGATAGACTGGACAGACTTGAAATTCATGATGTGAACCAGTAGATCTTCATGTTGAAAACAGGAAGAACAAATGGGATGGGAAATGGGTGAGGATTTCTGCTCATAAGAAGAGAAGTTATACTGTGAAAAGGAGACAAGTATTCCTTTACTAGCACAATATTTGGAAACAAATTAATACATGAAGTACAAAAGTCAAGTTGGTAACTAGTAGTAGTACTTTACAGAGGAAAGTATTGTGTGAGCAGTTAAAAGCTACTGAATAAATACTGTTTAAGTATTTGGTAGGACATAATTTTCTTTCATGTCTTGCATGAATGATGACTTTTATTTTCCTTTTCCCAGACCATTAGTTTCCCTATTCTTTTCTGAGTAAAGCACACTGTCATTTTTTTTCCCCCAGATTTCCAGCTTTTCCTCTTATTAAACTCTGGTTTCCAGATCCTTGGTGCAACAATCTATGTTTTAAAAGATGAGTCCATAGTTACTGAATAAACAAACAAGCCTATGTACCAAGATTCTATTAAGTGAGTCTACAGAGTATTGTAAGCTAGATATCAGAGCTGTGCCTTGCTGTTTCTCTGAATAAACACTATAAATATACACATGAAATGTTAGAATTAGAAATGGGCAAGGATATTGCTTTTTTGCTTGCCAAGCATTTATTGACATACAGAAAGTTTTATCAAACACAAATGTGCAGCACTTCCTTTTTTCCATTTTTCACAGCTGTTCTGTAGATTCAGAAGTAATTTTGTATGTTTTAAAATACTTTAGGGACTATTTTCAGTGATGTGCTTTCTTTTCCTAGGTTAATTTTCTTAACAGTAGACTAGCAAAAATATTTTTCCTTCATTCCTCAAATTTACTATACCTATGTATATTCTCACTGTAAGTGCTCAAGATTAAAACACAGTTAAAAGATTTACAGTGAGACACTTTTCCAAAATTTACTTCACCTGTAGTATGGGAGTGGATATCCTTTAGCTGTACAGTTTAGTAGAATTTCTGGATTTGCTGAGCCCATGGAGTAAGTGATATCATATGGCTCTTGGATAAAAACAGGACCATGAAGCGTTTCTTCCCCTGTGAAAGACAAACAAAAATTTAAGATTAGACATCTTTAGCGTGTCCTTACACATAAGAGTGTCCTTTGGCGTCCTTTGCTTTTGGTCAGAAGTTAAGGTCTGCTATTATATTCAGCAGAGAATCCACCTCCAGACATTTGGTTATTAAGGAGGAAATATTTCAAGCTTGATTGATAATAAAATCCCATATCTGGGGTGTTGGTGATTTATTTTGCAAGTGACAGTTAAGACAGCTTCTTTGCATATTTCCTATGGAAGCTATATGGCCATTTATTAAATCTCTCCTGTCTACCTCATACTTCTGCTTTAGATCACAGCTGGAAGCAGGAAAGGATGAGATTGTGGCTTTCTGTGTTTGGTGCTTCTACCTCCCTGCTGACCTGGTGAAGCAGATGTGTCAGCCTCACATCACCCTTTGAAAGACAGGCAGCTCACTGACTGCGGCCAAACTCTGGCAAGGTGGACATTTCACTACGGTCCCTGAGAGTGCATTCCGTGGGAGAGGAAGAGTGAGGACCTCCAGCAGACCTGCAAATAGCTTCTAGATTGAGAGGTACATTATGGTGGGGCAGTGGTCCTGGGCTTTCTTTTTCTCTGCCATTTGGCCTCTCTTTCTGGTGATGGACTCCAGAAGGTCACATCAGTCTTAAGGGAGTCAGTCACTTCCTTCTCCTCTAGCCCTTCACACCCTTTGATACATTACTTTTGTGTACTGTAGCTGGCCTGGTTTCAGGGTTTCATTTGGGATTTTTGTTTGTTTTGGGTGTGTTGTGTTGGGTGTGTCATCCGCCCCCC